>CM067381.1:68197809-68797809 GCA_034510155.1 Eucriotettix oculatus | reverse complement strand
AGTCCTACACTTTGCCGATGATATTGTAGATTCAGACCAGTCTTAGAACAAAAACTCTCTCCTTCAAAAACCATAATCTAGGAGAAACCAGGACCACGGTTTCTTTTTGGACAATCGCACCCTTGAGACAAATGACTTGTAATCCTACTGTCGTACGGCCAAAACAGACTTTTATGGCTCTGTTCAAGACGGGTTTCCAAATTCCCGCACAAAATCTGAATAATTAAGAAATAAATCTATGTATACGAAGAAATATTTACGGAGAACTTATACGCGTGAAAGTATGATTCATATGAATTAAAGTGGCTCAAATTTTTACATCGACGAATTAATAAAATATACTTAATCCTTGTCATTGTAAATATATTTTTTTACACGTCTCAATTTGTGTAGTAATAAAATATTTGTTTTTAATATTATATACATAAAATTACCGACTTCAATTTTTACCTAATTGTTTCTTAAATTTGGTTAAGTTGGTCAGTAATGCACCTGTTGCAAAATTATTTTATCGTAATTACTAAAAAAATGCTGCTGACATAGTTTTATCCAGCTGATGACTGCACGAGTGCATTAAATTTGTTGATAATGTAATTAAGAATATTTGAACTGCTTTATGAGATATTTTCATGAAGCAAAGTCACGTTCTTATAACTTGTTATTTGGTAAATGATTGTTTTCAGTCCCATGGTTTAATATCCGAGGCAGTTAAAATTGGATTTTAGTTGGAGTAGAGCATTTACCGTGAGAAGAGGCAATATGCAGCGGTGGAATTTACTGAAATATCACTTCATCCCCCCCCCCCGTTGCGCCAGAGGCGTTCCCGTAATTTCATTCCGTGGTTATAAATCGTATCCCGTAAGATATCTCCGCAAAGAACTGCAGAATGCCATTTGCTGAGGAAATTGTATGTGGCATGCACTGATCTGCCTTCCTCGCCTGGCGAATATTCAATAAAGACTGCAATGATGGCTTCCTTCGCTCTCAGACCGAGACAGGACCGAAGAAAAGAGAAGTTAATCTTCATCGCGGCTTTCTCTTCCAAAGGAGATTTAACTACTTACCCGTTAAAGTATCTCAAGCAGAATGAGGAGGCTTATTTGCGTTCTCTAAGCTTTGTTTTATATACCTTTTCTTGTTTTATCCATCCTTGAAAATGTACATTTATGTTTCATAGAGAACGATTCTGTGTGTATTTTCATCACACTGAAACTCTTATCTTTGCTTTATCATGTTTTAACATTCAACATTCTTAATTATCACATTTTTAGTCCTGTATTCGCTGTCGTTTTATCCAGTAAGTACACCAACGACGTGTTAAATCATCTCACGCCAAATATTTACTTTCTTTTAATGCCATTTTTTTGCTTAGTGTAGTGATATATTCTTGTACGTTTAAGAAACTTTTTCCTGTTAATAAATTAGTTTCATTTTGTACAAATCACAGATGGCGTGGTTCTCTAAACGATATCCTTAACTTATATACGTAAATTAAATTATGTTTAAATTTCAGCTTTAATAAATTTTAATGTCTTTTACTTTACGCCAGTCAGATAAATTTGATCTTATTTTATCGATCGTAAGGATGTATTAACTGATTGACCAATGAAAACTAAGCATAATCTTTAAATATAAATTTCCGGTGAGCGTGTGTTCGTAATTATTCTCCTACTAAACGGTTTCACCCATTTTGAACTTATTTTGTTGTTACTCTGGGGTTATCTGGATTGTTTTTAGCTATAGTTGGACCTGGAAAAGGATCTGTTGTCGTGAGGCAGTTATATATATTTTTTAAATTATCCGACCAAATGTTTTACATATCCTTTGGATTTATCACATAAAAACATGTAATCCTGGCTATTTGTATAATCTGTAACAATTGACTTACGCCCAAGTTCATTGCGTCGTAGCTTGACATTATTGTTACGTTTCGATTTCAGATATATTCCGCTTATTCTAATCGCGTTCTTCCGAATGAATTTTTTTTATCGAATTATTGAACAAATCACGGGTATTTGAAATAATATTTGTGCATTTATGAAAGGTGCATTGTTTGAATTACGATCTATACAAGGTTAATTCGGCGGCATTCCATCTACCAGCGTAAATAAAACTTTATTTTCAGTGGTTGTTTGTGTAATTTTGATGATAGAGGGCGTGGAAAGGTATATTTCCGAAAATGTCAGGATTTATCACATGTATCACGTGTTGACAAAGAGATTACTATCGAATTAAATGCTGCAGCGGGATAATATAAATAAATTACCGGGGAAACGTTGAGCTCCAAGTTGTATGAACATAAAATATCCCACTGACGGATCGAAAATCAAAATGTTCATTTACGGTTATTTCTATTTTAAATTAATTAACGATGGTCACTGAAATAGAAGTTTGTTAATACAAAACAATAGACAATTACGTACAGACTTATGTATGTATGAGGTCATTTTTCATACCTGTGTTTGACCGCCCTTATGTTTTGTGGGGAAGCAGAGTAGCATTTCGACTCTCAGCTGACGTTATTGACACAAGTGTCCCGGAGGGTCTACTCCGTCCGGCATTGTTTTGTGCAAGTTTCTTCGCAGATATAGGACTGCACCATGGTCTAGGACGAACAATAGTAACTTTTATGGTGCCACCACTAGGTTACGACGGTTACGTTTCAATACATAGCGAGACGTGAAAAGATTTCATGAAATGACAATCAGTGATAATAAACCGCAAAGTTAATAGCCTGTGTCTGCCTAGTTTCCTAATATACGTGAATAAAGATGTGTTAAAGATTAAGGAACAGTAATAAATTACAAAAATGTTAATTGTAATAATAAAAGTATCTTGAGACTAGATTGTAACCACTCTTAACCCTTTTTCTTCAGTGAAAAGATCGCTCAGAGATCTCATTCAATTTACCTAGGCACAGCAATACTTTGTACATTCTATTTTTCATAATTGACTTTCAAGGAAAATCGACTGCATTATTTGTCAGAGATATACATGAAGTATACAACTTAAGTTGTTATTAATTTAAAGACAACTGACAAACTCAGTGGTATAATATAAGCGGAAAAAAGAATTACTTATTTATATAACCATATTCCTTGCATTATAGATTATCAGTCTTTATTTCATCAATTAATTACATGATCGATAAATGAAAATAGAAGGTTAAAACACTATATTATATAAAAAATATTTACGAAAATAAACATATATGGAACGTAAAACCATAATTTAAAAAAAAAACGTAAATGAAATTGTTTAGAAACTAGTATTGTATTCCCCCATATATTATCAAATTCATTTTTAAATGATGTGATTGAAGATGAAGTATAATGTGATATTAATAGGTATAAAATTTCAAAAAATTACGCAAAAATTGCAAATGGACGACAGACAGTTGTTAAATGAAAAAGGCTATAAACAAACACGTAACTGAAGTTTCAAAACATTATTACTCGGCAATTTGGGCCTCGCGTGACATAATCGAAGTTCATTATTAAACATAACGCTTTTAAATGAGAAATGAATATTCATTATTCGTCCCTTCTCACAGATTAAATATGACAACTGGAATAAAACCATAATTTATCGGTAATGTGCGTATCAAATTACAAGCCAGGTTAAATAAGCTAAACGATATACATGAATAGATACAATTTACAGTTTACAAACGAATTTTGAAGTATTTTTTATAATTTCTCAATGGTGACAGTCCTAATATTTGAGATTCGGAGCAATATACCAGTTATTACACAAAATATATTAACAGAGACAACTTTTTTTTGAAATTTGAACTTCTTAATGTCAGGGCTGTGTATGTATTCCACGTGGAATACCCTTTGGAAGATAAAAAAGAAATTCACCGACAAATAAACGAAAATTTTACACCTGCACATGATCTTTACCTGACATTAACGTCCGTCATAACTTAAAAAAATAAATACCAACACGTATTCTATAAATGGAATATAAATTACCGATTTTGAGGAATCGTGGAACGACCTTCCATTTCCAAAAAGCAGCCATTAATCTTTATTTAATTTTATCAAACATTAATGGACAGTAATATAAACAGTAAAAACTTTTAATGGACATTACAAGCTTTGACCTTTAAAATTTAACAAGATGGAGAAAATAATTACGGATGACAAATGAAGTTCCGCTAATGGACTTTAAACGGCGAAAGGAAGCAAATGATATATAATATGAAGATAATATCGAAGGAAATAATTCAAAGGAGGCGTTGGATGATAGAGACAGAATGAGCTGAATAGAATTTTTTTATATAATAATGGAAAACGTTTATCAAGAAGTGTTGATTTGTTTAAAGAAAGGAAATAAGTAAATACAATTAAAATAAATTTAGGTTTCGTAGTGGATAGTTGGGTACTGATTGGAAGTAATGAGATGAGAAACCAAAATACAAACATAAAATTTTAAATCTATGCCAGTAAAATGTAATTCGTAATCATTTGTTGTGTAATTTATATTTTATCACTCACTTAAATCTTTGACTGTGATGATTTCTGCGTTCAGAGTTTCAGCACCTGCTTATGGTTCGCCGATTTGTTGTACTCGGCTCCTTTTTGGGATGATACATTTAATTTTTATAATTTCATTATGAATATATTTCTGTTCTTTTATAACTAAAATTGATCGCTGACTGCTCTTAACTACCTCAGAGATTTCTTCTTAGAAAATAATCATTTTTTTCTAGGTTGTAAATTTCTTCTTTCTGTGTGTATAACAGATAAGTTGTCTGTATCTTGTTATACCTCCTCGCAGTCTGTGTGATAACTCAAAATTATTCGGTCTGACTTTATAATTTTATCGCTCCGTCTGTCTACTTCAAAATTCCTTCTCTCTTTTATAATCGAGTTTAAGAACACCGGAATTAAACATAATATCATTTTCCAAAATTACTTTTCGCGAATAGAAACAACATCTCGTCGTCGGTCTCTCAAAGCATGCCCTTTAAGTATTCATCCACATCGCCTGCAGCCTGCCTACCATCTGCCTACCTCTGCTTCAGAGGCTCTACGGACGCACTTGAAAAACTGAAAACAAAATTTGTATTTGCATAAAAATATCAGCGAAACAAAATTTTTGAAGGTACATGCTTTTCACACAAGAAACAAAGATGTCCTAGAGCTAGTCTCGTCAAGGGTGACGACGAAAATAAGCTTATAGCAACATCCCCAATTTACGATCCAAATAAATAGGGGTAGAAGCAATGTCAATTAAATTTTAAAACGGTTGGATGGTTAAATGCGCAGTGTAAATCAATTGCTTGATTAAAAATTACGCATCACATTACAACTTTATTCTAGGAATTAAACAAATTTATGATCTTGAACAGCCTTTTTATATAAATTTACTAGTAACAACGTTTAGGTCATGTTTTTAGGCCTTCTTCAGGTTTTTTCCTCCCTGTAGAGGAAAATGTATTAAAACGTTTTAACATTGTTGTAGTAAGTTTTTGTTTCCATATATTTTTTAAAGCAATCTGTCTATTTATTTCACCACTCTAGGGTTAATTTTCTGGACAGTTTTTTGCTACAGGGAGGAAAAACCTGAAGAAGACATAAAAACATGCCGAAACGTTGTTACGAGTAAATTTATATAATAAAGTCTGTACAAGGTCATCAATTTGTTTAATTATATGCAGTAAAGCGTTAAAGTTAAACCTTTAGTTTATTCTAGGAACTTTTAACTGCATCCAGTTCCTAATGAAGTTCATATTAAATATTTTTTTTCTCCGTTATACATTCATCATTTTATTTTATTCACCGGTCAACATGATTAACGTTATAGGAGGTTATGCTTCACGGGTTTTATCCCAAGTGTCATTTGAATTAGAAATGTCTAAGTAATTTCTATTTAAGTACTTATTTAGGATCGCTAATAACTTGTAAACGTCACTTTGTTGTTTTCCAAATAATAATTTGTAATTTCTAAAATTCGATCGGGGTGGGATTCGAACCCCGACTGAACGTCAATTGAAAGCAATACTTGACTACGAATTATAATTTATTTGACTGTTGTCTCAGAAATGGAGACGCTTTATATAATAAAAAGGGATGTGTTTTATGTTACTTTGCATTTTCTTCATACTGGAATATTCGCGAAAAATCTCGTACACATTCTTAAAAACTCATACTTAATTCCACGCACTACGGCACCTTTTTATTTACTGTACACTTTTGATAAATTATATCCTGCAAAATACGAACACATGTTGATAAGAAATTCCAAGTCATTTTTAATACTCAAGTTTATCCATTTCCCTTCTATTTATAATCGCCTTTTAACACAACATATCTTGACGACTGAACGGCAAAATTTGAAACTCTGCTTTTACCAAATTATATTCTGCAATAGTCACTTTAGGAAACGTCAAACTATAGTAATAATCCTACCCAATATGTTTTAATCATTGTAGTTTAATAGTTCTATTGTTAATTACGATGACTGATAAATTAATTTAACTGAGAATTTTCCAGAATCTTAGGTTGTGTGCATTTATATATAATTTTTAAGTCTGGCAAAAAAAAATTTAAAGTGAAAATTTAAAATAATTAGTGACATTAAACATTTTTTTATATTAAATGGTTTTCTGATTTTTTAAAAAAAATTGTTTTCAGAGTCGTGTACATATCCGTGTTTTAAAGTTCACGCGTTTTTAAGAAATTGAGACGATGTTTTAATTTCATGTTTTTCTCGAAGGTCCGTAAAATTTCTAGCCAATTTTATGCAGATAGGAGACATGATTGGACGATAAGATTTTCATGGTAAAATTGAGGGAATGACCTGGAAAAGGTCAGTTGGATGACAACCAGGAGAATCTGCGACACCATTTAGGTACCGAGAGAATTATTTAGATTCTTGAGGTACAGGACGTAAATAGTCTTGGCTCTATTAGTGTACTGAGAGAAGTTTTAATTAAGTACAGAACAAGGGGTTATTTTTTTACTCTCTCAATGCACCGGAATAATTTAATCTCTGTTAATGTTACGAGCACATTTAATATGCCAGGATATATAAACTGTCTGGTGAAATAAATATTCCATGGGAATACGTACACTTGAAAAAGAAAATGTTCAAAAACAGATCCGATGTTGACGAAGGAATTAGTGTCGAGCTCAATACAATACAAATAAGTACCAGGGAAACGCCCAATATCCTTTACTTGAATTGTTGTTAGTAACACGATTGATCACACACATCAGCTATGTTTATTATGTGATGGTATATACAATCACCTTGTGGTTCAATTTTGGGAAGCGCCGAGTTTGTGTGTAGGAGAAAGGCGGCTGGCTGACTGCGTTAACTAAGATCCAAGAGAGGAGCATGAGAGTCCTTAAGGGAGCGAGTCCAGTGTCCATTAACAAGGATGTGCGGCGCCTTGCATAGCCAAGGAGCGATTCCAATTTCCTACAACCGCAACCTCTTAAACTGGATTGCGTTTCACTGTATCGAATCTTCTCCCCTTACAACGGCGGCGTGAACGGAGAACATTCGCGGCAAATAGATACATTTTACTAAACGCCGTTTTCCGATTCCGATTCCTCCGAATTGCGAGTTTGTAATTTTTAATTTAATGACAATTGTATGGTTATACTAAAGTAATTATATTCGGGTTAGGGTTTCACAAAGAAAACATAATTAAATAATTTTCTGGTGCGAAAGGAAAATAGGAGTTTTTTTAGGTCATTTTAATGTCCCATTAACGATGGAGGCAGAAGGATTTTCATACTCATAAAAATTTATTACAAAATGCTAACATACTGTAATTGTAGAACAATTAATATATTTTATAATAGTTTGTTATGAGCCTGGAAGAAGAACAGAAATTTTATGGCTCTTTCCGAGTGGACGAGTTCTCTCTCTCTGATCTGGCGAACACCCCGATTTGCTTTATCCGAGTCAGGGTGCCTTATCGTTAGTATGTCCCCACATCAACTACAAATAGGTCGAACTTCCCTCTTAAATATGTATGCATGAGTAAGCATGAAGCGTTAAGAAATTTTATCATTAGTAATTTATTTTTGTAAAAATTGCGGATGATGGTGTGAGTCTAATAACACTCGCTGAAAATCAAAAGAGGTGGCAAAGGAGACACATCAGGTGCCAAATCTGAACTTTTTTTTATCCAAGAACGACCAATCTAGCAGAAAATTCCAAACTTTTCAAGTAAACATTTATTGACTCATCAAAAACACTACTTTAAATTTAAAATTCCTTTTATTTCTTATTTTACTAATTTTAATTTCGGTAGAAACATGAAATTCTTTTATGTGTTAGTTTAATACTATCGAGGCATCAAGAGTGTAGGTGGAGGAATCCAAAGTTCTAATTCCCCCTGGTAAGTTGCTTTTAACGGCTTATTGAGGACCTGAAAGTATACACAATGCCTTTGTTTTAACAGCAGAAGTGAATAGTCGTCAAGTCCAAATTCACCGTAACCACGAATGAAAATAAATAAACGGTTCATGTATTGTTGAAATACACAAGAGTGACAAAAAGCGGAACAGGTCATTCATTAAGTACTTACAAACAGATCTAAATACAAAAATTCAATCAAACCCAAAATATGTAAAATATTAATATATTTTATATCATAGAATTAGTGTTTGTAGCACTATCACACCACCAATGATTATGAATCTTAGCAAAATTCTGCTGCATAAAACACATTCCAGTTTCGGTTGAACATCAAGATCCGAATTGCGTTGGAAATGTATAACTATAAAGGAAAAATATAATCTCGGCCCCCCAATAACAACTTGAAAGGGAGAAAAAAAATGATGGACCGTCACTTTCTGCTGCCCACGATAAGAACTATTAAAATTATCGTGGGTTCAGTGGTTGAATTATCGCGGCCTCAGGACCTAATAACTGCGTCACACGCGAGAATCAACTTTTGCAAAATATTTCTATGGAACATTTTAAGATTTCTTATCATGGTTTGGAACTATTTCGTGTCTTTTTAAAAATTGTAGACTGGCTGAATTATGGGTCACAGAAATTTGGTTGCTTGTTGAAAGATCAACTACTGATCTTTCAAAATAAACAGATCGTCTGCATATTTATTACAGCTATTCATATTTGAAATTATTTTAAACGTGTATTAAAATGGTTACATGGGAAGTATTTCACCTCACTCTTTTGTGTGTCGTCAAATATTTTAAGAAGTATTAATAGTTTTCAAAATCATTTACTTAAATTTTTTGTATAGAGATTATTACCCGAAATTTGATTTATTCATCTAATAAATAAATCATTGACACGCATTCGATTCATACAATCATGTATACACATTTATTTGACAAACACGAGTAATTTCGAGAAAATTGAAATCTGAAGCATAAAAATTGGAATATGTAATTAAAATAGACATAAACCTGATAATGAACATGTTGTCATCAAATAAATGAAATAATTCATATTGGATGTACTATATTGTGTTTATCGTGCGTTGTATAAAATTATCCCCGGGGGTATTTTGAATACTTTTCTGGTATAGAGCAAGGCGATGCTTGTCCGACCTTAGAGCTGAACGATTTCTAGTCGCGTATTCATGAAACTCGCCATTTGTTTGAAACAAATTAGTGTTTCGCTTTACAAACTTTAATATTATATAATTATATACATCCATGGTGTCAGTTATTGGCGTTATTGGTATTGGCTAAGTGTTCTTCGAGCTCCCTTAATGACATTATGATTTGTGTTTCCCTTCGGTACGCCAAAAAAAATCAGAAATCAGTTGGATTGTGTCAAAAAATGCATAGACCGGTTTTTTGTTTTTTTCCCATTTCGATCAATCAAAAGCTGAGAAAATTAATGCACATATTATTTGCTTTTCATTTCTCTTCTAGAAAAGAATAATTAAGTAGCAATTTGGGACTCCAAGAATATTATTCCCGCTACGAGAATACATTTTATGTTCAATATTATTTTAAAATTCTCAACGTAAACATTATTATTTTGTATTTAAAATTTATGAGGCTGGTAAGTCTCTATTAGTTTAATAACATTTATTTGAGATTCTCACATGTTTGGTGCAATGTTTTATTCATGGTAATACAAAGATTTGAATCCCAAAATTATTTATTTACGATAGATTCTTCAAGTCCTAAATGTAACAGATAAATATGACGGCAATACGTGGTATATGGAAACGGGTACATTTAGTTACAAAATATATTTGTGTATATGTATCTTTATTAGAATAACTTGATTTTCCTCGTACAGTGACCTGTTAAAACAAAGGCATTATGTATACTTTCAGGTCCCCAATAAGCCGTTAAAAGCAATCTACCAGGGGGAATTAGATCTTTGGATTCCTCCACGTACACTCTTGATGCCTCGATAGTATTAAACTAACACATATAATATTTTCATGTTCCTACCGAAATTAAAGCTAGTAAAATAAGAAATAAAAGTAATTTTAAATTTAAAGTAGTGTTTTTGATGAGTCAATAAATGTTTACTAGAAAAGTTTGGAATTTTCTGCTAGATTGGTCGTTTTTGGATAAAAAACAGTTCAGATTTGGCACCTGATGTGTCTCCTTTGCCATCTCTTTTAATTTTCACATCATCAGCTTCACGGGTTTTATCCCAAGTGTCATTTGAATTAGAAATGTCTAAGTAATTTCTATTTAAGTACTTATTTAGTATCGCTAATAACTTGTAAACGTCACTTTGTTGTTTTCCAAATAATAATTTGTAATTTGGAAGGTCATAACGGAAAAAAAAACTCGATCGGGGCGGGATTCGAACCCCGACTGAACGTCAATTGAAAGCAATACTTGACTACAAATTATAATTTATTTGACTGTTGTCTCAGAAATGGAGACGCTTTATATAATAAAAAGGGATGTGTTTTATGTTACTTTGCATTTTCTTCATACTGGAATGTCCGCGAAAAATCTCGTACACATTCTTAAAAACTCATACTTAATTCCACGCACTACGGCACCTTTTTATTTACTGCACACTTTTGATAAATTATATCCTGCAAAATACGAACACATGTTGATAAGAAATTCCAAGTCATTTTTAATACTCAAGTTTATCCATTTCCCTTCTATTTATAATCGCCTTTTAACACAACAACATCTTGACGACTGAACGGCAAAATTTGAAACTCTGCTTTTACCAAATTTTATTCTGCAATAGTCACTTTAGGAAACGTCAAACTATAGTAATAATCCTACCCAATATGTTTTAATCATTATAGTTTAATAGTTCTATTGTTAATTACGATGACTGATAAATTAATTTAACTGAGAATTTTCCAGAATCTTAGGTTGTGTGCATTTATATATAATTTTTAAGTCTGGCAAAAAAAAATTTTAAGTGAAAATTTAAAATAATTAGTGACATTAAACATTTTTTTTATATTAAAGGGGTTTTCAGATTTTTTTTTTGAATTTGTTTTTCAGAGTCGCGTACATATCAGTGTTGTTTTAAAAATTCACGCGTTGTAACGAAATTGAGACGACGTTTTAATTTCGTGTTCTTCTGAAAGGTCTGTAAAATTTCTAGCCAATTTTATGGAGATGGGAGACGTGATTGGAGGATATGATTGTCATGGTAAAATTGAGGGAATGACCTGGAAAACGTCAGTTGGATGACAACCAGGAGAATCTGCGACACCATTTAGGTACCGAGGGAATTTTTTTACATTCTTGAGGTACAGGACGTAATATAGTCTTGGCTCTATTAGTGTACTGAGAGAAGTTTTAATTAAGTACAGAACAAGGGGTTATTTTTTTAATCTCTCAATGCACCGGAATAATTTAATCTCTGTTAATGTTGTGAAAATCAAGAGAGATGGCAAAGGAGACACATCAGGTGCCAAATCTGAATGTTTTTATCCAAGAACGACCAATCTAGCAGAAAATTCCAAATTTTTCTAATAAACTTTTATTGACTCATCAAAAACACTACTTTAAATTTAAAATTCCTTTTATTTATTATTTTACTAACTTTAATTTCACTAGAAACATGACATTCTTATATGTATTAGTTTAATACTATCGAGGCATCAAGAGTATAGGTGGAGGAATCCAAAGTTCTAATTCCCCCTGGTAGGTTGCTTTTAACGGCTTATTGAGGACCTGAAAGTATACACAATGCCTTTGTTTTAACAGGTCACTGTACGAGGAAAATCAAGTTATTCTAATAAATTTTGATACATATACACAAATATATTTTGTAACTAAATGTACCCGTTCCATATACCACGTATTGCCGTCATATTTATCTGTTACATTTGGGACTTGAAGAATCTATCGTAAATAAATAATTTTGGGATTCAAAACTTTTTTATTACCATGAATAAAACATTGCACCAAACATGTGAGAATCTCAAATAAATGTTATTAAACTAATAGAGACTTACCAGCCTCATAAATTTTAAATACAAAATAATAATGTTTACGTTGAGAATTTTAAAATAATGTTGAACATAAAATGTATTCTCGTAGCGGGAATAATATTCTTGGAGTCCCAAATTGCAACTTTATTATTCTTTTCTGGAAGAGAAATGAAAAGCAAATAATATGTGCATTAATTTTCTCAGCTTTTGATTGATCGAAATGGGAAAAACAAAAACCTGGTCTATGCATTTTTTGACACAATCCAACTGATTTCTGATTTTTTTGGCGTACCGAAGGGATACAAAAATCATAATGTCATTAAGGGAGCTCGAAGAACACTTAGCCAATACCAATAACGCCAATAACTGACACCATGGATGTATATAATTATATAATATTAAAGTTTGTAAAGCGAAACACTAATTTGTTTCAAACAAATGGCGAGTTTCATGAATACGCGACTAGAAATCGTTCAGCTCTAAGGTCGGACAAGCATCGCCTTGCTCTATACCAGAAAAGTATTCAAAATACCCCCGGGGATAATTTTATACAACGCACGATAAACACAATATAGTACATCCAATATGAATTATTTCATTTCTTTGATGATGACAACATGTTCATTATCAGGTTTTTAGTTACATATTCCAATTTATATGCTTCAGATTTCAATTTTCTCGAAATTACTCGTGTTTGTCAAATAAATGTGTATACATGATTGTATGAATCGAATGCGTGTCAATGATTTATTTATTAGATGAATAAATCAAATTTCGGGTAATAATCTCTATACAAAAAATTTAAGTAAATGATTTTGAAAACTATTAATACTTCTTAAAATATTTGACGACACACAAAAGGGTGAGGTGAAATACTTCCCATGTAACCATTTTAATACATGTTTAAAATAATTTCAAATATGAATAGCTGTAATAAATATGCTGACGATTGTTTATTTTGAAAGATCAGTAGTTGATCTTTCAACAAGCAACCAAATTTCTGTGACCCATAATTCAGCCAGTCTACAATTTTTAAAAAGACACGAAATAGTTCCAAACCATGATAAGAAATCTTAAAATGTTCCACAGAAATATTTGCAAAAGTTGATTCTCGCGTGTGACGCAGTTATTAGGTCCTGAGGCCGCGATAATTCAAGCACTGAACCCACGATAATTTTAATAGTTCTTATCGTGGGCAGCAGAAAGTGACGGTCCATCATTTTTTTCTCCCTTTCAAGTTGTTATTGGGGGCCGAGATTATTTTTTTTCCTTTATAGTTATACATTTCCAACGCAATTTGGATCTTGATTTTCAACCGAAACTGGAATGTGTTTTATGCAGCAGAATTTTGCTAAGATTCATAATCATTGGTGGTGTGATAGTGCTACAAACACTAATTCTATGATATAAAATATATTAATATTTTACATATTTTGGGTTTGATTGAATTTTTGTATTTAGATCTGTTTGTAAGTACTTAATGAATGACCTGTTCCGCTTTTTGTCACTCTTGTGTATTTCAACAATATATGAACCGTTTATTTATTTTCATTCGTGGTTACAGCGAGTTTGGACTTGACGACTATTCACTTCTGCTGCACCCATGGAGAAAGAGCCAACAAAGATAATTGTCAGAGAAATACGAAGGGATTTACAGGGAATTAGTGAAAACAGAGGAACTAAATTAGTGCAAATTATTTCGTTCACTGCATTTGGACAGCAATTTACCCTTAACGTCTGAGAAGGAGTTACGAAATAAGCGTAGGTCCCCCCTCCTCCCCCCCCCAATCTCTCTCCCCCATAAATATTTTTATCTGATTTCATTTAATAGATATTTCTTCCACGTTACCCATAGTAATAATCATCATAAACTATGTTCATAAAAATGTGAATAATGCTATTTTTAAAAATTTTAATTTATATAATATAAAAAATAAGTGTTAATCAGAGTAAACGACGAAAGGTGAACTGAAAAATACTGTAAAATAGGAATTACATTACAGGTTACAAATTAGAAATTAGTCTAATTATTAAAATATATTTTATAGTTTTCCTACGTTTTAGTGTGAATTGACAATTATAACATATTACGCAAATAAACTGCAATAGGATCCCGTGATAATCTAATCAACTTTAGGGAATATAAGCTTTATAAATGGGCTTGTATTGTCAAGTCTATTGTAAACACGTTAATAACCATAGCTTGTAATTATATTTACCATAGGATGTTTGTAAGGTATAAACAGATTATATCACATCAGTTATATGACACTGTGAAATTAATTACAGCTCCGTTTCAAAAGTATATAAACAGCTTCTGAGTGAAGAAAATATCGTAAAATTTCAGTTTTCTTGCAAATTCATCGAGCATTTGTTGAGGAAAACACAGTTTTCTGGTGTTGCGGGAATATCTCTGTATATTTAGGTGCAATTAAAATTAGATTTAGATTTATTGTTGTTTCCATTAATCCTCGATTGAGGAAATAGGATACGTCATACATTAAAAATTAAAAATGAACAAAATAAAGTACATAATTAAAGACAAATAAACTTAAAATAAATTAATAAAAGAAAATGTATATAGACAAAAGTCAATATAAACACAACACGGACACACACTGGGAAACACAAACAAGCACACACTGAGAAACAAGCAATGGAGTTTTAACTACTTGGACCAGGAAACTGTCCTTCCCTCTGTCCTTGCTCCAGGCAATACATGAAACAAACAAACAAAAGAGCAGAAAAAACTGAATAGAAATTTTAAGATATGTGATGTGCTATTTTATGAGGCAGCTCATTCAACACTTGCAGCAGCAGGAACCTTGATTTAAATACTAGAAGGACGATTAAGAAAATCCTGTACCGAGTAAAACAGCAGCGCCATTTAAAAGAATAGTTTTACTCTGCTTCACGAAGCTTTTGTAGTTACTATTTTTAACCTCTGGCGGAAGGAAGGCTGTTGTATAAAATTATCCCGATATTGTGAATACTTTTCTGGTGTAGGGCAAGGCGATGCTTGTCCGACCTTAGAGCTGAACGATTTCTAGTCGCGTATTCATGAAACCTGTTTTAATGTAATCCCGCCCACGACACATAAGGACGGAGTTGTTACCAGAGAGAGAAAACATGACAACAGGCTAATGTAAAACAATTTTGATTTTTGCATTAATTTCTCTCCTGATGTTTGCAGCTGAAATACATCAGCTGCTGACCTTATGCCGCTCTCTATGACGTGGTCGTTCCCCCGACCCCCCACCCCCGCACCCCTGATGAATTTTTGGCTCCCAAAGTCACGGACGCCCTAACATTAAAATTCGCATAGCATCACGCGATCCCGCAAGGTAAACACCCCAATACAATGTTTCGTTCTCTCATGAAAATGCAACGGAGCCGCCGCCATGGTATTAGCATATCTGTGCGCAGGGTGAAAACCATCCCTCGTAACATCGATTTTACACATATCATCAAGTTACGCGCCGACGTTCATCGGATATAGGCCTAAACCTCAAAGCCTCAGATTAAAGAACTCACTCACCATTATTTCATAATAACTAGTTTTTAGAAAAATAAAATCCTTCAAATGTTTGTTCCAAATATATTATCCACAGCAATTTCATTACATGGAAACATTTAATATTTGTGATAGCCTATGTTACTTGTTTGGGTATCTTGAACTACATTTCTTTAAAAGCAGAAAACCTTTGTAACAAAATGGAAATTAACGTATATGTAATGTTATATGACAATTGACATAAAAATACAATTACAAAACTCTTAATTTTAATTTTGAATTATTAAAAAAATTGCATAACAATTAATCTTGGGAGGTCACTCAAATTTAGTTAAAACGTTGGGCGTTGAGAATAATAGTTTAGAGTGGAAATGAAAAATAATTTTTAAGGGAAGTAAAGTAATGCCAAGAAGAAATTATGTATTGTATATGAATTATTTGTAAGAGTTTATATGAAGTGCAAACAGAAAAGTTAGCAATGAATAGAAAATCCGTCGAAAATTTAATGTAGTGTCATGAAAAAAAATGGTATAAGTAATATTTTCTTCAGCTAGGACCAAAAATTAATAATAGAAGTTTAAATGAAATGTAAAATTTTAGTTATTAAACTGAAAGTTTACTATATAAAAGAAAAGAGAGAGACGAATATCCAAAATGTTTTACTGTGATATACATAAGGACTGGATTAACGAGATGTAGGAAAGGAAAGTTCACAAAGAAGTTTACTGGCCTCACTAGATAGTGTATGTTTAGACTGTTGACGTTAGTTTGTCAGGGTGATGGACTGTTTTAATTTTCTGTGCAACGAAGCTGAGGGTGAGAGACTCCATCTTGTGTCCAGATGAGGAAAGGTTGCTTCCTTGATGTTTACTCAACTTAGTCATAAGCAAAATGTCGCCAAATTTTGCCCAGTAATTACGTAAAAGTTAAGATTATATATATATGTATAATGACTACTACGTATGTATGATTTACTTTGACTGTACACCTTTTTAGATTTTCATCTGAAGAGGTTCGCGAAAGGAAAGAAATGTTGTGAATTTTTTTATTAAAATGTATATCAGTCTTGTTTATTGATATACAGGGGTTTTACAGTAGAGGCGGGTTGATGTTCGAATAGATTTAGATTTATTGTTGTTTCCATTAATCCTCGATTGAGGAAATAGGATACGTCATACATTAAAAATTAAAAATGAACAAAATAAAGTAAATAATTAAAGACAAATAAACTTAAAATAAATTAGTAAAAGAAAGTGTATATAGACAAAAGTCAATATAAACACAACACGGACACACACTGGGAAACACAAACAAGCACACACTGAGGAACACGCAATGGAGTTTTAACTACTTGGACCAGGAAACTGTCCTTGCTCCAGGCAATACATGAAACAAACAAACAAAAGAGCAGAAAAAACTGAATAGAAATTTTAAGATATGTGATGTGCTATTTTATAAGGCAGCTCATTCAACACTTTTTGCAGGAACCTTGATTTAAATACTAGAAGGACGATTAAGAAAATCCTGTACCGAGTAAAACGCGCCATTTAAAAGAATAGTTTTACTCTGCTTCACGAAGCTTTTGTAGGTACTATTTTTAACCTCTGGC
This sequence comes from Eucriotettix oculatus, assembly GCA_034510155.1. NCBI lineage: Eukaryota > Metazoa > Arthropoda > Insecta > Orthoptera > Tetrigidae > Eucriotettix > Eucriotettix oculatus. The sequence goes on along the minus strand of CM067381.1, from coordinate 68,780,301 downwards.
GGAAGGAAGGCTGTTGTATAAAATTATCCCCGGGGGTATTGTGAATACTTTTCTGGTGTAGAGCAAGGCGATGCTTGTCCGACCTTAGAGCTGAACGATTTCTAGTCGCGTATTCATGAAACTCGCCATTTGTTTGAAACAAATTAGTGTTTCGCTTTACAAACTTTAATATTTCATAAATATATACGCTTGGTAAAGTAAGTATTTGCAAACTTTTGAAGAAAGGTTTGCAACTCGATCTAGAATTCGTGCTAGAAAATACTGAAATGATATAAAACATGTGTGTGAGGTACTAAGAAAATTATATTTTTATTCAAAAGACCTTTCAAAACTCAGCTTGTTTTATTCCATTCCATCATCGACCCACCCTTATTGAAAAAAAAAATCATGTATTTAAGCAATGTTGTTAAATTACAGAAAATACTTGAATACCTAAATATGTAAACAAATAATGGCTAGTTCGAGCTCTTAAAAATAGTTAACTGTGTCTCATAATTTTGCGTATTGTTTTACAAGAAATTTAACAAAGCTTATATTTTGCTTTTATTTATTTTTTGTAAACCATAGAGAGGTCATTCGATAAAATTTTATTTTCCAATAAATTTGTAAAGGTAAATTTTTTTCTAATTTTAAAAACTACTGATATCAGAATAAAACTAGTCCCAGGTGTTGTGAACGTGTAATTGTAAAATGTTCCACGTCAATTCGATCTGCGGGATTGCAAATCAGCAGGATTGGTTAAAATTTCTATTTATTTATCTTCCAGCAATCTGCGTCTATTCGTTTAACATTAACACGCGTTGAAGTCTCCGCAAAGGGATGGTCTTCAAATTCTATTCGATTTCTTGTCTCTGTGTTTCCCTTGAGCTCAACTCTATTAATGTACAGAGACTTCTTGTAATATTCACTAGACAATTACGCTCGTTAACTTGCCGTAATAGCCTGAGCTATGGGATATAATATCTACGTTTACCGCAGAGGGCCTAATGGAATAAGCTCCAGGCTTTTGTAGTTATGGTTGCCACCAATACAATTACGGCGCTACAGTTACTACTACTTCTGGGAAACCATATCTGCTTTTCTTGGAGTCCGTTCAGCTTACACAATTGGACGTGAACACTGTAGTAGTAAAAATTAAGTAGACTTTATGGAAAACGTTCGTAATTATTTCTAACACTAGAAGAATGTTTGATCTTTCTATTGAAATTGTGTACCTCAGTGCTACAATAGAGAGTTTGAATGAAAATTTTAATTAATTATTTCAATTTCAATTAAACAGTATCCATGTTCATTTCTAGTAATTAAATTTTTAAAAAATGGCAAAACTTTGAATTATTAAAAGCATTATATTGGTTATAATTTATTATTGCAACGGAGCTTTAATATGCTTAATAGTTATTCAGCAACATTATTATCTCAAATATGAATTAAAACTAGAGAAAACTGAAATATCTATATACGCATTTACGTTTAACGCACTGGTAGCTCAAAACTGATATAATTTAAAATTATTTATGTATCACAACGACTTTTTCTTTTACAGTAGTTTATATGCAAATGCGTAAAACGAATTTTAGCCATTTTCAAAATTAAAAGTCACATCATCTGAATGCCTTTACTCAACATTCGGGGCTATAGTTTTGTAATTACAAGTATAAACTATCACAGTCTAAGAGAAACGGGTTACATGGACGGTAGTAAGGCGTTCTTACTAGGAATTGTCAGTAGGGAATCAGTTGAAGAGACGATGCATTCTAAAATTAGGTTCATAATTTGACATTTTATGTGAGATCGAGGGTTGGAATAAAAGATTAACGTGGTGTGAGTCTTTTAGAGAAGCGCGTCTGTCAGTCGGCTGTCGCCACTCACTTGGACTAGGCACCCAAGTTACTATGTTGCTATGTATTCGGGGATTTATTTCTTCAGTATTGCTCGTGAAGGATTGAATTTCGATCCCAGTTCTAATTTGTCTCGAAGCCTTATTTCTTAGATCCGAACCGTCCCTACCTACAGCTTCTTAACACTTAAATCCTAACGGCAATCAATCAATCAGTGGAGATGATATTTATTTTTCTTGTTATTATCACAGATGGCATTATTGTTACTTACTATAGGAACAATTTTCTTCGGTTTCCAAGAAAAGAATAACTGTGACCTGAAATATTAAATAATTTTGGAATGCATTTAAGTTTCCATGTACCTGTTTGAAACGATAAACCAATAAATTCAGTGTACGAAATTTGAATTTCAATTATGCTGCAGATAAAAATATAATGGGAAACGTGATAGTCCTATAAAACAATTTCATAATTACGGCACCTATTTCATTGTGCGTGCAAATAATTACTTTTTTTTAGGGAATAACAGGCTACATGATGTTCCAGAAACCAACAACTCCCCTTCAATACGTTGTGAGGGAATTGGAAAGGGGAGATGCAGAAGGGAGAAGATGACAGCCAAGGTTGACTGGGATCCCTAGGCTGTACCTACCTGATTCATCTGAAAGAGATGCATAGAGATAACCCTTGGAAAGTTGCATCAGGTAGGTGGGGCTATTGGGTACTTGTCTCAAGCTCTTAGAATGAAAGGGAGGGCCGTTTTCCAATAGGATCAGAAGACAATTTGTATGTTGTATGTTGAAGATCTGCAAACCCGGAAAAAGTATCTCCTAAATGAGATCAAGGAGTCTTCACATGTGAGAATCATGAAGAAATCGCGGGATCCCCGAAGGTAAAGCTCATTTCCTCATTGGGGAGATATATCTGCGAGAGTTAACCTCCCACCGGTATTCCTTTATAAATTACAAATAATTAAATTTTATTCGATATTTATTGAAACCACATACATGTGATATATATAAATTTTTCATAGAATTATAAACGATTTTTATAACTTGGCTAACAGCTTGAAACCCTAAAGTCACAAATTTCCGGAACTTTTCATACAACAATATTTCTAGAACTTCTGAATAGCCGTGTGTGTATCATAAATAATATTAATGGTTCGAGTTGCCAGTAAAGCTACTTTAAACACACACAGTTAACTGCCATTTTATTGGTGTGCTTTATAAAACTTTTTTCCTTGACCTGCTCCATATTTCAAGAGTTTATGCAGGTTTCATTCAGAGTTGGAAATTATATTTTTGGAGGAATTTTTAATTACGTTCAATGCATATAGCAAAGATTATGGATGGAAGTATAATTTGCTCATTTGTAAAGCTGGAACCTTTTTGAAATTCCGTGACTTAATAGAGTGATTAAGGCAACGAGAGAGAGAAAAAAAAATTTGAACACAGAACATCTTCTATTGTGAAATTAACTTTGGGGTTTATCGAGTTAAGGTTAACAAGAAATACAAATTTCTGATCTATTTTTTATTATAACAGAAAGGTTAATCTATATACTTTACAATTGGCTTCGTTTGTATTAGTTTGTGAAGGAATCAATAATAAAATTCATGACGATACCAGATAAACAAAAACCCATGATAAACCGTAGATTAGTTTATACCAAATAATTTTTAACAAAAAGTAAACATTTTCCAGGAGTGATCTTAAACACTTAGACTTAGATTTAATGCTATAAAAATGACAGTTTTTTCCCAGTTCTTGTCAATTTTAGAGCAAGATGTATAGGAGTATTTGTAAACAATAAGGTGACATTATAGCATATTAATGTTTAGTTATCATCAATTATAATAATAGATAACAAATCCTTCAATTGTTTAGAATGTTATATAGAAATGATTATTATTATTATTATAAAACAGTCAGTGATTTATTAAAGTATTTTGATAAATTGTAGCAACAGCTGTCAATCAAGTTTACAATAGGCCCGATTGTAATTTGATTTGTAATAGTTAAAACTTGTACCTAGGATCAAAAAATTGACAATGTTATTAAGGATAACTTCCTGTGGTAAGTTAAATGTAAATATAATTTATTATATTTAATTGATCAATATTCTCTCTGATATTGAGGGAATATATGATAGTTCTTACTGGAGGACATTGCATTATACCTGTTGTAGGGATTTTTAAAATTTTAACTTGTTGATTTTAGCAATCTTAAGATTAAGGAAATAATATTTGTGTGTCAGTCAAATTTATCAACTATTAACAACACATGAATAATAGTTGGTCCTTCCTAAGAACTTTATGCAGATTGGATTTGTTTTTATCGACGCAGTTTTTCGTAGTCTCCGTTTTAAAAGACGTTTGTTTCATTGTATTTGAAATAGGAGACCTAAATAAAAGTATCACACCAAATTTGTGATTATTCACTACTAATGTGATAACACGTAAGTGATTATATTTTTTGAGGTATTGGAAAACGATCAATCTCTATGAACAACTATTTGAGCGTTGAACGTTTTTATTTTGACTGGTCTATTTATATTATTTAAAACTGTTTTATTTGCGAAGTTGAAGGGAAAAGGACAGTGCACGCTTAAACGGTGTTAATCAACATTGAAAATAACAACAATTTGTAGCTCCTCGACGACGCATAAATCTAAGACGAAGGTGCTGCTATATCGATAAAGTAAATAAAGGTAGGCGTTGAATGTATTTACAGAGTTGAAGCAGCAGCAGCAGCAGCGTTGATAGGAGGGAGAATAGTCCGTGTGGTAGGGGCTGGAGCCTGGCAATTAGCGGCGGTCGCGAAATTGCTTGTTACGTTGGCAGCGCTGTGCGTGACTGCTGTGCGTAATGCATGCAAAAGAGTCCTATTCTGCATTACCATCCTCGCATTATCCTGAACGATGTCGGTAGGACGACGACGAGGTTTTCTGTTACACGTCTCGTAGATTCGTATCTACGCCCTGGGACTTGCTTGGCCTCAGTATATATTTCTCTTCCAGGTGATTTGTCCAGGGTCGAGTGTTTGAGACGTGGTAGGTACGATTTACGTCGTCTAATAACAGCGGAACCGATAAAGCTCCTAACTCAATAACATTCAGAGAGTTTATATCAAATTATACTGTCTTTCAATGACTTGCGGTTTATTTAAGTAATTCACTTATAAGAAATATTTGCTGTGCTTTTAAATCTTTGGTGCATATAAAATTTTCTTAAGCTTAAAACTGGTGATACGTTCTATAAGTACAAAGCATTTAAACCTCAGTGACTGTTAATAGTATATCTGATATTTAAATATCTTTTAACTATTAAAAGAGTAGCGTAGTTTCATTTTTGGTACAGTTGTAGTTTAAATGAGCGTAGCTCTCTATTTCCACGTATAATAATTTTAATTTTGGCTCAAGTCTTACTGTGGCAGAATTCTAATTAAGAAGAAACAAGTCGTATCTGAAATGTGACGAGTTCCAATTTATGTTTCTTCCCGAAAGTTTTAATTGACAGCTTGAGAAAAAAAGGGAGATAGCAGAGACGATGGGATTTTACCTTCGTCACCAAAGAAAGGCGCCGCTTGACGTAAATTATATTTCACTTGCTGAGATTAATCCTCAGGAGACGAAACAGCGCCACTGAAAACACTAAAAATATTCAAGAAATTTAGCTTGCAATGTACATGCAATTTAATACGATTATTTGGTTCCTGAATGAGATATCATTCATCTATTTCACGAACGATTTAGCTTCCTTTCTTTTTTTAAAATTATGAGAAATATAACTAGATTACCTAGTTATTATAATATAATTTTTATGAGCAGAGTCACTATTCGCGAATAAGACGATAGGATATTTTTAAAGGGGGCCTTTGACAGTATCTTGATTATTCTGAATGATTAGCGGACACCAGTCAATAGTGAATCCGTGAGCCGTTTATGTCACTGAGCCGAAAATATAATTCTTGTACGTCTTAATCCAATTACGTTATTTTGGACGTGAACTGCGTTGCAAATTGGTCAATAGTAGGTTGATAAAACCATACGTATAAGGAATATCGTTTATAATTTTACCCTTGTACTAAATGTCATTTCTAATGAGGGTGTGTAAGGAGAAGAATCATTTAATCAATAAATAATTTTATTTGTGGTACATGACAGAATCGTAGATGTATCTAGTTCAGAAAGTCCGAGCTGGACTGGTGATGGAAGCCAAGTTTGCCATAATATAGTTTCAATTAGTATAAGTCTAATCTATGACGTTTCAAATCCTTCGTAACTTCTTCTTCATCTTCCGTAGCTGTAGAGGCTACGGGGTCGACTGCGGACTGTCATATAACATGACACATTCCGAAAATGGAGTGATACGTGTTCAGCGTATCGATTCTCTAGCAATCACAGTCCCAGTCTCCGTGACCATGACGACACAAACACCCAAGAGCATGCAAATATTAGAACCCGGGACCTCTGTGTTGTGAGGCAGGGACTCTATCCACTAGACTACTGGAGGTTGGCACAGTTTATGTGGCATAATAAAGCTATGATCAAAGAACGTTCAACCAATAAACGACTTTGTAAACTCCAGGAATTTCTTGTTTGTACTTAGGTCAATATTTAACAAGGATTGAAATTAAATATATTGTAGGTAATTAAATTCAAAAACTTGGTGTGTGTCAAAATATGTTAAACATATCCATAAACTCTACAAAAGACAATCAGCAGTAGTTCAAATAGAAGGGCAAGAAAAGAAAGCAGAAATCAATAAAGGAGTAACACAGTCTATCGCCCAGGCTGTTAAACTTATATGTATAGAACAGGCGATGAAGAAAGCTAAAAATTAATTTGGAATGAAATAAAATGAAAGGAGATGAAATAAAAACTCTAAAGTTTCATGCTGTTGGAAATGTACAACCTAGGGATTAATAGAGGGAAAACCTAGGCAACGGAGTGAAGTATGGGAAACAGTGGAATAAAAAAGGGTGTTAGATTGTGAAGGACAATTTTTAAAGAAGTTATCGTAGACATAAAGAGACAAAGAGTAGGATAGCACAGGCTTTCGCAAAAAAAAGGAACTTCTGGCTAATATAAGGAAATTATTAAAAATGTTCGAATGGAATGTGCCGTTATATGGGTGCGAAACGTGGAAAATAGCTTTCCAGATGCTTTAGGAGAATTCTGAAAATCAGATGGGTGTATAAAATCACTAAAGAGGAAATTATAAGGAGAATAAGGTAATGGAGAACAATTTGGAGGACTTTTACCAAGAGAAGGAGTAGATTTTGAGACATGAGATTGTAAAATTAGCATTAGAGGGAAGTGTGTGAGGAGGCTAAGGGTGGAATACGCTAAGAAGATTAGAAAGCCTTTTTAGAAATTAACAGGCTTGCACCGAATATTTTTAGCCTGGAGGGTACACGAGACCAATATTAGGACTGATTACCACAAAAACAGATGCGAAAAGTGGTGACGAGATGCTTCATGATGCATAATGAGTACTTGCAACCTGCTTGAATTTATTAATTTTGGTTTAATTATTAAGTAAAATAATTTTATACCTCTCCTAGTTATATTCGTCTACTCGTCAAATAATGAGGAAATTTAATTGCTTGTAATTGCTGGAACGTCTTTTTCGTCTATGATTCTGCGATTCTCCCATACAAATGTAACGAATTCATGTTTAAGTATTTTTAATATTATAAATGCGAATATATATGAGACTATAAAGTGGTCTAAAGTAAATAAATTCACAAGGGCGCTGCGGGAGTTTCTCTCGCAGGCGCTTCAGCCCAGAGTGACTGCGGGGCTCACCTGATCATGTCGGGGATGCCTCCTGCACTCTCTCTGGGTACTTTTTATCAAAGTTCTCATATGCCGAGACACCTTCACCTATTTTAGGAGGTATATGTACTGGGGTCAAAGACCTTGGGCATATGGCAAGAGTTGTCCGCTAATCCCATTGGATCAGTCGGCCAACTGCCTCCTGAAAATGGTGAAGACACGGAGAAGGGAATGCTGCGACCCCACAGCAGACTCGTCTCCAGTCATTCGGAAGGGCGTGAGAATAGTACCCAATGCCCGACCTACCTGATGCAGGTTTTCTAGGGTTTTCCCTGCATCTCTTTAGGTGAAACACCGGGTAGGATCCTTAAACCATAGTCCGGGGGCCCTAGTTAACCCTTGGCTACCTTGCTCTACCTTCCGCATCCCCCCTTTTCAATTCCCTTCCTATGCTATTAAAGGGGAGTTGCCTGTTTCAGGATCACCCTCATGTAGCCTGTTAACCAAAAAAAATTCACACAAATGCTGTTGTGTGTTTCAACACTTCTAAAGTAGAAGAAGAATCATTAATTATTTATAGAAACATCAGTTGTTTAATCAGTACCTCATCATAACTTTCATTCTTAAGCAGACTTTGTTTCACGATTTTAATTATTGTCAAGTTTCTTTTAAATTTCCACATATCAAACTGATTGTTAGTTGACCGTAAGTAAAACTAACAATACCTGTGTTCCACTAACGTACAGAACAAATCACGAGCGTTGTAAAGGGCGCCTTGTATGGTCGAATAAAACTCTTAATTGAACGTTCCTTCTAGATGGAGCCTCATTAGAGATTAAGCACCTGGCCCAGACTGATCAGTCTGATCTCTCTGCGTGGTTGAATTACTCCTCAAGTTCACCACAGCACAATTCTCTCACAAGAGGGGCTTTGTTCGTTCGGTGGACCGTGCAAATTCTTGCCTCAAAGGAAATCTTTGTCCATGCCACGGGCGAAAGAAACCAATCAGATGTTCTTACCACGTGACTTAACTTCAAATTAAGAAAAATTCAGTGTGAGGAGAGACAAACATAACCGGTCGTAATTCTCTAAAATCCGAAATAAATCTTTTTAATTAAAATTCGTTTAGTAACGTGCCTGAAAGTATTATTACAAGACTAATTTTAAAATTCTTTTATACAACAGTCTTACAAAAAATGAACAATAGTCATGAATTAAATCTTTTAATACAACAATTAATAGCAGTGAAATGTTCCATTGGACTTCAAAAAATTTTTTTTTGGAATTCCTAGACTATTGAAGTTCAATTAAACAAGAAATGTTTTCTATTGAAACTGATAAGTAAAGGATAATTAAAAGATTAGGATTTAAATTTTTCCACGAGGCCAGGAATCCAATCAGTAAATGTTACTCATTTTTTGTTCCACAAATAAATAATAAAGTCTGATTTATAGTATCTAATAAAAATAATGCAATCCATTTATAAATATCTTGAATTTAATGTAATTTTTATTTAACAGAATCTTAGTAATGAATCACTCTGTTAAAAAATAATTAATATCGTAAGTTGGAATCGAAGTATGAAAAAATTAATTTGTACTTTCGAAAGTTTCAATGTTTAAAATTTAAAATGTTTCATTTATCGCCTTTGTTTCAAACTTTGTATGTAAAGAAACATTTTTTTTCCAGTTGTAGATTACATTTACGATGTAAAATATCCCAGCTGAAAAGCTGAGTAATTTTCTTATCACGTTCTCAGAGGAAATAAGTTCCTAACTGGAAAGTTTGGGTAAATGTTGGGAACAGACTACTAAGAAATCCTGTTTCTTTTTGCTTCAAGTTGATGTATTATTCAAAACGCCACGTGGCTAAAACTCTAATGTTTCGTCTTCCCAAAACTTCTCAGAGGAACCACAACGCCTTGAAGCAAAGCAGCATTCATTCCAAAAATGTACCCTTAAGAAAAGCCTCGACTTTAACCAAATTATTAATAATTAAGCAGTAGTAAACAAACAAACGCACCATGAGAAATAACATTTTTTTGCTACTGATATAATATTGTAATTAATAATAAGCAATATATATCTGTGAAAGAATCACTCAACTCGTGGAAATTCATGCTTTAAAATATAACAATTGCTAATAAAAGCACTAATGTTTCATTAAATCGTAATTTCTAGTCCTCTTTCAAAGTAACAACTGTTTTCATACTCCTTAAACGGTTGTTAAAGGAACATATGAATATTCCAATCTATTCTAAATCATATTGTCACTAGTATACATTATTTATTTGTAAAGTATTCCTTTCTGATAAATCATAAGCTTTTACCCTTTGATAGACATTATTAATATAATTACAAGCCAATGTCAACGTCTGTTTCATTTTAATTATTATGTGCGTGGATACAAATAAAAAATTAGATATATTATAAAAAAATTACAATAAATGAGTTAAATCAGTCTCTTTGCCCGATTTTCAAATTTAAATATTAAACACTACAACAACGTTTCGGCTAAAGGGGTCATGGAATGATGTCCCATGTACAGCTTCATTTTTACCTGAAGTCGTTTCAGATGAGACGAGACGTCGCAGAATTTAATATTTAAATTTAAAAAACTGACAAAGAGGCTGGTTTAACTCATTTATTGTAATTCTGTGTAATTGTCAGATAAAAAATTTAATTATACAAACTTGCGTTACGAGAAATCCAAATTATCAGGCCAGTTCCGAAACACAAAAATATATATACACTTATTATGTATTTATAAAGTTTTCTTAAAGGACACGGGGACTGAATTTTCGGCCAAAATCTGAAAAAAAACTATTTTCTATTTTTTTCCATATTAATATGCCTATAATTACAGTAAACTGAAAAAAGAAGGAATGTGTAACAAATGCTGCAGGAAAATTTTAATTAACATGTTTAATTTAAAATTCATAAATTTTTACTTTTTTTTCAGAAAATTGTGTATTCTCAGCTTCATGATTCCGATTCGTCCCAAATATTGAGATATTGTACATTAACTACATGCTAATATCTTCAAATAGAAGTATTATTTTCCTCAGTTGTTTAAGTATTTTAGGTGAAAATAAATTTTCAAAATCCCAAATATTTAGGTAACCGTATAAACCTCTGGGTAAAAAATTATTTTCTCCCCACAGTTTTATTCGATTTCAAAAATAATACTTACAATTGATAACAGTGGTCATCCCTACACATTTGTGTAAAAAAAGATAAAAATATATTCAAGTACGTAACGCAAGGAAAATTTTGAAAACTGCCAAATTTTGAAAATAATTTTCTAAATACCTCAACAAAAAATAATTTTACAAAAACATAGTTTTGTTCGTTGCTACATATGTTCGTTGAAATTTCAGCTCATCGGAAAAAGCCGTAGGGTTTTTATTTCTTCTCCTTGCAGTATGGTTACTTTTCCATATTCCGTTTCAACTTTCGTCATCGTATGTTCTATATATAATTCTCGGGTTATGGGACTTTTATTTAAAAAAAATTTATTAAGAACAAAGACATCCTTGCGAGTAATTATTTTCTTCCTTACTTTATCAGTCTTCCAGCACAGAAATATTATTATTTGTCAACGAATTCATAAAGTTTAACTCCTATCGTGCTTATTTTTGAGTAAACAATTTATTAACATTACACCGGTCTGCTGATAATTTATTCACATAAAATTAATTTCCTAATATATTTAGGTTAAATTCAGATTCTATTTTTATGTATTAGCACTAAACGTGTCCATTTCAAAGAAACTCTGCTTTTTGATAGTTCTCTTTCCACTTTCCATTGCTCCCGTGTTTTCGTACGGGATAAATTTCGTTACGTAAATCTAATTTGCGGAATTTCAGAGTTGCTTCAACCTGAAGAAACCGCGGTTCCGCCGAATAATGCATCTGGTTTCTATGGTTACGCTAGTAGGTCCATCGTTAAGTGTTCCACATTGATTGTGTTATGCGCGTTTTATTTTTAAAAAAATTCATAATAAAACCTGAAGTTTGTGTATGGGAAGAGTGCACTTTAATTTATTGCAGTCGACACAGTGGCAATTCAATTTCGGAACATGTACCAACCAACAGCAGCAACAGCAACAACGGCACGGGCTTTTAAGTTAGACGAGGCTAAAAAAGAGCATCGACAGTTTAGCAGGACAAGCCGATACGTAATATAATTCAGCCTGTGGATTTAGCGAAGCTGGAGCTTCTGGCATCGAACACGTTAGTATTTTCGAAATTAATGGTGTCATCACGATTCCAATTACGTTATCAATTAAAATGCTGCGTGCGCCGATACTATTTTAAAAATGCAGCCAGAGAACAATAGTAATGTTTACGTTTGTATGAAGCGCGTTGGAGGAAATTAATAGTTGTCATTTTGTATCCGCTGATTAATGACACACAATTAGAAACCTTTGTTTAATTTCCTATAGCGCTTTCGACAGTGTTATTATAATCGAATGGACAAATAAATAAATATAATAATTTCAAACCTAATCGCCATGCAAACTGTAGACGGAAGTGATTTTTTAAACTACCCTGGAAACATTTGATCATTGTATACTTTATAATCCTAGTGCTTAACAAATTCGAGAAAGCTGTGTAGTTATAAAAAGAAAATTTACACACTCACTCAAACTGTTATGATGAAAAATAATCAATTTTTGTGTAGGAAAAAAAGTGAATACATATTTAATTTTAATCCTGAAAAACTGATAAATTGTAATTACATATAGAATCAAATGTGAAAGTCTTCAATGAATTAAAATCAGTAATTAAGAAATATAAAAAGAGATATGTTCTAAAAAATACATAATAAATTTTAATTCATGAAATGTTTCTTTTTTTTGGAAAGTGTTCTAGAAGGCGATAACACCATTTCAAGATATTCAAAACAAACAATTAGTTATCCTTAACTCAGTCTTCAATGAATTAAAATCAGTAATTAAGAAATATAAAAAGAGATATGTTCTAAAAAATATATAATAAATTTTAATTCATGATGAAATGTTTCTTTTTTTTGGAAAGTGTTCTAGAAGGCGATTAACACCATTTCAAAATATTCAAAACAATTAGTTATCATTAACTCAGGTCGAAACCCAAGAAGTGTTGATCCAGAAAATACACCAGAGTAATTCTCCGTTCTTCGAATAGAATTCATAACTACAAAAAGTTGGTAATCATCTATTTTCACCCCCCACCCAATCCAATAAATGAGGTTATTTTAATATTACAGCGCTTCTGGAATTAAACTAATAACTAAATCTGACTATGCACGAGATTCTCAGATGTTATTGTTACGTTTCCAGTGAAGAAGTTGACCACTTGTTCAAAGACACGTAATAGCTTATTGAAAGTAATAAGAGAATAATTATGAATGTAGAAGACACACCTAGACGTGGCTGTGAACGTGATAAAAATAATTCTCCATCCTGTTAGAATTTGATATTAGAGACTAAAATTAGGAACCTGAATAATTCCGTAAACGACACCAGTATAAGTCGTTTCCGGCCAGGAAAACGTCAATTCAGACGATGACCGGTCGGGAAAACGTCAATTTAGACGATGACCGGTCGGAAAACGTCAATTTAGAGGATGACCTGTCGGGAAAACGACAATTTAGACAATTACCAGCCGGGAAAACGTCAATTTAGACGATTACCAGCCGGGAAAACGTCAATTTAGACGATTACCAGCCGGGAAAACGTCAATTTAGACGATTGCCAGTCGGAAAAACGTCAATTTAGACGATTACTAGCCGGGAAAACGTCAATTTAGACAATTACCAGCCGGGAAAACGTCAATTTAGACGATTTCAACTTGGAAAACGTCAATTTAGACGATTGCCAGTCGGAAAAACGTGCCTCGGGCAAGTGCCTGTTGGGATTTTGTGCTAGACCCTTTATAAATATACCATTATGTGAATTATTTCCAGAAATGAACCTTGGCGAAAGTGCAGCTTTATTGGCTACTAACCATAAGGAAAACTTGTATATTTAAATGCTGCTGTTTCTTTTGTATAGGAGAATATTTCAGAAATCCCTTAGTACATCCATCTAACATTTATTGTTAAAAAATGCAACTTCTTTATAAATATTACAAAAAATGCTCTACATTTTATTGATTCTGTGGGCTAGATAGAAGACAAAATAATTGTGTCTTAAAATTTACTACGAAACAAAATTATTTTTGAATTGTTTATTTTATTGATCAACTGTCATGTTTGTAAAGAATTCTCTCATAGATTCAATGGCACATTTTTAGAGGGGTTCTCACTTTTGGAGAACGCACAATTAGGTAGATGAATCCTACTGTGATGAAACTTAGATGCTTATTTCCTATTTGCGGAGAGATGACGAGACCATCAGCGTGAGCCATCAGTCTGTGAAACTGCGTTACAGCGATTAACACGGACAGTCTGGTAATGGTGGTCATCGATTCGATCATCATAACATGGAAGCGCACACTTGCTTAATCGCTAGCCAAACAACTGGCGCACTCATCATTAATTAATTTATGTTAAACACAAGTAGGAAGAATTATTGATTAGCTAAAGTAAAATATGATATTAATATGTCTCAATTGTGCTTTTGTTTTCAGGATTCATAACAATTCCAATGAGTAAACTTTGATCTAGCGGCATAGCCTCTAAAATAAATAAATTAAAGAGGAATAAATTTATGGATTAGAAAGTTTTACTTTTAAATGGTCAAAGTTTAGGAGAAATTTTTTGGTTATGTCAATTTAGTTCAAATAATGAAAAATTTTACCACACTTTTAGATTCTTGTTATGCCCCTTCCGTTTCAGTGATTGTGTGCGAAAAAATTTGGCTGAAACATACCAAGCACGCGTCCACAAACGACATATCGAGAGCGTAAAACATTTTGATAATCATTCTAGGATAAACAGATAAGTACATTTGACAATATTCTTGTAGTATTGACGTCACTGTACTCTGTTAGATAAATTCATAAATGCAACGAACAATACTCATTTGATACTGATGTCATACTCGACTATGACGACTTTCACAAGAAAATTCACAACGATGAGTATTTAATTTGTAATATAAAATAATTATTTTTGGGGTAATACTTGAAGTTATTATAAGTGAACAGCTATAAAAACATGTTAATGAGAATTAAGTTGTAAGTACTACATGAATTGTTTGGTTTGAGATTTGAAAACCGCTGCTTTATTAAACTCTGCATAATTTTACAAGTTAGATGTAGATGTAGGTATTTTGAAACATATCTATAAAATAATAATCTAAGATAAGTGAATCTTCTTATTTGGAAACTGTTAGATAAATTGATAAATTTGATAAATTTTTCTTTATTAACTTTTAAGTATTGTATATGCCCTTGTTGCATTCAGAAAGGAGTCTTCTTTTTAGGGTTGGGAAGGGGGAGAGGGATAGAGAAGGAGACAGAGGGTGAGAGGGATAGAGAAGGAGACAGAAGGGGAGAGGGATAGAGAAGGAGAAAGAGGGGGAGAGGGATAGAGAAGGAGAAAGAGGGGAAGAGGGAAAGAGAAAAAGAGAGTTATCATCGTTTGGGGACAGTCCTGTTTAGCTGATGTACGTCCTGTTGGTTTGGAAATTGGAAAATATTTAAAAGAACATTGATGTTTGAAAGGGAGATCTGCAAAATTGAATTATTTGAGAAAGATGATTCTGTAACTTTGATCCGTGCAGTTGTGTGTTATGATTTAATAAGATTTAATTTATTCTTCTCAATATAGTGTGTTAAATATGTGATTTTTATTCATTGGTGGCCTTAATGAACCCACGATTTGGGAACGCTGAGAAAAAACGTATAAATTTTCTTTCTAATGCGTGACTTTATGACGTCATCAACATTTGTTTTTGAATATCATCGAGCAGGGCATAAATATATAACATGGAAACAGTTTTATAGCTGCGTTAAATATATATAAAAAAATGATTTCCTTAACGTCTACTTACTGTCCAAATTTCCCATTTCAGATTGTTTCTGAAAATAGTAGTCTTAAACACAGCACTTTTCCCTTCAATCCTCCTACTCCCATTCACCCTTCACCCTATACCCTTCTGTCTTTAGTTTTAGTTTATTAGTTTTATTATTGTTAAAAAATAAATATTTATAAAATAAAATAGAATAAATCTGTAACACAAACATTGTAAGAAATGAAAATAAGGCCTGTTATAGATACTCAAGAAAACAGGCTATTAGTGTAATTAGTGAATAATAATAAACAAAAGTCTTAAACAATTCTCGATTTGTTATAAAAATTGTTAAATAATTTTCAGCGAAATTGTAATGAATTCTAGAAAGCAAAAAAAAAGGTGGAAAGTAGGTATTTTTTAGAATAAAATCTAATAAACAATACAGAAAGAGGAAGGAGCAGTATGATATCGAAGTATATCAGGTATGAGTAGTAGAGTAATGGTGCCATAATGGAGTACGACTAAATATGAGGCAGCGTTTAAAGGCACTGTTTCCATGGAGTCGGATGTTTTACATCGATGTTCCGGAACTAGCCACACGGGAAACATTACGGACGTTGAAGACATTCATATCCGTGGCTCGCAATAACGGACACAAACGCCCTCTCTCCCTCTCCCTCTCTCAGTATTGCCAACGTTGCAATTGAAAGCGCGAATGTGGACAGATATTTCTCGGAAACTGAATTGCAGAATCGATAATCATATCACAAAAGCATTGAAACAATCAGGCGCAGATTCTTTTAATATTACGTGATAGTAATGTAACGTAAATTTCACTCTAATCAATTCTCCATAGCATACATAATATTCTGAAGTTATGAAATTTGTTTTAAACACCATGGAGGTGGCTGAAAAAAAAACTGTCCATTGGTGGACATGGAAATGCTGAGTTAGTACCCTCCTTTCCAAAAAATAAATCGTCCATCTCCAATAGATCGATATATTTACCTCGGATTGGTTTTAGCTTCGATTTAAAATGTATTATGAATCAATTTCTGAATATTTATTATGCCTGAAAAGCGTATCGTCTCAAACCACTGAAAGGATGCTTGATAATCATTGTTATCTGGAGGAAAACTTCCCTGCTCTACCATGACGATACAAGAGCAGCGACTTCAAAGTCGTCCGTCATTTCATAAATGATCAACAAAATGGAGGATTAATTACGATATCCGACTGTTTTTGAAAATCAATAAATAGTAAAACAGCGTAAGACATCAGAAAACGTCATAAAAACTTTATTACAGTAGTAACTTCACGACGCTTCGTTTCCTAAATTTGGAACCTGATGTGGTATGATTTAATGAGGTTGAAAAATTTAGATGTGTGTAAGTCGCAAAAGAAATTAGAAGATCAAAATGGAAACATGTCAACAGCATTCTTTAAAATAGGATTTTAAGCCTCTTCGGTTGTGCAACTATAAACGTCCAAATTTTCATCCTCCTTAATTTTCCCGATTGCTTTAATTCACGTCAGATGAAGTTCCAAATTTAGAAATCAAACGTCGTGAACGAAAATCTGGCTATTTTTAAACAAATATCATTTCAAATGGAACCTGCATCGTAGATGCACGTTTCAACAGTAACTATTTATTATGAAATTAATGCGAAAATAATGAATAATATTTAATAAAAATATATTATTTTGAATACGCCTTACAATCAGATAGTTGTATTTTATCTATGAGCCTTAGGCGTTAGAGAAACCGAAACCTATTGTTTTGAAATAAAAGTATTACTTTTCCAAAAAAAAATGTAATAATAATTTTATATACTATTAAAAAAGGTTGTTCACTGAATGAGGCTGTATATACATAGACAATATATGCCGTGTCATAGGAATGAAAAAGTAGAATAAATAGGTTTGAAGATATTGTCGCAAAGGAGGGATAAAGCAAGGCTGCATTAAAAAATTATACCGCCCAAAAGCAATGGATTGAAATTAGTTCCAAAATGCAAAATCCCAGTTATATAGGTAGATGGGATCATCAATTCAAAGTAAAATGTAGAAAGTAAAAAAAACGGATGCTAGCAAATTATCGTTCCTAAATAGGACCATCAACGACTGGTGTCTGTGGCGGTGTTTGGAGGAAATCCTCTACAGGAAAATAAATTCAGGACAAATCTCGAAAAAACGTGTGAACTGAAGTGGGTATTTTGAATAATATAAATGCATATTCGAATTTAAACGTTAAAGTCGAAATGAAGTGTTGAGTTAATATAATTCCCATAGTGATTCTCTATTTTCTTTCAGAGCTATAGAACTTTTAAAGGTCTATGATTATTATTTTTAGATATATATTTTTTTAGATTAGGAGTCAATAAATTTCATTTTGTATCTTCCACCTGTAGACTAACAATAAATACAAATTTCTAATTACAGCAGTACTACAAGATGTTTATTTTATGGATTTAAATTTTAATTATTATAATTTACTTCTAGTAAGATATACGAATATTTTCAATAAATAATATTGACATGCAAAACGTGGATCTCAGAGGTAGGGAGGCGCTGCGGGAGTTTCTCGTAGACGCTTCAGCCCAGAGTGACTGCGGGGCTCACCTGATCATGTCGGGAATGCCTCGCACTCTCTCTGGGTATTTTATTTTATCAAAGTTCTCATATGCCGAGACACCTTCACCTATTTTAGGAGGTATATGTACTGGGGTCAAAGACGTTGGAAATATGGCAATAGTTGTCCGCTGATCCCATTGGATCAGTCGGCCAATTGCCTCCTGAAATTGGTGGAGACACGGAGAAGGGAATGCTGCGTCCCCACAGCAGACTCGTCTCCCGTCATTCGGAAGGGCGTGAGAATAGTACCCAATGCCCGACCTACCTGATGCAGGTTTTCTAGGGTTTTCCCTGCATCTCTTTAGGTGAAACACCGGGTAGGATCCTTAAACCATAGCCCGGGGGCCCTAGTTAACCCTTGCTAGGCTACCTTGCTCTACCTTCCGCATCCCCCCTTTTCAATTCCCTTCCTATGCTATTAAAGGGGAGTTGCCTGTTTCAGGATCACCCTCATGTAGCCTGTTACCCAAAAAAAAAGGTGGATCTCAGAAAGTTTCACTATTTTCAATGCCTGTTCTTCAGATACGTTGTGACGTATTTATTTCATCACTTTGCGTGTGTTTATTTCAACATTGCAGATAATAGTAGTTTAATCCACGTCTAATATTTCAGTTTCATGAAGACGCATGCTGGTGCAATATTAGACTGCTAAATTACGTAGCTAATACAGATGGCGGGATCATTAAAGTGGGGTGTTGAATTATGGCATTCCTCCCAGTATTGTTAGGCGACTGTGATATTGACGTCAAGGAAGCCAGCCAGCCCGTACGTGGGATACGCAGATATGATGAAGGATGCGAGTGTGAGTAAGCTATAAAGTCAGAGCTGATTTCCGTCCACAGCCCTCTGAAATTGCGTCCAGCGTCGTCATTACTGCAATACTGTCCTCGCGAAACAGATATTTAAGAGCAGACGACGACGAACGTGATCCTGCAGCTATTAACAGCACACACAAGATTAAATCACCGTGACCCACTCTTGGTTTGACGTCATTGAAAGTAAAACGCCATTAGTAAGTAACAGCTTTATCAAGGGCATGAATCAAGTTAGCAACCAGTTAAAATGAAGGTGTTTATTACAACATCTCACACTACCCAACACTGTATTAATATCAACCAAAAAAAATATAATCAATTACTTTAATTCTAAGTTACAGAAAATGTTTTCTTCATAATTCTACATAATTAAAAACATACGTAGCATAAAAAATATTAGTTTTATTCACATAAGTTAAGTTCCAGTACATACATTTTAAACTGGTTGATTTGTTTTATACACATTTCCTGTATACAATCATTACAATTTTTTTAAAAAAATAATCCGGAATTTATATTATTCCTTTAAGAAACTAATTTTTCTTTTGCAAAACACGTTTCTCTAAAATTAATTCTTTGGGTAAATTATGTCATTTCAAAAATATATTCATATATTTATATACGCCCAAACTTTTTCTCTCTTGTCTGTTACATATTCTTTATTTCCTGTTCTGTGATTTGAATAACTTTTAAATTGTCCATTGTTTCTGATTTATGTATATTTTTTTGCCGCGTGATGTTGATTATAAGATAAAATTATTTTTAAGGATAATAGCGCAATCATCTACGATATGTAGGAGATAATTGGTGACATTGACGCTGGATTAAGATTACTA
Organism: Eucriotettix oculatus; assembly: GCA_034510155.1. Taxonomy (NCBI): domain Eukaryota; kingdom Metazoa; phylum Arthropoda; class Insecta; order Orthoptera; family Tetrigidae; genus Eucriotettix; species Eucriotettix oculatus. Next base: position 68,760,453 of record CM067381.1, on the reverse strand, counting down.
ATTGGGCGTAATTGCTCAATTTGATCGGCCAGTTAGGCAATTAATATCTTAACTGAATTGAGTTGAGACCATCGTTATACAAGTTAATTTATATCCCATGTTTTTTTTTATATTCTGATATAATACGAACATTTCTTCCATTAAAAGATTACTTGTTAATAAATGATTTTGAAAATTAATGTGTTAGTCTTAAAATCTATTTCTTATGATTTAATTGACAAGCAGTATTTTATTAATTGCTTATTTTGATTTATATATATATATATACAGTGGCGACTTACAGTACAGCGGCGGAATACACTACAAAGAGAAAGATTGTTGTACATCTTATTTTTCAATAAATAATTTTGAATTGTAATGATATCAATATTTATTAATATCACTTTAAAGTGCAAATAATATGGAACTGAAACCAATAATATTACTATAAGACCATAAATTATTATATATAAACCATATAATGAAAATTTAACTGAAAATTATATTTTAATATTCAATACAAACAATTAAAATATACGTACATCATTTGAAGTGATGCTAAATGTAAGAAACGTTTAAGTTGTACGTATTGTATCATTAGTGGCTGGGGAAATAATTTATCGTTAATCATGACCAAGTTAAATTTATTTATTGCAATTACAATAAATACAAATTTCAACCAAATTTAGGGGCTAATAAAATTAAACTTAGCAAGACTCGATCTATTTAAGGGTTATTTATATGAGCTTTTCGTGCAAGTAGGAGGAAATCAGACATAAGCACCAACGATTAATTTGCACTGACACACCTGGCTCCCGGGTCTCCGTGTTTATTGGGGCGGCTGCTTCCTCTGTTGGCTCCAGCCCAGTTACCTGGGGCTGGCTTCCAGGACAATCGGGACTGGTCCCTAACCGAGGGTTTCTTCCTCGGCTCGAACAAATTACGTGAACGGGATTTCACCTACCGCTGTCTTCTCTCAGTTTGTCTCAAGATTCAAAACTCCATTTTTCTCACTTCTCTCCACCTACTTGCTGCAACGTTAATTCCTGCCCGACTATTTCCTCTATCATTTTCTCTTCACCTTTTTACTTCTTTCAAATGACTTCCTCCTCCTTCAAAGTTTATTTCCCAACTACCGCATCTCCCCACCATGGGTACGGACGGTGTTTCTCATGACATCCAGCCCCAATCAAATATAGGACTTATTCCCCAGATTTAGTGGAGTGAGAAGCGGCCAACGAAACTCTAGCAGTAAACGCCCTGCCCAAGTAAATATCCTTAATCCGCAAAAATGAGGATTTAACACGTTTAGGGTCTCGCTTTGCCACCAAAACGAAGCCTAATAGCGTGTTTTTGCTCCTTAATCAGTGTATCTAAAATGGTCAAATAAAATGGCAATGGCCTCCTAAATTCATTACAGCGAAGCATTTTTTAGTTATTGGAATAACTATGCTTTTTTTTTCTGGAGATAGTATCACATTTTAGGTTGTTATAGTTCTGTAGTAAATATAAAACTCCATAATGTATTTTTAAATTTTGTCAATACTAAACAAGTTTGTTCGATTTGTTTCTCCTAATATTTATACTTTTGTGTAAATCTTCACAGTGTAGTGTTTAAATGTGCATACTACAGCTCAATTTGAATACTTATAAATGATATAATATATTCATAGACTAATAATCATAATTTTAACCCACACACAGCATTTTATGCAAAGTGTGAACTGGGAGCAATTCGTGTACTTTATTGCGTACGTTCGTAAAGTTATTTGGTCATCTATTGGTCTCATCATATTTAGACGAGCTTGTCCCGTTGTTGTTTTTTTTCAGAATGCGGCGTGCACATGAATATATTATAGCCTTGAATTATATCCAGCCAGTCTGACGTGTTTACAAGCAGTTATTTGAGTTTTATTCTAAAGTGGAGAACTGGAGATGAACGAATAAATTCAACAAACGTTTATGAATTGTGCTTTTTGTGTGGAGATGCATTTAGGTTACCGGTAATTTCTTATTCTTTAATGGAAAAAAGCGAAGACCAATAATTTTCTTCAATTATTATTGTCCTTAAGAATGTATTATTATAAAATGTCAAAGAATTTATCTTTGTAATAAAAATAAGTAGAATGGCCAATTAAATTTCTTATAATATTTAAAGTAAATCTTAACGGTAAAAAATATAAGGGTTGTTACTGTACAAAATCTAAAAACGATATCACGGAAGATATAATAAATTACCAAAATTAAACGGGAACGTCAATAAATTTGCTGGATTACAATTTGGGCTTAGTTTACGCGTAGGAATGAGAGGAATCGACTACAAAACTGAAATCTAATGAGAGATTAGTATTACTTTTCGTTACGATCTCAAAATGATGATTAAATTCCAAACTCCATAGGCAGAAACTTAATCAGCATATTATTAAAATTGCATTCAATAAAAATATTTTAATTTAATCCCCGTGTAAAATGAACGCCTCGTGCTTGTACATTCAATATTAAATCCATTATATCATATAAACGACTCCCTCAGTCAAAATTTTTGCTGTAAAAATTAACTACATATACGGCTCCCTCAGTCAAAAATATTCTTCTATTTTTCTCTCCAAACGATGAATAATTAACACAATGGAACATCCAGACAATGAAAACCAAAGATTGTAATGAATCAAGTCAGAAAATGTAGCTCTGGCAAAGAAATTTCTGTGTCAAAAACAGAATACATATCAAATTTTTCGTACGACTCCTTAATTACTATAGATATTATATGCTAATTATTCGTGGAATACTGATGAAATTAATTTTTTATGTTCTCGAATTCATTGAATTATATGTGGTTGTTTACAAGAACAACAGAATTATAATTTTCAAAGAAGAGAACTGTTATAATTTATTACAATTTCATTATAGACTGTCTCCAAGTTGCATATAAATACGAGTCACTAAGAATATAGCAGTGTGAGTAATAAGATACCATTAGTGGCCATTAACGGGGAGTTTTATATTCCCAATTCTTTATTTAACAGCAACAATTTGTAGAGCAACGTTGTGCTGTTATACAACGTTGGTTAATGCTTCTCAATTAAATTTTATAGTTAAAAGAAATCGTTAATATGAATTATTAATTCAACTAAATTGTATTTTTAAACAATTACAACTACAAAGTAGTTAATTTATTCCAAGTAGCGTAAGGGAAATGTTTGATACTATGTTTCAGGTGATTAATATTAAATTTAATTTTTGTATTATAAGATGGTTACAGCATGTTTTTATAAAAGATATTTTAGTGTCTATAGCAAATATTGCGTGGGAAAATAGGAAGCTTATTATTAAAGCACGAAATTAATAAAGACGTATAGACGAAATCTTATTAAATATCAATATATAAATTATATTTGTGAGTGGAAATAGATTTCATAAATGGAAACTACAATTTAGGGTTGTACCTCTCAATTTTAGTAAAAGTTTCTCGATCTAAATATAAGTTTCATTGGACAGTAAATAATTTATTGCAATTCGCGGGAAACATTTATTTGTGCATCGAAGCGTAAGGTAAGGGAATTTTACGCCGAAAGGATACGTCGCAAAATTGGGAAATCGTGTCTGAGGCAGAACAAATACCAGAGCAGGATCCAATAAAGCTAATGAACGGGGCCGCTGTTTGCGCAGTAAAGAAGTCTTCAGCAATTACGGAACAAACCCTCGTTGCCCCAAACAGCTCACACAGACGCCCACACTTGCCGGAAAGAAACCATTTCTCGAGAAAGAAAAACTGAAATTGATTCCATTCCGTAGTCTTTCGTACATTTAAATAATTGTCACGTGAAATAAAATTATCCTAGATTTAATTCTCAACATGAAATCTTCGTGCGTAATGCGAATCGTAATATCAAACGAACTCGAACTTTGTAATAATATTTCAGAGGTAAAATTGCTGACAAAATATATTTATCTCAGCTGTTATTAAACAGTAAATAAAAAACTAGCGATAAGCCATACCAATTACCTATATCAAGAATAATAAACACTGCTTACGTTTCAACAACCTTTTTCTTCCTTCCTTTATATGTTATAGAATTAACAATTTTCTATTTACTGCTATTATTTACAGAATTTTTCATTATGTAAAATACAGACCCCCCTGTTCTAAATACTCCGCAAGTATTTATCTCAAATCATTCAAGGCACTCTCAGGTTGTCATAATCATCTTCGAGTTCAAACTTGGGTGGAAATATAAGATCAAATCAGTCTTAATAATATAGCTGTAATATTACTGTAATCCAACTGATTCCAGCTTCATTCTTAAAATATTTTTTAAATCTGAAGAACTTGCACATGACTTTACAGGAAAAGCATTTTAATTTGAATGGAAAACTGGGGTAACATTTTTAAGCTTTTACTGATTGCGAAAAAAATTCATCGAACGCCGCACGCATAATTCACAACTTTTGAAGGGTTTTCGTGAGTTTTAAAATACAAAACGTCACACAATCGATTTTGGAAAATTTGTAACTGATTGCGGTAATTTTCCTTTCACACCATCACGAGATAATTTATCTAGTAGGCACCTACCTAATATTCTAAGAGAAAATAAATAGACTAATTAAATTGTTTGTATTTGTCACTTGATCCTATCTTATTTATCCCTCAGTTTAATTTGCTTATCTGTTTAAGGACAGGAGATGTACATACAACTGAAAGGGTAACTTTAAAGTTGACATCAATTTAAATTTCTGCCATTTTCGTCTTTATGTTTTATGTTGGAATACATCAGCAGTTTATTAACTCAGAAAAGGACTTCGTTATCATGTTCAATAAACAACTTCTTTTCCAGTGTCAAGAGCGTAATGATGATATATTTCCAAGTCAGACTACGGTTCTGTCCACTTTCTGGGACTTGTAATTTGTTAAACAGAAAGTCCCCGTTCGTGTTTCAGAAGCAATCATCTGAATTAAATTACAATACACCGCCTGAGCCTTTTGACATGCCCATGGAGTTTTACCTTCCTAGTGAAAACAATTTTAAAATTTCAATCTGTCCCCCGCGATGGCCGAGATTGGGTTTATGTCCCGGAGAGGCCAACCAACATTGATGATCGATAACCTGTTACGAGGCTGAGGAATGTTGGCGGCAATATTTCCAATACACAGACTTATTGGAGCAGCAGCAGCAGCACAGTGTACGTGAAGGATAACCGCAGATTGCAAAAGCACGTGACTTCGTATCAGAGCACGGTCACGAGATTGCAGCTTCCGATATTACGCCCGATAAGAGAAGTAGTCTTCAATTTCTGTAATGTTGGTCATGCTCGAAGCGCAAGCGGGAAACTTGTACCAAGCAGAACGAAAGGAATACTGGAAACATGATACTTCCACAGGTAACTCTCTTTACTTCACTGAAGAGATTTCTCAAAACATGCTTACGGACTTCAAATTCATGCAAAAGAATCCTTATTTTGCCAACTACACAATTAGATTGTAAGAAGAAAACAAGAAGACATTGTGAATATAAATGAAAATATATTGGAATTAATTATTTTTAGTAGAAGTGACAACTTTTAGCGACGCTTATTACATGTGTAAAGATTACTTTGAGGCAACAATACAGGAGAAGAAACAGCCTTTGGAGCATTTTGGAAAGGTAATTTTGGTATACTAGAGTTTTGGGTCATCTATATAAATAAAAGTGAACGTAAGCAATTTTCCCCCCAGGCGTTATATTCCGGGTGTCGTTAGAATACACTGACCTTATGCGTTCTTATATTATTCACCCGGGACTATAATTAATTATAATGTTCAGCCTACAGAATATTTCTGTCTACCTTTCGAAGAGTTGTACTTCTTCCTTCCTCCCTTTGAGGCCAAAAAGTGTCTTGCCATAAATGCATATCGATTATAACCGCACTTAGTCACTCAAACAAGATGATTAAATTACTGTTAAGCCCAAATTAATTTTTAAATTTAATCAGAATTTTATTTAAGTAAGTATACTTTTCAATTAATTTGACAATAATGCCTCGAGTTTTATAAACCGTAATGCATATGATTGAGAATTGCGACTCTGGCGCCCGAGGCGGATTTTTTTGTAACTAAAATTCGCTTATTCAGTGTGACGTTTACAAAAAAAAACCTGAAAAATGTCATTATTTATATAATATTATTTAACGCCTAACAAGCTTTATAATCATAAGAAATTATATTTTTTATCTAATTCGTCCTGGTTTTCCTCTTTCCCACCCGCCCTTGGTCCATGGCCTAGGTAATTAATTTAAGACTCATGCAGGGGCCTGAAACGACCTTCAGAAGTTTGAGAGGTGTATGTACGGGGGTCAAAGACCTTCGACATACATCAGCTGATCCCATTATCCAGGATGTGGACAATCGTTTTCCGATAACTGGATTCAGTTTGGTATTTACAAGGACTGGTTGCAAGAGGAATGCTCCGCTTACGAAGGCAGTGGGCCATTTGTCAGTGACCATTGCTAGTGCTTACTCTCACCCTCATAATGGCAAGCTTGTTAATTGTAATCTTATCAAACGTTGTGTGTTTAATAACTAAATATTAAATAACATTGTGATAAATTTTGGTGTTGATATCTTTATAACATCCATAGATATATCAAATCAACCACTGAGTACGTACTCTTACCCTCATTTACCTTACTATGAGATTTCTTGATGCTATGTCATCACGGTGGTTATGATGAAATTCAGCTCTCAAACTAAATGGCGTGAGTTAATTTTAAAAAATGTGACCCTCTCGCTGATGGTTTAATTACTGTTCAATTAAAAACTATAACGAGCTAATATAAATTAATAAGCCCAGAGTGACTGCGGGGCTCACCTGATCATGTCGGGAATGCCTCGCACTCTCTCTGGGTATTTTTTTATCAAAGTTCTCATATGCCGAGACACCTTCACCTATTTTAGGAGGTATATGTACCGGGGTCAAAGACCTTGGGCATATGGCAAGAGCTGTCCGCTGATCCCATTGGATCAGTCGGCCAACTGCCTCCTGAAACTGGTGGAGACACGGAGAAGGGAATGCTGCGTCCCCACAGCAGACTCGTCTCCCGTCATTCGGAAGGGCGTGAGAATAGTACCCAATGCCCGACCTACCTGATGCAGGTTTTCTAGGGTTTTCCCTGCATCTCTTTAGGTGAAACACCGGGTAGGATCCTTAAACCATAGCCCGGGGGCCCTAGTTAACCCTTGTTAGGCTACCTTGCTCTACCTTCCGCATCCCCCCTTTTCAATTCCCTTCCTATGCTATTAAAGGGGAGTTGCCTGTTTCAGGATCACCCTCATGTAGCCTGTTAACCAAAAAAAGCAACAAAAAAAATATATATATAAATTAATTCCCGAGCACAAAGCTAGAGTTTTATTAAATAGAGTTGAGGAGTTGCTGTCTTAGTACTTAAGACTGATTGATAAAGATTTGTCGGCTTTCAATGGAAACTTAGGAGAGAAAAAATGGAGAAAAGTACACACCAATCAGCCGACACGAGTCTGGAATTCATGTTGTTTAGCTCAGGCAAGCTCTCAGTTTTTAAAGCTCCATTGGCGTTGCCAACCATGTTTCTTCTGGAGCATTTCTATATAAATAGACCACAGGCTGTTTGAAAGACTGATATGAGAGTATTGATACGCCTCACATTCGCTGTATGTTGCAGAACCCAATTACAATTGTTTCTCTTCGGAGGGAGAGAGAGAGAGCGTGCTTCCAGCTTCCAAGAGGATTATGACGTTGGCTCTGGAATTCCCTCTCCTTCAGCGACGTCGTTCACTAAGAGGCTTATTCGTGGTTCACATTCTTCCTTATTTACTTGCCATGGCGATGAAATCGCTTGTAGCAGCAGCTAAGAGAACGCAGAACAAAGTGCAGACCTTTTGTTTTTCATTTATCTCTCATGATGGGGAAATCCTACTGGCTAAATAAACGACTTTTTCCACTTCTTTCACCGCAATGTAAGAAATTTAGTATTAAATGAATGAATGCTTCCAAAATTGTCATTAACTAGATTAAAAACCATTTAAATCAGTCCTGAAGTCTATATTTATAAATTGTAACTTTGGACCTGAAGTCAGTCATTCAAACAACACCAGCATTTAACGCTCTCGGGTGTTTAAATAGTTTTGGTCTAGTTATATCATGGTTATCAGTCCAATTAATCTAAAATGGACAGTTGACAGTTGTCATAAATTCTAACAAAATGACAAGTTTTTTGAAAATCAAAATTTAATTAGTATTTTAAGAAATTATGGAAGTCAGAACACTAGCAAGAAATTAGTGTGAAATAATATTGAAATATTTTGAACTATTATTCAGCATTTAATCTTTTTTTTTCTCACGGGGTTGTAGCCATAACTTCTGTAGATATTATTTAATGCAAAGTTTGAATATGATAATTTCGCAGGTGAAATTTCATGAAAGAGTTGTTGGCGGAAGGAATTTCTTATACGTCAAAATAACGAATATTTTACTTCTAGGTGAAAGGTGAACAATACTCATTAAAATTTTATGGGCGTGATAATAGTACCTGATGCAGGTTTTCTAGGGTTTTTCCTGCATCTCTTTTAGGCGGAACACCGGGTATGATCCTTAAACTATAGTCTAGAGGCCCTAATAAAACCTTGGGTACCTTCCAAATCCCACCTTTTCAATTTCCCTTGCTATACTATTAAAAGGGAGTTGCCTAATTCAGGATCACCCTCATGTAGCCTGTAAACATAAATAATCCTGATATATGATAACTAAAAACCATCCTTCACATCTCATCACCGCTACCCTTTAGCTGACTCTCCAAATAGATTTTCTACATCCTATCGTCCACCTTCGCACCCATAAAAGGATACTCCATACGAAAATTCTTAATAATAACTATTTCCCAAAATTTATGCTTATATTAGCCCAAAGTAAATCCCTCTTTTTTTTGCAGAACCTTTCCTTCCTGGTGATATCCTACTCTTTACGTCTACTACATTTTTACCACTAAAACCATCCGTAGTTATTACGCTTCCCAAGTATCAGAATTCCTTAATTTCCTTTAAAATATCCCTTTCCAATCTAACACCCTTTTTAATTCCACTATTTCCCTTACTTCACTCCATCACCTCGGTTTTCTCTCCATTAATCCTAATGCTGAACTCTTCCTCGAGGATCACGTTTATGCCATTTATTACGTTTTCCAAGTCCTCTTCTGATTCCCCTAATACTACAATATCATTTCTTGTCCATGAACTTTGATTCCTTTTCCGTATTGCGTTTTAACTTTCGTCATAGTCTGTTCTACATATAAGTTAAACAGCATGGGTGACTGACTGTATCCTTGTCTCTCTCCTTTCCTGATTTCTACTCTCTTTTCTCGCCCTTTAATTATACTTGCGGGGAAAAAATTCATATTATTATATATATTTAAGGGAGTTGCATATACTGGTTAGATAAATTTAATTAGTTCTGTGGAAGTTTGAGGGACGGAGAGAGACTGAATCATACAAGGAAGTTGTATAAGATCAAGGAAAGTATAAAAGTCAGATTATCGTGAGAAATAAAGTATGAATAATAGGATTGGATATGTCCATAACGTTTACAGATAAGATTATTCGTGTTTAAAGATACCTTCCGGAAGAATAATATCTCGGGAATGAGCAGAAATTATTTCTGGAGGAAAATATTCAAGGATATATAGGTGACAATTTACAGTTAGACCCATTTGTGAGCTGACTTCACACAAGTTGAAACGTTAGTCCAAAATGAGGCATTAATAAATAGTGATCGCTTTACGTAATAAATAATAACCCAATATCCAAAATTTCGCAAATTTGAGGAAATGTTTGTGTTATGATTTAGTCCTGGAAGGTTTCTAATGCTAGAGAGTGACCATCGGCCACTCAGCCTGGGTGTCCTTCGTCCACATACTAGGAATCGCGATCTGCTGTACAATATGGACAATTTTTGGCGCTGTAGTTGAAGAGGTTCATTAGCGAAGGCCGGGTCATTAGTGGTTGAACGCTGTGTTGCAGCAGCCCCAGCTATTTTAATGGTTGCATCTACAATGGTGGCAGCCTTGCCACTTTAAAGCTGCTCCACATGTTTGTTCGGCGTACAAAATACGGCATTAGGCTAACCCTGGCGTGAAACAGACATCAACCCCACGCAGCGAATTTGTTAGTTGCACTGTTTTACCTCGGGAAAACCTCAGTAGAATTAAGAAAAGGAATGTAAATAACGAACTGTGAGTTCGTTATTTTTTTTTGCTCTGTGTCGTTCTTACGACTCTCACGTTTTTTCCGTCACCTGAAGAAAGCTACAAGACTAGCAGAAACGTTGTGTGGTATTTATTTGTTTACTAATGTATTGGATCTATTTTGGTATTTTGTAATTTGTAGTTAAACACATAAATCTCTATATCCCCTCCTAAACAGAAAATCCCCTGTCTCCACTAGCACAAAACGCCTCATATACCTCTCCATTATACAACCCACCTGGTCCTATGCCTCCTCCATATGGGGAACAACAGCCAAAACCCATTCAACCAAAATTCAAACCAAACAAAACACAATACTACGCACCATCACAAACTCTCCCTGGCTGGTACCTAAGAAATTCCGTCATCCATAAAAACATCAAAATTCCCAATGTAAACTCAGTAATCTCCAAATCCATAACAAACCTAATCAAAAGCGCACTCAACCACCCAAAACCCCCCACGATCCAGCAATTTCACAACAATCCTCCTCCACATACCTCCACACGCTCCCCTAGCCTCAAAAGAAAACTTCCGATTGACCTCATCCTTCCTTCCCCCTGATCATCACCCTAACCCACTCTACCATCATGTCACATCCTCATTAATCCTCCATAAATCAGTTCTCTACCTGTCAATCCTCACCCACCTAAGTCGTATGCCCCTCAGGTACTCGCAAAAATAAATAAACATAACCAATTCTCCTAAAGTAGGTTAATTAAATGAATTAACCTATCTTCACGTTATCATGTTAATTATATACCTTTTTAATATTGTATATACTGTATCGTTATCGTCCTAACTGATAATCTGTACGATAAAAGTTTTTAAAATAAAAATAAAAAAAACACATAAACGTTAATATTTTAAGAAAACAAATATTGTTGTTTCACGTAATCATGTAACCGTTGGCCTATTCATAACGTTGTGGTAATAATAAAAATAATTTATTCAATTTCTTTAATGATTAGAAATTTGGGATCCCTGGGGACTTAAAAAAATTACATATTATGAAAAATTGTTCTTTTATATAACCGACTGGAGGAGGAATAGACAAAGATTCCTTAACATGATTTATAGAAGAGTTATCATTCATTTTAATTTGTTAGGAACAGCAAGATTAAGTCCGTTATTTATATTTTCCCGACAGAGTGACGTTTAAATTAAATTACGATAATACTTTTGGTGAAGCACAAGTGGCGGAGCACGAGCAGATAAAATGGTCTCTGACAGCCGTCAGTCAGCAACAGGCAGCGTAATTTCAGATAAGGTCATTCTAAAGAGAGAATTTTGTAAATACATGGCTATTCTCTGCAAAATTATTTACCAGCGAAATAACTCCAGGGAATCTGTATCATAATAGCTAATATGTTATTTAAAAATTGACCAAATAAATCTCTTAAATTGGTTTAAAGACGTCGGGAAAAAATCTTTACAGTTGTCAGACACTTCCAATCTGATGATTGTGATATTAGGCATTTGTTAAAATAATTTTTAATTTTTATAAGATGGCTCAGATTTAATTAAAACTGTTTGTTCTGTACATGAAATTGCTATTTTTTATATGTTAACGTAAAAATAAAGTAAGATAATACGCCTTTTTGAACAGCACAGAACTTTATTATGTTGCAGTATAAACACTTTGGGGTCGGAACTATTAACTTTGAAGGAAGATATAACATTAGATTGTTTTCTATGGCCAATATCAAACAGTAGTTGTGGTCCGACTGCTGATTCACCAAATAAATGTCGAAATTTTAATTTAAAAACCTTATTCTACATCCATATTAACACCTTTTATACGTCGATAGTAACCTACTAATCGTAAAACTATAAAATAACAGGTTTTAAGCTTGAAATAATAGAAACCAATTATTCCTTATTCCTTCACGTCCGTTACATACGAAATAACTCTTAATGTAAATATAGTTTTAATATTCGACTGCTGTAGTGATATAATTTGATTTTGAGCATGCGTGATCGCATCCTCCATTCATTAGGACGCAGCTGTAAAGTATCATCACTTCGTGCTTTCCTTTTGTTGTAGCGTTACGAGAAGTTATAGATAGTCGAACGATCCACTTATTCTGACGTTTCACGAGATATTCTGCGGATTATGTGATTTTTCTAACGCACATAATTTCTGGAGTTGAGATGAGACATGGTACTCACACATCACTCCTGAATCAACAAGCAATAGCCCATGGAACGGGGGCACACAACATTTCCCGAGGAAAAGGAAATCAAACAGACGCTCGCAATCGAAAGAACAGATAACGTGTTCTTTTGGTTGAATTCTTGCCAATAAATGCGTAAATCGACAAATACGTTTTTGAGACATTAAGAAAGACTCGTTAAATACAGGACAATAGACCAGCAATTCTTTTACGTGGAATCTTTTTGATTCAACACAACGCCTGGCCACACACCGTCACAAAAACTCAAGATTCTATCGCGTCATTTAATTAATAACAATTTAACGACATTCCTAACAGTCCAGATTTGACACCATCATCAAGAAGATAGTGGAAAACATTCCAGGGTTGAATATGATGTAAAAGTAGAAGTTAAGACTTGACTTTAATTTTTAAACGTCTTCTTTCTTAGATGAAGGCAAAGAAAAACTGACGTTCCATTACGGTTCCTGAATAACGCCGATGACTATGTGGAGAAGTAACTTTATGTGTAGTGTAATTATTGATAATTAATACATTACGTTATGTTTTAAATAAATCTCGGTATTTTCTTTAAATCCAGTCCTGAAACATGCGCATCTAAAAGTAAATATCCACAACAAACGGAGGAGACAGTCCATAGAACTAGGTCTTGACCTTCATGTAAAAAAAAATACAGATTTCAAACAACGCCTCGATTTAATACATAAATAAATTATTTTCATAGTTACGTGCGTGGAATTTATTAACTTGTCAAGAATGAATAGTGAAAATAGTAACATATCTAGTTGATTATAGTGGAAATATAATCCATCTCTAACTTACAAGGGGAAAACATACAGTATCAAAGTGTTCACCAAAAGCGGACGTTCGATTGCTAAAATTGAGAGAATCTACTACGTCATGTCTTGAAAATTCGTGTTCATCTGCGGAAAGGAGAGCAGCGGAACAGAAGAAGCGTGTTCAGTGTCGCTTGGAGTGTTTTCCAGTTGTGGCATTTGGGAAGAAATCGACCAGCAAGTGGGCGTAGCCTTGTCGTGGCATGTGAGCAAACTGCCGAGTGACATGCTCGAGTAATTTTCCACGTGCTTTGGTAGCAATGCAGTACAATGCAGCCGGCACAGATGGACTGACCCCCAAGACAAGAAACACGTAAACGGAAAGAAAATAATCATCTTATAGAAATCTTTCGACTGCCATGCTCCGTAATTCAAAGAAGACAGAATACCGACGGATGTCTCAGACACGATCTTGTCGTAATTTCAAATATTTTGATTAAAATATTAGCACCACACGTAAAACTTCGATAGGCTACATTATGGATAATCAGATGACTAATTTAAATTGGTAGGAATGTTGAAATACGCGAGTTTAAAAATTTTATACCTGACTTTTATATATACGGTCCTCTGTAATGGCTTATAATTTTGTTAATTTATTCATTCGTGATCAGTGTCCAAAATAGTTCTAACATGGTTTACCTAGATTTTTTACAAATATTTGTGAGCGAGATCTATAAAAAAATCTAGGACTTTTGACCTGCGTTTTTTTGTTTTTGAAGGTGTTTGCATCTACAGACAATTTTTTTTCACGCTAATAAAACCGAAGTGTTAGTTTAATTGTTTTCTCATAAATATAATTAACTAGTTCTGTATGTATGTGCTTATATAAAATGTCAGTAGATTGCTTGACTCGCTGAGTCATCGCGTTGGTTAATTCGTCATAAAGGAGGGGGCATATATAGGTAAATTATCAAAAAAGTCCAGCTCTTGCTTATGGTTGAATCATGTTTTGACAAAGAGATTAATGTTGAATTAAATACAGAGCAGACTAATATAAATGAATTCCTGGGCATCGTCGGGCACGCAGCTAGTCATAAATAAAATATTGGGAATGCTGCGACCCCACAGCAGACTCGTCTCCCGTCATTCGGAAGGGCGTGAGAATAGTACCCAATGCCCGACCTACCTGATGCAGGTTTTCTAGGGTTTTCCCTGCATCTCTTTAGGTGAAACACTGGGTAGGATCCTTAAACCATAGCCCGGGGACCCTAGTTAACCCTTGGCTACCTTGCTCTACCTTCCGCATCCCCCCCTTTTCAATTCCCTTCCTATGCTATTAAAGGGGAGTTGCCTGTTTCAGGATCACCCTCATGTAGCCTGTTACTCAAAAGAAATTAGTAAACTCTGTAATGTTATGGTTACTTACAATTAAAAATCTTAACAGAAACTTTGTGCTGCTGCACAATTTGTTTGGACTTCAGAGCCTGTTATATTGGTCGTGCTAAACGCAAACTTCAAACCATAATTAAGGATCATTTTTCAAAATTTAAAACATCCTATAGTTAAATAAAAGAAAACTACTTTAAGTTGTCAATTCTGCATTTTTAGTTTCAGGAGTTTTCGGCTATGGCCATTTTCAAATGCATATTTTAATTATCTTACTTACATATTTTACCAAACGTAGTACCAGAGTGGTGCACGTCTATATATTATCAATGTTTGGTAAAATCTGAACGTGAAATAATTAAAATATATACAGTTAAAAATGGCCATGGGCGAAAGCTTCTGAAATTATACAGAATTGGCAACTTAAAGTGGATTTCTCTTATTTAATTATTATTTATTAAAATTGTTTAAATTGAATTTAGCAACCTTTAGGTAAATAATACCTGTTAACAAAAACGTATATTTCAAAATTCACAGGATTTAATGGAGTAATGTAAACATTTAAGTTGTAGAAAGCGAAATGTTTCATGTTAGATCAAATGTACATTCTATATATGTAAAAACGGGTATGAAAAAATTGAATTCAATATATCACTGTATTATGATTAAAACTACATTCTTGAACTTTTAAATATAATTATATAGGTTAAAAATTCAGCTACAAGAGTACAAGTTTTGTGACTTTGACAATGTTTCTCCTCATCAGGTCTTTTATATTCAATTAACATTCTTTTATTTCTGACTTTTGGCCAGTCATTTTATTTATAGATTTATAATCCTTTAAGAATACATCTTAATTATTTCTTCATTACCACATTTCATAAGAACTTAGAACATATTCAAGTACTAATGAGTTTTTCGTAAAAAAAAACTTAACTTTCTGTGATCTGGCATTTAAGTACATATCATGGGTATAAAATTGATTGTTACACGCTTAGGACATGATCACAGACCCATTGACATCGACCTCCAATCTAGTAACATCGGCTGACACTAATAGGCAATACATGTCCTGATAACCTTTACTCGATGACAATCATTCTTGACCAACTTGTTTCAATCAATACGTGCTCAACAGCCACGGTACTAAATGAATAAATTACATTTAATCATGATACTAGTTTAATAAAACAGATCACATAAATTAATTGATAAAAATTGTATTGAAATATTTAATATAAACAAAAGAAAATGTTCATAATTTCTTCCATAAATTTGGGGTTGGTTTTTGCCAGTAAAATACATTACAGTACTGCGAAAAGTTATCAGCAAAAAAAGTCTACCGTAGTCTGTTTGTGTATTTGAACTTATTTGAAAAAACAAAACAGTTTATTTTCAAGGCTCTTTATTTGAAATGAGACATTTAAAATACATTTTATAATTGAAAAAAATTTACTTAACCAATTTAAATTAATTTAATTGTTTCATGTTTTATTACGTAATTTAACCTTCTTCAGGCTGCAGTCAGACTGCAAGACTTTTCTTGGTATTTCAAAAAAAAATTTATGGCTATTGATATTACCTGCATTTTTATTTTTCGTGGCATTAATGTCTTTGTCATAAGAGATTAGTAAAAATAAACATTTTGGCTTACTTAACCAATTTAAATTAATTTAATTGTTTCATGTTTTATTACGTAATTGAACCTTCTTCAGGCTGCAGTCAGACTGCAAGACTTTTCTTGGTATTTCAAATACTTTTTTATGGCTATTGATATTACCTGCATTTTAATTTTTCGTGGCAGTAACGTCTTTGTCATAAGAGATTAGTAAAAATAAACATTTTAGCCAATTTAAGAAAATTCCGTTACGAGAAATAAAATTTAGCTGTCAGCTGGTATTTTTAATTATAATTGAATCGGTATTGAAACAAGCGGCTTATTAATATAGCATAGCCGTATAATTTACAGCAGGCAATCTTATGGTTATTAAATTTTATATGTTGACTACGCCAAAAGAAGCTTCGCTTATTTGTGTGCATATGAACTTTAGCTAGAAACTCTTGTCTGTTTGTGGATAAAAATGGTGCACGATTATAAATGAGCCAACAAATATCCAATCGATCACGACGTGGGATGATTAATGGACAAGAGAATCCCGTCAAAACTGCACAAAGGAATAATTTACTCTTGAATAAAATGATTTCCTGTTTGACGGGAGTTTTTTTAGCATTATTAAATTCTGAAATAAATTAGATGCATATTACACAAAAAATATCTAGCCATGGCTGTAAGAATGAAGTTGACGACTTCTTCTATTATTAATTTATAGGTGGATAGTTCCAATTAGATATTCAAACTTGTTGCGAAAAAAATTTTTTATACTACATATAATAATTAAATATTGCTAAAAATAGCCAGATAAAAAATATTCACTGAAGAAATTAAATGTTACGTTAAAAGGTTAATAAATTTCAGTTATCAATAATGTAAAATAACGTTTTTTTCCTACGTATGCGATCTTTTCATGTGTTACATGATGTAAAGACATACTTTCAAATTTATTACAAAATACCGAATAATAGATATAATGTGTAATGAGTAATGTAGGTAAATTTCCAAGACCACAAATTGTTATAATAGGTAATACCTGAAGAGGTATAACGATTTACTTGAAATAATGATGGCTCGGCATTTTCAGGGTATTTATTTATATTACCCAAGTGTAGCATTTAATTTTGCAATTATTGCCGATTATCCAGGTGATTAAATCTACAAGTATAACGTAAACAGTTCTTGTTTCTGCTTCGTACGAAACAGTTGTACAAATATTTTTGGGTCTTACTCAGCGGTCTTTAAGTTTGTATGCGAAATTTTGTTTCATTGCCCTCCATCCCCTTCATAGGGGCTGAACTAGAACTTTATCGGCATGCTGAATGTCAGATATAAATTCACCAATCTCGATAACCTCCGAATCGAAACCAATCTCTGTTGATTTCGCGTTACTTTTATGAGATTCCTCTCCACTTTCACCCTAATGACCCACTCTACGGCAAATTAAGTGAAATTATACAGAAACAACATAAAGAGAGGGAATATCAATCTCAAGAGCCCAGACGCCTTTTAGAGTTTTAAAATGTTAAACCCTCGTATGGAAGTGGAATCTCACCGCCACAGTGTTTGCTTCCGGGTCGCAACGAACACGTTTATAAAATGAGGTCCAAATTGCATCACATAATAAAATTATTATGCGGAACATACAAACTTTTTTTTTCTGTTTACCGTGAAATAACTTGGGAATTCAAATAACGTTTTAGTTAGGTTATTATAATACATTATAAGAAAGAACGTTTTATATCTGATAGGAGGTTCCTATAAAAGGCTGCTTACAGCCAATTATATTTACTAAACGATTGAAATTATTTAACTCTTTGTGACGTTTGATTAATTTAATGAATGAATTGATTCTGGATTTTTAAAACTATCATACTTTTTAAAGATATTTTTAATAAATAAATAACTTATGTGAGACATATTAGAATCCAAATTTGAGGACTTGATAGTCGTTTTTGGAATTCACAATGATTTAAATACTTTTTTTATTGGAATAAAGGCAATATTAGAGTTAACTAATGAGGTTACACACGATAAAGTAATGTTTGTATAAAAAAGGGAAATATAACCAATTTATTAAACATAAAATAGTGGAAACAGTTTAATTGTTTGTTAGTTTGAGTTACGGTGAAGATATCTTAAGATAAATTTACAAACGCATACAAACTTAAATTACAACTTTGAATGTCCGAAAATGGATTATGTCAGGTAATTTTCCGCTAGAATGCGCGATGCAAGTTAAACCACTGTAATTTACTCTAATTGACTGTTGATTACGAATAAAAGGAGACGCTGGTTATTTCATGGCAAATTTTAAAAATAAAACACGCCGTAGACTAACTCTTACTCGCTATATCCTACACTTTTAGCAACAAATTAACACGAGCGTTATCCGACGCTATTGCAGTGAATGAATTATTCAATGAAGCTTTTATTAGCCCGCGTATGAAACAAAAAACTCGTTTTTTACGTCCCACCGTAGAACTTAATTATGACTGACGCAGAATTTTTACATGCAACAAATGCGACTATAGGCGTACGAGGAATACCGTGTTAATCAATCTGAAACCAGGTACATTATGGTTGAGTGCGGCTATAATTACAGACCCTGAACACGATTAATGTTTGCGTTGTGCGAGAGTAAATCAGGTGGAAGCGGAATGAGAACGGGAATAGAAAAATATGGGGACTGGCGGCTGCAGAAGTTCATTTAAATACTAAGCGTATTCCGTAAACGCGGCGGGACATGAAAAATGTTCTTGACAGTAGAATTGATATGAGATTCCAAATCTTATTAATGCAGATGCAAAGCGCTCGGAGTGATTCAGCACAAAACTGATTTTTGCATGTTTCTCATTTCAGCGACTCCTTCGCAATGCACTTCATCCTCATTTATTTCGATTAAACAATAGTCACTGTACTGCGTCATTTGTTCTCTTTCATGTTCATTAAATCCTTTAGCAATATGTTCTGTTAACTGACCACATGCGTTGATTAATATAGAGCATCTCTAATGCATAATTTTGGGCCAGTGGGATTGAATAGTAATTTATGAAGATTTTAATTACATTTTAATTCCGGACTTGATAAATGGGAACGACAATCCGAGGCCGCCAGATGGACTGTATTCAATCTGGTTCATCGTCCCATATAAGATACAAATAACTGAAGAGAAATAAAAAGTCGTGACCGCTTGTAGTAGAGGTAGGTAGAAACTAAATTTAACACTAACTTTTGTTAGGCCAACTTGGTAGTGCGAAAACTATTATGTATTTATTAACATAATGTGATCAATTTAGTATATGTTGTAAGACAAAAAAATCATACGTTAAAAGTTAATGGATAATAAGTTGAGGGTGTGGTAAAATATCTATCCTATGTTTGAATATTCCGTTAAGAATATCATAATTCTTATTACACGGAGGTTTTGGTTTCCCAGTGTCTCAGTAATAATGTGGAAAGACAGAGGACAAAAGGGAAAACATAAAATATGCGAAACTTGCCAATGAGTAGAATACTATAAATGTTAATAAAGTAAGTCTATTATATTTTTATACATTTTTGAAGAAGTATATTTGAAAAAGAAAATACAGGATATTATTGATAAACTTATCGACTATTTTCCCACATAATCGCCATCCCGTCTAGTACACGAGGTGAACACAAGCTCCTTTATGCCCTAATAGATGAACTCTTCCACCTGCTTCAGAACATCTTTCTGCAGCTGCTTGTTGGTTGAAAATTTTAATTCCATCCATTTGTGCATTCAGGAAGGTTAAAAGATTATAATCTGAAGGAGCCATGTCAGGGTTGGTCCAAAACATCCCTACAAAAAGACTCCAACAGCACCTTGGAGGCTAAGGCTGTGTGAGGACGGGCGTTGTTGTGCAACAAGCACACACCTGTCTCTCTTTGAGAGACTGTTACAGTGAGGACGTAGTCAATCATGCTAGATGATTCACTGCAATCTTCTATCAAAGAGGAAGGAGTGTGCTTGTTCCACAACAAGAAGTAGGGATTTATTCCAAGGTTTCTAAGAGTAAAGGGACTCTGTTCGTCATCGTTTTAATTCACAATACAGATGTCCGTGCATTTGTGAGCACCGAGACTTAATAAATTCCTCCCAGAAATGTCTGCAGGTGAGCATCTTTATTTATTACTTTTCCCCCTTCTGTCAATCCACTTTCTTACTCAGACAATAAAATACCCGAAATCACTGTATACCAATATTACTTCACAGTTTTCAAAATTCTTCAGTAAGAGATTAATATACGAACCATTTAAAAAAATAGCTGTTATCCAACTGCTGTTCCTCACTGTCGACATTACTCCACCTCCCCCACCCACCCCCCACCCCAACTTTCCTCATTATTCCGCTAAGCACGTCACACGCCATGCTATTTCCAGAGATATATACTTAATTGAATTACACAGTAGTTTGGAAGCTTGGAAACGTCTAGAACGAAACAAATCTCAGGGGAATGTCTTACACAGAGTTTTTGATCAGACCCAAAATACTTGGTTCTTATAGGTAACCATGAAATTGATGTGATTGTGAAACTGGGATGATTGATTGCGAGACTCAATTTGAAGTCAAGAAAAGCCACGAATCAGCTATGAACAGAGTTTAAGGACGGTTGCATTGTAAAGAACAAGAAGTAGCCTAAGGACACGCAAATAGTGAAGTAGAAATCGATAGGCGGATAGACACAGATGCAAGGAACCAGTTAAGATAGTAAATAAATTGCCAATAGAGAGCTAGCAACGCCACAGTACGATTTCAATCACCAGGGCTGAAACAGATTGAATTTCGTAATGTTCATCAAGGATGTCACCTGGTTAACGGACCTACATCTGAATACGGCGCAGCGGGGGGAAAATCCATGTACTGTACATTTAAAAGCATAGACGGCCACTATTGTCGACAGATTTGCCATTTTATTTAATTCGTTACGTCAGTTTATTTTAAATATTAAGTGATATTTATTTCATGTCATTTCAATTATTTATCATAATCAGATAAATACGATTAGTTTTCAGGGTAAGGACCATCCACACCAATATTTCTCATAGATATATTTTATCCAAAGAACTTCCACCCTAATGCAATTCTTGCCATAGAGCACATCATTTTCTATTTCCCCAATTCCAACAATCAGAGAAAAAAATTACTATGATGATCTGGACGAATGAACTTGACTTCGAAGCTGACAATCAAAATAATATTAGGATTTCTAAACATCATCAATATATATGACAAAATTTAACTAAAGAAAATTGTAAACCTTATTTTATTCACCAATAACGATATTAGGTTATCCTTGGCTTTGTAACTGCTGTGGTCGCCATATAAATTAAAAAACTATTCCTTATTCATCGTCAATTTTTTTACGTTATTGTAAAAAATAGTACTTAAGTTCAGAATTTTATCCAATATACACTAAACGAGGATTCTTTTTCTTATATTAAATACACTTTAGGTTCGTTACAACGGTTAGTCAAACTTATTATAAGCGACACTGAACGCAGGCCACAGAGCAAAATTTTCACTTTCATCTTGTATTTTTAATATTTAATACTAGAAGACATTTTTACCTGAAGAAGTCTGAAAATTGTGGACTAAACTTTATAACATAGCTAATACATTTAATAGTGAAGAAACTCTGAATTATTTGGCTGTTTTGATGCTTATTTACCATTTTTATAATTTTAAAATGCAATTTATATTTATTTCATTCTCCTTAAATTTTGAACCGTAGAAAACATTAGCATAACTATCAGAGACGATTTAAAATCAAAATTTCCATACTGTCTTATGGAATCATTTTATTTATGAGAATTGTTATTCTTAACTGTAAAGACAACGTAAAACAAACGGGAATTTTTATTTCACCGACATAATAAGTGTTATTACAAATTTCTGCCAAAATATTGCTAAAAACTTCAGGGTTTAAAAATAGTTTTACAAAAATGTCTTTATGTAACGACAATTAATGTTTTTTTTAAGTATTTGGTACTTGTCAAAGTTTTTTCATAAAGCTTGTCTTCATCATAATAAATTTGTGTGTCTAATAAACTGATAAGAAATGAAATTTTGAGACACGGGCAGAATAAATATTTTTTTAATTGTAACGTTATCTGAAAGTTTAGATCTATTTAGGTGTATAATACCTTAAAAATTCTTATTTTTGAGGCAGTATTGAAAGAAATTTGTGACGATTGTAATATAATTATATTGTTGAATATTTTAA
The DNA here is from genome assembly GCA_034510155.1 of Eucriotettix oculatus. Lineage (NCBI taxonomy): Eukaryota > Metazoa > Arthropoda > Insecta > Orthoptera > Tetrigidae > Eucriotettix > Eucriotettix oculatus. The sequence goes on along the minus strand of CM067381.1, from coordinate 68,738,021 downwards.
TAATTTAGTTTTATAAGAGAATTTTTGTTAACAAACTTTTTAAAACGAGCACTATATAAATTTTAATTTTCAATGCTGTGAATGGGATAGTTCTTGAAAATCAACTCGTATTTTTTTTATCCACATTTGTATTTAAGCTTCGATGCCACCTGGTGGAAAATGGCTCGGCGAATATATTCCATTACAATTTCACGTATGGAATTCCTATTCCAGGCTCTTGTTTCTCTCCCTCTCCTCCTGGAAAACACGAACACAAATCCAATCTCTCCGTATTGCCCCGAAGTCAGCACTCGGATGCGCAAACCTTGTATCTGGTATCGCTGACTGAGCTTATTTTATGATTACCCTTTCCAATCTAATTTGCAAACTTTGGGAGAGCTTATAGAGGAGAATCTCGCATCGCTTCTGCATTAATACGTCTCACAAAAAACAAACTGCGAAACTCCATGATGAGAATTGTATCACTTTCCAAGGTTTAGGAAACTAATTGAACATAACATTTCAGTTAGCGCTGAACTGCATAAAGAAAAATATTTAAGGTAGGCTATGCTGACAATAAATATCAAAAATAAATCTGTGAATGTAACAACCAACTCCGTATAATGTACAAGACGTTAGGGAGAGAATTACTATATTATTAATTGAATTACATTATATTGATAAAATAGATGTCTTGTTTGATGAATTGATTTTGGGAGGAAACAACTCTAATTCTTTTTACAAAAATCAATCAGGAATCTTTGGTTATAGTAGGTAAAATATTTCTTAGGCAACAGCGTCATATCTTTTTTTCCAGCATCAATTTCATTTTTATGACTTTTACATGCCATTTCTTTCATTTAGTCGTAGTTATTTACTTTATTTTTTATTTTTCGTTATTCTGACCATTTATTGCCACAAATTAAAACAATTAAAAAGCCGTGTCTGGTAATCGAAAACGAAACATTTTTTTTATTCATTAATTAGCTGGACTCGGTTGCTATGGCAACGCTACAAACGAGTGCATTACCTAACTTCGTAGAAAACATGAACCGAGTCTAATAACTGCCGGGTTTTTTTTGGGCATATTTGATACCCGACAGATCTAAGGGAATAATTTAGCAGCAACAATGTTGGAATTGGGGAGTCAGTTGTCGCACAAGCTGGATATTCCAACACGGTCAGACTTTTCAACATATGCTTGTTTTTTAATGAGGTAGACGTTCCGTAGAATTAGAAATGTTATCGCGTAGAATCGTTTTGTTGATTTGTTACGCTTTCGTGTTTCCATTTATTTAATCTTCAAAAATTTATTTCAGTAGTTACATTTCTGTAATCTGACTTTTGTGATTTACTTACAGAATTTTTATTTTTTCTGTAGTTCTACAATTCTTTGGTAATGTGATGTGCGTTTCTCGCCCCTGACTATTTTGAGTGTTTGTAAATTTTCTATGCCAAGTTTTGTTTTATATCCTCACTTGATACTTAAAACTACAGGTCTCCTTTGATCTTTACAAGCAGCCAGCCAAAATTTAAATGCGATGATTATTTTTTTTTGTATTTTTAAGTTTCTTTTATTCTATTTAATTTTGCTAACCTCAATTCTTTAAATTTAATTTAGTAAAGTTGCTTCCATTTTTTTATTATGTTTATTATTTTTAATATGAATGATTGCTAACCACCAGCATAATAATATTAAATTATCTTTTACAGTAATTGAAATATTCAACAAATAAAATTATGATTTAATTCTGTGAGCATTTATATGTCAACAATATTTGGTGTAATAATGACACTTAAAAAACTTGAACAGACTTCACTTGGAAGAAGATAAAACTATCAATACATAATTTATAACATGTCATATTCAGGTATATATTTTCTATTATGAAAATAAATAACTGCAATAAATAGCATACAAAATATCTTCAATTCACATTCTTTACAAAATGTGAACGAAGAACATTAAAATTTAGCTTTTCATCTATTATGGTAACAACAGTTAGATACAAATTTTATACAGATTGAATAAAAACACAAACATTAGAAACACATGAATAAAATTATTATACTGAAATAATGTTATTCCTTTACTGAGAAACTGCTATAAAAATTAAATTTTTTAGTTTAGTACTTACTTTTTATGCAATGTATGTGTTTTTACACACAAAATTATTGATAAAAAAATTAAAATGCTTTTACAGGCACAATGGTTGAGGACATAATACAGATCTGGTTGCCAGAACATTTTAATATAATAAGTGTCATTGAAGCTCAATGCTTGAAATACCGTGTTTGTTGTGTGAATTTTAAGTTTTACGAGTGAAATGTGAGATTTACTTCAAAAAAATAATTTGGTTCATTGTAGGTTGAAATAATTATATCAGAATTATAAAATGGATATCATGTTTACATGTTACAAAAATATTCATCATTTATGCTCGTTTTAACTTGATTTTTTTTCTGCGTAAATAGCAACTCTATTTTATTATGTATATGTAAGCAATATGATTGTGGTTTAGTAGATCATTAGAGATGTGCCAGGTGTCAGAAAGTACCATTAGAACAGCGAGGAGGACAATTTAGAGCGATGCAATATAGACGTACCTCGCAGCGACGCTGAAACGTTGATGAGAGGGAATGTTTGAATCCCGGAGGCAGTTTTCATCCACATCAAAGAAACAACGCAGGCTGTGAGCTAATCCTCTAACCAATTGGACCTTATCTGCCGTTGGGGAGTTCCTTGTGACCTTTTATAGCTTCTATTATCAACTTACACGCGTTGGATTTATATACCAATTTACAACATTTAGCACGCTGTTAGATACATTGACAAAGCTAACCAAACTTCAAACAATGTGGTTGATACAGTTACAGCTATGACATCAGTTCCAAATTGAGCCGTATTAAGTAAAAAAGAATAACAAGGCACAATACGAGAAAGAAAAAAAATAGATTTCTTTTTTAAATTTAGTATACACTACGTAAACTAACGTTTAACTATTTAATAAAATGGATACACGTAACTTTGTATGTATGATAATATAAACTCAAAAGTAAGTTAAATTATTGGAAAAAATTCAATGAATGTTATTAAAACCCCGGAGTGGAGGTGAGAAACCTCTAGCATAATCATGGAAGTAATTATAGTTAAAAAAATATGCACACAGGAAAGTGTGTAGCGACAGACAACAAAATGAAATCTGTCAAATTGTAATTGCACGCAATATAAAGGCTATTTGTTTACATTTGATCAATTATAAACTGCAATACGAACACCGGGAACATATTTTGAGGATAAAGAAACGATACGAAATAATTTTTCAATCACGTAAGTTTGTGTATTTCCATATTTTCTTTAGGACCGCCTTTTACCGTGACATATTTCACAGAACCGAAAGCAATAAGTAATTTCTTAATTAACAATTCTCGCATTTGATCAATTACAAACTGCAATACGAACACCGGGAACATATTTTGAGGATAAAGAAACGATACGAAATAATTTTTCAATTACATAGGTTTGTGTATTTCCATTTTATTTAGATCCGCCTTTTACCACGACATGTTTCACAGAAGCAAAAGCAATAAGTATTAATTTCTTAATTAAGTTAAAAAGATTTGTTTTCAATTGCCAAAAATGAGGAAATCATTTCAAGTGAGAATCTTCATTTCCAGGATTTTAAAGTTTCACAAACCGCTGAAATATTATGAATTAACGCTAAATTTCGTGTATTACAGAAACGGGTTAATACCTGGTTTATTCTGGGCACTCCCCTAGTAACAAATAAATCACGTCTTATTAGTATATTCAAGATTAAGTAGTGGATCTCGGCAATAAATATATATTTTTTTGCAATATATGAAACATCCGAGTTAAACGTATACTAATTAGATGATGAAATAGTTAATAAAGAGGAATAGTTAAGTAAGGATATTATTGCCACGCAAGTGTCTGCAGTCCTTGTTGATATCACCAGATGATTCAAAATTTCAAGAGCAGCAATGAAGACATGCTTCACAAACAAGGTAAAAAACCCAAAACAAAATTGAAACTAATTTAAAGGCAAAGATAACGTGAAAGTGAAGAAGTTAAGGAGAAGGTATAATACCGAATTTTAGGTTTAAAATAATTAATGACTAGGAAATAACTATGTTAAATATGTCAATAGTATTAAATGACCATGATCATAATTTATTCAAATTTGTAGAGCAGCGATGGAAATTTTATACAACCCAATATTACACAAATCATACTACATTGAAGTAGATTGAAGAGTGAGTGATGATTCTGTGGTTTGAAAAATGGGTTTTAAATGTATTATAATTATATAAAATACCTTACAACCAGATCTACTTCATTAAAGATATCTTTCTGGATGACTTCTTCAGTTTCAATATTTCAGAGAAATTAACAATTTGATGCTAGACACAGAATGATTAAACAAAAATTAAATCAGTTTGAAAATTTCTTTATACGAATATTTTCGTGAATTTTATTTTATTTGATCAACTTAGTAAAACTTGGACATAATGTTAAATTCATAATACAATGCTTACACAATACTAAAATATGAATAATTGACTCGTGTGCTGTATTTTAATTATTTGTCTGCATAATAATTAAATAACTGAAGATAGATTTATGACGGCAGAATTTTTTCTTTGTATTGAAAGATATTGTCCATTGTAATCTTTAGAAAACATAAATAATTTTCAAGGATTATCCAAGTAAACCTGAAGGTACTTGTTGAAAATAAGATGCTATCTATGTAGATTTGCTGAAGGGAAAGTGAATCCCCAAGCAAGGCGAACGGCCATGTGTCAGCTTTTGCCACTTTGTGTAATGAAGGTCCAGAGGGCCAAAGCACTGGCTCATTACCAACGCGCACCTGCTACTACCCTCCGGGGAATATTATCGATGACGGAGCTGGAACTCGATGGAGTTGCAAACTTCTTGCCTGCATTAGCATAGAGTTATCAGATCCTGCAGCTCCGCACCTAACATAACCCAAATCCCAACTCATCAAGACAACATCCACGAACAAAACACAGAAAATTAAAAAATTATGGTCAGGTTGTGGAAGAAGAAAAAACAGAGGAGGAAAGTGTTGAGAATGATGTACAACAATACGTCAGTAAACCATTTCATTTAAACTTTAACTGCACTAATATACAAAAAAAAATCTAAAGGAAAAAGTCGTTGGATAAGACGTTAGCTAACTTGATGGAGATTGGATTTATAAGTTCGATGTTCGGGAACCTAATTTTCTGACTGAACCAGATCATCTTGAGTTATGTGGTTGATGATTGTCTCTTCTCCACGCCACCGGTGACCACAGACCACGTTGTTATCCACATATTATAATATTTTTTAACAATTCAAAGGTCCTTTATATTGATGAGGTTAAATTATTTAAGAGTTTATTTAACAAGTAATCATGAATAAAATTTAATTTTTAATGACAATGAATTCTTCCTCTCAAGGTGCTAAGTTTATGTAATATTAAGATTATTTTATTCACCTGTGTGTAGTCCTAAATGTAACTCAAATTTCTTACTTTTCTTCATCCTCCAGATATCATTTATACACACACACACGCTCAGTTTTTATTGGCTGTCTTTATTTTATTACTCTCTTTCCTCCCTACTTATTCCAGCAATTTTATTTTACAGTTATCTTATTCGGTGAGCGCTCAGCTACTGCTGTCCTTTGCTTTATCATTCAGAATAAAACGCCAGCCGGCCCATAAATTATGTGAAATCTGTCTCCTCCGGCCTTCGGACACCCCACTTTACAGAGTCAGCCCCAAAAGACGTGGCAAAATACGTCACTCTACCCATACTTTAAAAATTCCACACCTACGTGTGTCGAGATAGTCTTCTGAACACAGAAAGGTATAGTTATCTAATAGTGATAAGAAGGACAGTAGCAGTTCAAGGTCAGAGAAGTTGATCAGTAATGAAATTGTAGAGGAAAAATAGTTGGAGATGTCAGTGTAGAAGGAAATTTGTTCAATGGTGGAGAGAAGGAGAAAAAGTTGTGTTGTAAACAAAACAGAATAACATTAGACTTTCATCGAGTTGACAGTGACAGAGGAAATATTAGTTGATGACTGCCCAGCAGGCAACGACCGAGTTCTCTGTGCAGCAGGATTACCTAACAGTTTTCGGAAACCATCTGTAAATTATTAAGACAACATTCCTGTAAAATCAATTAAAGTGGTATGGTGCTGCAGTAGCCCACATTCAAAAATTTTTCTGACCGAAATATTTTGAGCCCATGACAGAAAAAATATATATATATATTTGTTTTTCGTGTATACAGCCAGTACTTTTTTCTTTTGTAATTAGAGAAGATAAATTCTTTCCTTGCAGTTAAAAATATAATTTTCAACAGTATTATTATTATTTGGCATAAAACTGTCCTACTACGCTATCGATAAACATAATTAAATAAATAATTATTATAATTTATTAAGACTATCTCCCGTAACAAGACAAAGAAAAATTGCCCTCAAATTGATAACTTATTACAACCTAGTCTAATCTTTGGACTCCCGGAGAACAAGTAAATTTTATAAATTGAAACGGAATAACTATTTTATGGAATCGTTACAAAATAATTCAATTTATGGCATTAATTTAAATATAATTAAAATCGTTTTTAATAATTATTTAACTAATTAAATTTTAATCATTTAATAACAGAAGGAATGAAAATATGAAAGAAACGTCAATGTTGACAATTAAAGGTAAACCTTTTTCAAAGGGAATTGTGGAATACGTTTATGTGCTGTGAATAATTAGAAATTTTTATCTGCTGTCTCTTGTGTCAAGTGTACAAGTAATTTCTGCAATTGTTCAATATCCTGGCATCTCAAATGTGGGTGAAGTCAATATTGTGTGACAAAATTCCTCCAACCCGTTTCAATTCCAAGTTGTCACGTTTCACTTTTTATTTTCTTCTTATCTGTATTATTCAATTTACTAATTCATCAGTTGTAAGTAGCTCGTTCACTCGAGTGTCTCTCCCCGACATGATACGTTTCACTCTCCCCTTCCATCTCCAAAAACTAATTTCTTAAAAATTTCCATATCTTTCCTTGCGGCTTTATCCCCACAGATTTATTAAATTACTACTTCTGTCCCTCAGTTTTCCCTCTCACTTCAAGGATTTTTAAAACTCCCTGTCGATTCTGAAACCCTGAGAGGGTCTCATTTCTGAGTGGTCCACCTCCATTACGAATTTCTTCATTGACAGTAGTTGAAATGCTGAAATTGATTCCAGGTTATTTTCCGTGTGTCAGTCTTATTTTCGGCCTCGATAGCAGGTAGCAGCGGCTGTCCTAGGGTCAGGTTCCGAGTAACCGGCGAGATGATTTCTTACGCAGTGAACTTGTGTCGATTATACTGCGGTTGGTTGTATTTCACATTTTAATTAAAAATAATTAATGTGACTCAATTAGACACACCATGGAAAGAAAAATGTTGATATATTGCGCTAAAATTCAAAAAAAAATTATCAATTGCCTGACAAGTATGTTTCATTCAGAGTTAACCTTTTTAATATATTACTTTCCAAGACTTTTGAATGAAAATACTGTTTTTCCAAACTACCTGATGTTTAGGCACAAATGAGACTAACCCCAACCATTTGCTGAAAAGAATATCGGTCAGTGATTTCAAATTACCCTTAATGGAACTTCTTCGCAGCCAAAATATTTACTACATGTCAACACGAATAAAAGATATATATATATATATAACATGAATAATATAAATTGATCATCCATTACAATGCTAATTAGGATAACTTAAAAATACATGATTATTTAAGCTAACGATTATCGGTAGAGATATTCTGATGAAAATTTTGGCGATGGGTAAAGGGAATGGGGTGGAAAGAGCTGCTGGGGAGAAAGAGCGCTTGATAAGATAATTATGGAAACTTTGTTAAAGGGAGAAGACTAGCAAGAGATTTTATTCGAGAAAGTTTAAATTGAGGTTGTTTGGAAGATTATTTAGTGAGGAGATGTGTTGGTAGGGATCAGAAACCTCGCGGTGAACATTGAAACCCCTCCCCTCTTTATAAACGCTTACAACATCCTTCCAATTAACAATGGAAGCAATTACTGCCACAAAGTGCTTGCTCCTTGTAACACCATGAATATAGTTTGGAAAAAAAGGGACGTTTGTAGTTCTTTTATAATATTTTAAAAGATTGTAATATAGTAGGATATAACAATTTTTAGTCGTAAAAAACAGGACTATGCAAATCAGCCACCTCTCACAACCTCACCCAATCGCGGCGGGCGTCCCCCAAGGAAGTGTCATTGCCCCCTTCCTATACAACATCTTCTCCCATGATATCCCACAACATCCTAACACTAGCACAATCTTTTTCGCAGACGACATGAGAGCCATCTCCTATGAAACCTCACCTCTCCCTCACCTCCGATTTCCATCCACTCCAATCAGCGCTCAATAACCTAGAGCAATGGTCCAAACAATGGCGAATCAGTATCAACCCCACCAAATCAATAACCATCCCATTCACCCTAACAAAAAACCCTCCTCCCCAAATTCATCTCTATCTAAACAATTCATTAATCCCTACAAAAACGGAAACCACCCACGTACCTCGGAATCATGTTTGACTCAAAACTATCCTGGAAACCTCACATTAATTTTCTCCTCTCCAAAATAAACCAAAAATTCAGAACTCTATATCCCCTCCTAAACAGAAAATCCCCTGTCTCCACCAGCAGCACAAAACGCCTCATATACCTCTCCATTATACAACCCACCTGGTCCTATGCCTCCTCCATATGGGGAACAACAGCCAAAACCCATTCAACCAAAATTCAAACCAAACAAAACACAATACTACGCACCATCACAAACTCTCCCTGGCTGGTACCTAAGAAATTCCGTCATCCATAAAAACATCAAAATTCCCAATGTAAACTCAGTAATCTCCAAATCCATAACAAACCTAATCAAAAGCGCACTCAACCACCCAAAACCCCCCACGATCCAGCAATTTCACAACAATCCTCCTCCACATACCTCCACACGCTCCCGTCGCCTCAAAAGAAAACTTCCAATTGACCTCATCCTTCCTTCCCCCTGATCATCACCCTAACCCACTCTACCATCATGTCACATCCTCATTAATCCTCCATAAATCAGTTCTCTACCTGTCAATCCTCACCCACCTAAGTCGTATGCCCCTCAGGTACTCGCAAAAATAAATAAACACAACCAATTCTCCTAAAGTAGGTTAATTAAATGAATTAACCTATCTTCACGTTATCATGTTAATTATATACCTTTTTAATATTGTATATACTGTATCGTTATCGTCCTAACTGATAATCTGTACGATAAAAGTTTTTAAAATAATAATAATAAAAAAAGCAATTAATGAACTTAAACACTGTAGTGATTACGATGACGCAAAAAATACGTGAAATTAATTCAGAGAGATACTTTGCGAGTATTGAGTTGCAGTGAGTTTTTTTTATATCGGAAGTGAGACGACGTCTTGATCTTTGTTCTGATTCACCGAGATCCAGAACGACTCGCCTTTAATAATTATATTCATTTTTTTACATTTCTGCACATCACTGCGTTACCTACAGGTATATGATCCTCTACCTTTGTGCTAAGACGACATCAGAGGTTAGAAAATAAGACCCGAACCCTTTTCTACCTCTAAAAATAAAATGTTGGACAGTGTAAAATATTTGAAGCCGTGAAAATAATAATTTTTAAAAGTTGGTGTTTGTTAAGTAGTGCATTAATGTCACAGACGTTTCCCACCAAGGTTCCAGGTAAAATTATCATAACTTGATGCAGTTTGTCGTAAGTGCAGAGTGCAGGGTTGCTTTAGGGCGACTCTGCCAGGGAAGATTCTATTCCTAGTTGGCACGCAAACTTTCCGTGCCTCGCACAAAGACCCCCCGAATTGTGAGAGAAACTTGTGCCAACCTGTTACCATTTCCTCGCTTCCTACTTTGCCGAGAGAGAAAAAAAATTGCTACAAATATGACGGATCATTGCAGTAGAACTTCGGTCAACCATTACGATTCCTTGCTTCATTATAGTGGTTTTAATATTTACAATAATAATTTTCTAAGATACCATTTCATTTAGAGCACTGTTATGATAATAAAAAATTATAAGCTTATAATGCCCTATGAAAATCGAAATTATTGTTGAACAATTTAATTTTATTAATTTATAATGAATCGCAGAATACTAATTTATAAAGGTTTTACTTGACTTTATATAATATTAAAATATTAATAACAGATATATAATTTCATCTGTAACAATAAATTATTGTTCCGCCATTTTTATATAACAAATACAATTTTTTCGACTGTTGATATAATTTTAAAATTATATAAACAATTTTATAAAATTATATAATGTTTTTGATAATTAAATTAATATTTTGCTAGTTAATTATTTTTTCTAAATAAAAGTAGAAGTATAAATTTAATGACAATATTTGGATTTAAAAAATGACAAGTGTCTAAGACACTATATAGTATTAATATAATTTTATCACATGGCACTGGATAGCAAAAGAACTAATACTAAACCCCAGTAAAAAAATTAAATCAATTCGTCGACAGCGTAGAAAATGTTACAAACGAGAATCATGGAAACAAACCGTATAATTATCCATTTCTTATAAAAATGATTAATAGAACAGTTTAAATGGTTTAATATTGTTGTATTACTTAACCTAACACGAGGTAACCGTCAATTTGACCAGAAAATGTTGGACAGAAGCATTCTGCATACAGCGTAAGGCAATAATTTTATGTAAAATTATTTATATATGTTATAAATTTCAACTTAAAATAAATTCCTATTATATACTAACGAAACTATTGTAGCAACATATTTCAAATAATCTGTAGTATTCGCTAATAATTGTACTTACCCAAATAAGTTGATTTGATTCGTAACTTAGAGTTAACTGATCAAGAATATGCACTCACCTGAAAAAAAATAAAGTTCAATGTAAATAAATACATATAATTATCAAACGATTAATAAATATTTTTAAAAACTATTGTAAGCCACTGTTTATAAATACAATGTTTTTTAAGGCTTTTCCGAGTTCTCAAACAGATTTTTTTGAATATAACTTGAAGCACTTTAAACATACTACTTTTGCCACCATTAATATAAAATAATTTTTAAAATATTAAAATAAGTAAAAATGTGGACATATTGTAATGCAAGATAAAATTTTTTTTCATATAATATCGTTTCATTGTTTTATCTTAATAATATTTCAGAATTTAATATCAGCTAATTTTGTAATAGTTTTATATTGAATCCTAATCTCTTAAATGTTTTTAGCTAAAAATTCAAAATATCATTCGTTCCTTATTGACTGACTGGCGTCCATCTTTAAAGGAGCTCTCAAGTTTTATTCATCATAAAAAAAACTAAAACAGTGGTATTACTTTTATTATGACATGAAGTGTGTGTGTGTGAATGCAGGCATGTCAGTAATTAACATGTTTTGTCTGGTCTAGTTGAATTACTTTGCTAACTAGTTTATTCCATAAATTATAATATATTCGAAGCAGTATATGCAATCCTTCTTGTAATACACATTTCCTTTGTTGGTGCAACTGCTCAATAAAATTTTCGTTTCTCTACGTTTCTTCAGGGTTCTAGAGGTGATTAATGCAGAGACTCCTGTTGAAGCTCAAGAATCTACTTGCTCCTGGCGAATCTATTTCCTCCTTGTCTTGGATCACGCGGCTCACGTAATATAATTGAGGCGAATCGTCTTCAGTCAAGTTGGAAGCGTAAGCGGGTAAATTTGTTACGAAGTTTGTTGTGATCATGCGAGGAAAACGGAAAATAGATGGCGATAGAGAGGAAGGCAGAGTATGTTACACAACAACGGTGACGTCCTTTCTCTTCCGCTATCGATCCTCAACTTTACATTTAGTGGAATATTTCCTCAATTGTAAGGGATTCATACAAAAATCTCACTTAATAATACCGTTTGAATTAAAATAGAAAATTAATAAAAATAGGTCTTAGAAGAAAGACAAGAATGGAAAAATGTCAACCGGACCAGGGAATCGAACCCAGGACCTCGCGATATACATCGTAAAATATATGATACATAATATACAGAATAATAACGATTTCAAACTTCTGCAGCTGAAAATAATTGTAAAATACAACGACTAATTATAAGTATAGGATGCAGAAAACGCAAATAAAATTTGTGGATTAAGTAAAATAGCTCAAATTATATTATCTGCATTACGATGATTCAGAAAGAATAATTATCAAAATTTTTTTGCCTCACTATTAGCGTTAAATTAATTTCATTTTCTAAAAGTGGTCCGCAGCAGTTTAAGTAATTCTGAGTGCTTTATATATTAGAAAACAAAATTTCATCTAAACCGGTCCCGCCATTTTCTTGAGAAAAGCGAACATTAGTTCCTGTCCTTGTATTACATGAAACAAACTAAAATTACTCGATTATAAACTGTGTGGCAGACAAGCGTATTGTTTTATTGATTTACGATTACGTCTAAACCTTTCTTTACGTACTTTTTACTGTTTCTGTTTAAGTTTTCCTATTAACTGAAATTAAATAATTTAACTTGTCGACATGCAATGTAACTAAAATCTTATTTCATTGTGTTGTGAGTGGCAATATAATGATAAATCTGAGGTAGTTGCAGTCTTGTGGTGTTGAAGGAGGAAGGACTTGAGGGACGAAGGATGCAGGCAGGTTGCAGCTGTAATTCCTGCATCCCAGAGCCATTACTCTCGCTTCCCTTCCCGGGAGTCCCTCGGGACCTCGCTGCCTAACTACATGCAAACTTGTGTGATATACGCGCCTTCCCCTCAATATTTGCCAGCACCTACGCCTTGTGTTTGTGTTCCGATGTCGCTCTTGATCTCCAAGTAGCTTCTAAACTGTGTGAAACATCAAAAGTAATGTTTCATACACCACCCCTAGTATTTTTTAGCCCACGAAAGATTTTGCCCAACCCTGCCTTTATCGACGGTAAGTAAAGATCTGAGCCGCTTACAAATGGTTTATTTGATTTGTGCCGTTTGTAGGAAAACTTCTGAGAAAGCTCTGTGGAGGTACACATCGCTGCGACATTGAATTCCACGCTTCTGAGAGCTTCTTCTGACAAACTCGTAAAATTCTTATTTTTCTTCGTAACAAAAGGAAATTTACGGTCGAGAACTTTTGTCACACACGGCCGTTACTTATGTTTCAGTGTTATGGACAGCCAATCTGTAAATTAAACGGTCATATGAAAAATGCTTATACTGGAAATGAATTAAATACTTCTTTACTTTACTCCAAATATTCGGGGTTTATACGTATTCTAATATCAATTATATCAACTTAAACTAATATTTTGCCTTTTTGTCGTTTACAGTAGCGGAAAAGCCTAATTTACCGTACTCAATAATCGGTAATTTATTATTATACTTTCAAATGTAACAGAAGCTTCCAGGTCTCTTCGGAAACTTTGGTTAAAATTATTTGTAAATTTAATATACATGTAATAATACGTGTCATTTGTCGTTACGGGAGGACGTACAATACGGGATCAGAAACCGACGTTAGCTAAATTCCTGTCCGTCATGATAATTTTGTAAGTTTTTTTTAGAGGAAAGCCATGAGAATGTATTAATCGATATCAAACTGCTACCTGTATGCCAACGCTTAAGAAACGAGCACATCGCATTTTACCGCCACCGACGAAGCTGACGCTTTAAAGTAAAACTCAAGTACAAAAAATCACATCCGTTGTAAGTAATTTGGAAGTATCGCATTATCTATTTTTGAAAATTATTTTCCGTTTTATTCTGACTTGATTAGGTTTAATTACATTCTAATTACTGTCCGAGCTGTAACAATTTAGACGGATTATAGCTCAACCGAACAGTATTACTGAAAATATTCGGTCAGTTTCAATTTTTGGGTGCGACCTGATTCGGGAAAGAGACATTAATAACGGAGTGTCAATATCTTAAATGAATGTTGATAGCTGACTCGATAAGAGGCGAGATGATGTACATTTCCGAACAAGGAGAATCTCTAGAACACTTATCCGCTGGATATCTATGTGTGAGGATCCCTGCAAAAGTCTATGTGCTAACTAAATTTATTTAATTTATTTCTTACTGTATTGAATAATTTATTCAAGTACGTAACGCATGGAACATTGTCAAAACTGCCAAATTTTGAAAATAATTTTCAAAACATTTAACGAAAAGCAAGTTTAGAAAAATATTTTTTTTTACATTGCTACTCACTTGCGTTGTTAACACACAGTTAAAATTTCAGCTCAGTAACAATTCCTTTACAGTAATTTCAAATGTCAGTTCTCGTGTCCCTTAAAATAAATATCAAATAAATAACGTGATTATATTTTTATTTAAAGTTATACTGTTTTCCTACATATATCGCTGGTTATTTGAGAAGGAACCTTACGTTATGTAGGGAAAGCATGACTTTTTGAAACCTAAAATCATCCAAACCGGTACAAAATAAAAGTGTCGATTTGCAGACCTGTGTAATTTTTAATGTGTTTCTATTCCACCGTTTAAATTCACGTCTTTTTCGAAGTCACCTTCGCGTCTTATAACATTTTTGCAACGATGTAGTGCAGTTTAGTATGGAAGGGAGCGCAAGCTAAGGAAGGTCCGTAAGGGTTCACTTCCTCCTGGGTTGACCTCAACCTTGGCACCAGGCCAGTGATTTCAAAGTCAGTCCCCTGAAAGCTATGACGACCATGAGCAGTGCATGCTTCGGAGTCATAGATCTTGGGCATGCGGTAATAGTTTTTCTCTGATCGCATTGGACCACTCAATCAGATGACCTACAAATTGGATCGAAGCATAGAGTCGGGTTTGTGGCAACCCCACAGCAATCCAAATCCCCCGTCATTAAAAAGGCGTATGGTAAGTGCCTGAACTAGCTGATGCAGTTCTCTAGTTTTCCCCGCGTCACGTTTAGGTGATTCACCAAGTAAGAACTTCAGACTGGGTGCTTTACCCAACCCTTGGCTACCTTCGACATTTCCCCTTTTCCATGCCTTCCTATGCTACCAAAGCGGATGACAGTCACGTAGACTTTCTTTCGAAAGTTTGAGGTCTCGTCCAATATTTATTTACGGGGTTTTATTATTGGGCGTAATTTATGTTTCACGTATGGTTGTAGTACAAGGAAGTGCACATTGGCTGAGAATTTACCCTTGAGGGCTAATTGCAAAGATATGGGTAGGATAAATATGTCGGAGAGAGCAACAGGTTGAGGGCTAGGAGACAAGTCCCCGAGAGAGGAAATTGGCTTGTGGTGTCCTGCACCTGGTAAGATTAGCCTCTCCCGGTCACAGCGAGCGGGGCATATCGATCTGTAGGTATGCAGTCGACACCTCCCGGACCGTCTTCTGCAACGACGGACACGCTAACATTGTGACACCATGTACAGAGGAGGGGGAAGCAGCCTCTAGCCTGTTCAACACGCCGGGAAACCGCTCTCACTTGTCCATCTGGTGCCTTCTACTTAAATTAGCGGATACTAGTTATTTATTGACCATTTTGGGAATAAATAGCCTTCTTTAGTGCAACTCCATTCCATCATTTATATTTCTGAATATGAGTAGTTACCATCGTCACCATCCCAAATTTTGGGTTTCGTGACCTTTCTGATATACTCAAATAAAAATTTTAAAAATCGTTTTCAAATAAGTTATGATAACTTTATTATACATTAATAAAAAAGTGGCCAATTTTTTGAAAATTAATTCTGCAGATAATTAAAAATATAGGCTATGTAATTAATAATTTAAAAATGCGTTAACCTGTATAATTATTATGCCGTAGACGAGTGTTAACGAGATTAATGACCAAATAATCATAAATATTTTGAACCATATAGGCTGGTAAGTACTCTTTGAAATATAGTACAGACAAGCTAAATTTAATAAATATTTTCGTAGTTTATAAAACGATTAGAGCACGCACGACAGAATCATGAAAAATAATGAATTATGAAATTTATAAACAATTATGACAAAAATTTAAGATTGTGTTACAATTTTCAATTGGGATTGTCGAAAATTAAATTCGTAATTAGCCGAGTACAATTACAGTTGTCTCTTGCATTCATCACGTTAGATATATATTAAAAATATTATTCGTAATATGGAATTTTGAAAGTTATAAAGAGAAACTATTGGACTTCACAACATTTGGATGGAGATAATTTCCGGGGTACAAAATTAGTCATCTTGGATTCCTTTTGATATTGTCGAGTTTAATTTTCTTCCTGTTAATTTTTAGTAAAACAACATATCTGTTTTACGTCAAAGTTACGTTTCTCTTTAAAGTTGATGGTGTTTTATCAGTGAAAGTGAAACAAATTCAACGTTTTGAAAATTGAAAACTTTGCAATTAGGTGTAGTAGGATTAATACAGGATGACGTTAACAGTCCTGACGCATCTGTAGATGTAAGTACTATTAATTACAAACCAAATAGATTTCTTTGACATTTGACTATGGTCTATAGGTTTCTAAGAAGGTATTTATTATGCTATTTGGGAATGCAATCGTATAATAAATTTCAAAAAGGGAACCGATTTGATCTTGATGCACTTTCTTGTGCCATCCGATATTAATCTTCCGATGTTTTAACATATTTTTGTCCCCTAAGGGTGTGTTGTCACTTTTGGCAGCGTTTGTCTGTTTCAACGTTCTCATTAATTGAACTCCAGTATGGTCCCATTTGAAATGAATTATAAGTTCAAAAACCAAACAATTGCTTGTCCAGGATAATCTCTTTATCACTGGTAGTTACTTAATCCATATTTCCCAACAACAATCCTTGTGCATTATCCATCTTTCTGGAAAGAATCATCAGTGTTAAGAAATAAAACGTTTTATAGGTTTTATGGGTTTCAATTCAATCGGAATTTGAGTATTTGTAGCCAAAAGACGTTTCTTACACTGTCAAAAATGGCGTCGACCTCAAGTCAGAAGGTTTAAAAAAAACAAGTATTAAATTTCTCTACAAGACAGCTCCTATCGATATGCATAAATTCAGTACTGAATATATGAATATAGGACGAGGACGGTAACTGTGAAGCGGGGGACACTTATAAAGGACACTAAATGTCCTAAAATTGAACCACAAGTCCCAATGATGTTACTGAATCCACTGCGCACCACTTGTCCCTGAGGTGGGTTCGTACCAAGCGCAGGACCACGAATAATCAATGAATAACTTCCTCTTCATGCTTTTTTTTAGTGACCCATGATTAAAGTCTGAATTTCGTGAATTGGTTTACTTATTAGAACGTTTGTATTTCTTTTGCTCACATTAATTTGAGGATTATGTTGATTTAATTTCTCATTGCGCATATAATGTCAATTGCACATTTTAGCCATGAATTAATTTAAGAGGTAAAAGTTTTAAATCTTACCGGTATTGTAATTTCAGGTTTAAAAAAGGTTTAAAAAATTTCCCTGTGAGCCTCATGCTGAAGAATTAATACAAAATTTTAAAGTATAATATAAACTAAACAAACCTCCTCTCTTTGTTAATCTCTATGACAAACAAAGGAAGCTTCGAGTACTCGCACAAACAGCATGAAGAATACGCCGTCACTTAATTATTCCCACTCATGCGCCTGTCATGGACCCATCACAGGGGCAAGTGGTGCGGAGTGGATGTGACGTCAGTTTAGATTATTTCCTGCCCGTTTGGACCCCGAAGTGTCCTGTATCTAACTACTTGTCTCATTGCCCATCAAGTCACTACGTACAGTTTTAAGCACTTATAGTATATGTAGCACTTATGTATAAATATTTTAAAAATTCTTCATAATTAACAATACTGTTCACGCAGTACCCTGAAACTGGAGATGTAGTTCTCAAAGTTTGTACGTGTTCATACACAGCCAATGATATACATACACGTCGTGTTTCATATTAATAACGGCTATTAAGTTAATGGCCCACTTGTAAGCCGCGCTTCACAGTTCGTTTCGTTTTGTTCTGCTGAAATAAGAGTAGAGTCTCACGGAACATTAAGTAATGAGCTGTGAGAAATATCGTATGTGGAACTCTGTAGCAGAATTATAGTGGGTTTATATCACTCAGAAATCCAGAGTGAGCTAAGCTACGAATATTAGCAAAGATTTTAAAAAATTTCTTAGTCGACTTTAAAAGTGACAATTGTTATCATTATTTCAACCTACGTAACACCAACTTTGGTTAGGTGTTTACTAGAAAATGGCTGAGGCGCAATTGTTATCTTCCGGGACGTTTTCCAGTTTTTCACGACCATTCTTCATCCTTCCTCCACAACGTTAATAAAACATTTTTCTAGCATTATCAATATAAACGAATCTATAAACAGTACGTAAATAATCCTGGCTAAAAGAAGGAAAAATTTTAATTTTACCAAAATTAATTTTGGGTTCAGAAAAACGAATATGACGAATAATTTTTTATCAGCTCTAGTCTGTGTTATACAATAGCTGTGTAAATATTTTATTGTAACAGATTAGCAGAAATTTCCACATTTTCATGGTATTTTGATTTTTGAATGTTTACACTTCAAAAGTACACGAAAACCAGAAATTATGGGCTAATTACATCATTATTCAAAAAAGCAACAGTAATTATGCTTATATCTTACAAAAAAATGGACAACGTTGTAGGAATTCTCGACTTCCTTTCACCGCTTTTCATCCACCCTTGTGGCACTAGGTCGAGGATTTTAAATAAAGTCTCCCACAGGCCGAGACGAAATTGGTCAGACTGAGGGGTGCATGTTTCGGGGTCACAATAGTAGGGTGATCGGCTAGAGTTTTTCGCTGATCCATTGGCACGGCGTCGGGTATGTTGCGTCCCCACAACAATCCAGTCTCCCGTAATTGGAAGAGCGTGGAACTAGTACCCCTGATGCACGTTTCTCTGTCCGATTCCCTGCATCACTTTTAGATGAATCACTGAGAAGGTTCTTTAAACTACTTCCCGAGGGGCCTAGTCAACCCTTGGCTACTTTACTCAACCTTCCACCCCCTCCCTTTTCTATATTATGCCGATAACTCTATCACAGCCCTGTTTTTTTAAAAAAATGTAGGCTAAACTATATTTTTTCACTTAACAGGTGTGATAACTCCAGAACCTAAATTTCCCCAACACTAATAATATATTTCTTGAAAAAATTAAGTCACTATTTCTTAAAATCAAGAGCTAATGCTCCAGTTTTATTGTGATTTATGAATTAAACAGTTGGAAATACATAATAGTCTATTTTTGAACCTGAAACGGCTTCAGCAGTGTAATAAGATATAATACATATAATTCACCCTCCTTGGAATCATTTAGCTATTATCAAAGCATCAGAAATTGAGAACACAACGTTTTTTACTACGTAAATGATTGTTATTAATTTTTCTCCTGAATTTAGTCTCATGAAATTCTACGTAGCAATTGGTCTCTATTAATTGTTCTTGCTCTTAAATGTCGCATATTGGTTACGAACATTAACGGTTTTCCATCGGAAAAATACATTTATCTACTCAGATCAACAAACAAATATCCAGTGATTTTCAGACTGAGAAGTAAAGAAATAATTAAAATATTAATTCCAAGCGTGTTAAAATGAATTATCTGTGGTGAGCGTATTTCGTGCGCTATAAAATGTAAAAAAAAATAATTAAATAATTTGAATGTCTCTCATCGCAATTTACATATATGAAAGTGTGACGCGGTAATATATTCCCACAATTAATGAAATCGGTAGTATAAATCGAATGTAATAAGCTTTGAATATATGTTGGCTTTATCCGACCTGTAAATCACATTCGCGTACTCTGCATGGAACGGGGAAGTGACGTGCCTTTATTCTCCCGTAGGAGAAGAGAGGCTTAGCTTCTGTGGGAAGTTTCGCAGGAACAGTGCAGTGGGTGACAGGCGCAGGCTGGAGATCTGGAGATTTACCAGGAGCCTTGGATAAGCCGCCAGGCCTCGCTTTCGTCGAATCTCGAAGTCTATCTCGGTCGGAAATCCCCAAACATCCCAGATATGCTATTCCGACCGAGCTTCAAATCACTCACAAAATTATTAAAAAAGTGGATGGCTCTATTCTTTCGAAACAATTTTGAGTAATAAATCAGTTTGTTTCTGTACGAAAATGCCACACCACATAAGAATATTTTTATTAATGATATCCTAATATTCATATTTATATTACCCTAAGTAAATTCCTCTCTTTGCGTACTTTGCGTACTATTTATGTCTACTAAACGTCAGCCACCCCTAGTTATTATGCTGTCTAAATAGCATAATTCCTCAACTTCTTTCAAAACAATCCTTCCCAATCTAACAGGCATATTTTTTTATTCCACTATTTCTACTCTACGCTCCATCTTGGTTTTCCTGTCTATTAATCCTCATGTTGTACTCTACCTCCAGATCACGTTAATACCATTTATTATGTTTTACAAGTCTTCGTCCGTCTCCCCTAATACCAAAATATCAGCAAACCTTAGAGTTTCTATATGTTTTTATTCTCTTTTCATATTAATTTTTAACTTTCTTAATCGCCTGTTTTATTTATGAGTTGAACAGCATGGGTGAAAGACCGCATCTTTGTCTTTCTCCTTTCTTGATTTCTGCTTTCTTTTTTTGCCGTTCAATTATAATTACTGATGACTTGTCTGAAGGGGTTGTGGATAACTCTTCCTTCTGGATATTTAATTCCTGTCGCCATCCAGTTTACAGTATGAAAGGCTTTAATAGCATAGGAACGAATTTGAAAGGTAGAGTAAGGAAGCAAGGTTTGACTAAGGCACCCGGGTGCTTCCTGGAGTTTCACTTCAAACAGATGCAGGAAAATCCCTTTTTTTCTTTTGGTTAACAGGCTACATGAGGGTGATCCTGAAACAGGCAACTCCCCTTTAATAGCATAGGAAGGGAATTGAAAAGGGGGGATGCGGAAGGTAGAGCAAGGTAGCCAAGGGTTAACTAGGGCCCCCGGGCTATGGTTTAAGGATCCTACCCGGTGTTTCACCTAAAGAGATGCAGGGAAAACCCTAGAAAACCTGCATCAGGTAGGTCGGGCATTGGGTACTATTCTCACGCCCTTCCGAATGACGGGAGACGAGTTTGCTGTGGGGACGCAGCATTCCCTTCTCCGTGTCTCCACCAGTTTCAGGAGGCAGTTGGCCGACTGATCCAATGGGATTAGCGGACAACTCTTGCCATATGCCCAAGGTCTTTGACCCCAGTACATATACCTCCTAAAATAGGTGAAGGTGTCTCGGCATATGAGAACTTTGATAAAAAATACCCAGAGAGAGTGCGAGGCATTCCCGACATGATCAGGTGAGCCCCGCAGTCACTCTGGGCTGAAGCGCCTGCGAGAGAAACTCCCGCAGCGCCCTTATCGTAGGAAAACCCCTACAAAACCTTTCTTAGTTGATAAATAGTATACTAAACGCGTCTGCTGGTTTGAGAGCATCTGGATGACAAATTTCACGAGAACTACGAGTAGACTGGTGTGTTAATGAATTGCGAATTGCAATTTTTGAGAAGCGCTTATCGCTTTGTTCTACCCTTGGCTTGGTATTTGGCAGCATCGCCTGTGGTTGCAGCAGAGTTCACGTTGAACTCCATTCCATTTGAGGCCCGCACTTGAAACTTGGTAAAGAGAGAGAGAAGCGCTGCTGCGGGGAATTGAACTTTAAACAAGCCGGCCGTTACACCATTCTAGTTGGAGCTCGGCCAGCTCTTTAAACGAGATTTTCATGGAACATAGGCGGACACTTAGTTTTTATAGGCGTAGACGCCAGGATATTATATCTATTCTCCCCGTTAAATCTGGAGTTATGCACGATAAAGTGAGCATTTGTATGTGGCAGGGTTCGGCTTCGAGCCTGGGGGGTGAGTTCAAACTCCCCGATAGTGCTGACGATCGCAGAAGATTGTGTGTGGACAGACCTGAACCATCAGCGTCTACATTATTTTATAAGTAATACATCTCGCTCGTTTTACATTTACGTCATTTTTTAAACTTTCAAATGTTGGTTGAATTAGCTTTTAAAAAAGGTATCTGAAAAACGAAGAAAAATATGGAAGGTGGCGAGTGAGTTTTAGGTGAATTCAGAGATAAAAGAATGAGTTTTGGCGGTTATCTGGTTGACCGTGCTGTTGTAAGGATAAAATTTTAAATATTTCAGTTGTCAAAAGAGTGATTGTGCTGAAGTATATTGAAGTTGATACACGGTATGTAACGAATGTTTAATTATTTGTGATTTAAACAAAACGAGAAATACCTGAAATGGATACATGTTTCTAAGATGGATTATGGTAAAGTCTTAAAAACTTTTCACGATGGAAAAGACCGTGGTAGAACTTGATTCAGTTATATGGTCACCACATCGATTTGTGTCGAGTACACCTGAGAAACGAGGCTCTAGTCATTCATGCGTCATGACTAGGCAGGGTGAGAAACACACCAAAATTGAAAAATAACGTTGCTGGTACCTATTCTGGTAATTCACTTTTTTTTTCGTTTTAGCTCCTTGGTCTCGTGCAACCAATTATGCCTGTTTAAGAACCACATCCTACATCCTCCAGAACCTGCTCAGCGATTACATACTTGGCTCCCTTTTCTTTTCTTACCGACGCACACCTCTCTAATGCTAATTTTACAAGACCCTCATGTCTCAAAACGTGAACTATTAATATTTTTCTTGGGCAAACTCATCCCTACTGCTTGCTCTTCTCCGATTCTACTTAGAACAGTAATAATATATAAATAGTTGTAGTTTGAGTATCTTGCAATTTGAATTAACTGGGGAGATAATTATTTTATTCTATGAACTGTTTATGTTTGAGTAGTTTTCTAGAGGCAAAGTTTAGGGGAAGTAATTTTTAGTTATATTGTGTACCAGAGTATGGAATAAAAATTATTCAAATATTATATGAAATTTAAAAATGATGTTTAATACTAATAAGAATTATTGAGATGTAAAACAGAGTTCCCCTCACCCTATAATATTTAATTTTTGACAGAAGTTCCCAGTGAGAAGTAGAATATCATTATCGAAAACGCTTACCACTTGTTTATATAAGGAATTATTCCGTAATGTATTTAAAAGTAAACACTTGTCTAATTTTATGCGGTAGCTCTGGAGCCGATATTGAGAGAAAATAGTTCAGAAGAGAAAAAAGAAATTTTCATATTTTAGCAGTAATAAAATTTATATCGTACGTAAAAAGTTTTCATTTGCGCCGTAACTTTCATTTGTATACTTAGGATCTCTGAGATAAATGGAACTATTGTTAATAAAACGGAAATAAATGAATACCAAGTACCAATAAACTGTTTTGGAATTATGAGAAAAATTAAATCAAAACTGTAAACAAAAATCAGATGAAATATAGAAGACTGATAAAGTCAATTATACACTTGGAAAAGAGACTTTGGGGTCGATGGAATCATATCTTTTGAATCTGGAATTTTTAAAGGAAAATTCTTAGACGTATTTTTGGGCCAAATCAAAAAAAGGAGAATTATAGCAATTGTATGTATTTTCGGATATAATAATAAATATTAAAATAACTTTACTAAGACAGATAGAACACATTCAATGACTGAAATAGTTTAAAGACTGAAACCTGAAAGACTAAGAAAAATTGGAAGAGCCAAGAATAGATAGATGTAGTATTACATGATATCAGGAGTCAGAAAATTAATAATTTGTGGACCTTCTTCTGAAGACGGTGGACCAGAAATAATAATAGTATT
The DNA here is from genome assembly GCA_034510155.1 of Eucriotettix oculatus. NCBI lineage: Eukaryota > Metazoa > Arthropoda > Insecta > Orthoptera > Tetrigidae > Eucriotettix > Eucriotettix oculatus. Next base: position 68,714,184 of record CM067381.1, on the reverse strand, counting down.
TAACATATTACCTCATTTTGTGTATATGAAAGGTATGGCGTAGTCCTAGTTCAATTCAGTTTTGGAATCAATGAACTTAATTCGTGGAATACTTCATTATTATTTAGAAACACACAAATCTTCATAATACAATTTTATCCCGAAAAATGGATGGTTAAAATTAAACAATCAGACGTCACATATTTCGCTTGAGAACTGGAAGTTAAGATCATAGGTCAGCATAAATAAATACGAATTTCCAAATACCATACCACTTAAAGCTTTGAGGAAAACTGTATTATAGTTTTTCAGTTAATTTCATACACTCTAATATGATTTCGCGTGATCACTCAAAGATTCCTGCAAGCAACTTCGTTCTGAAACAAACAAATAACGAGAAACACTGTATGCATTAAATATTTGGAATGTTGATTAAGTGGCGAATGTCGTTAGCGTGTCGGTGGAAAGTTTATTAGGGCCGCGGATGACAGGTTGGCATGCGATCGGGACATTTGGACTTTGCCTGAGGAACCGCAAGGCACACACCAAGGGCAAACTTGGCAAGGCTGAGTTCTGCGCGGCCACAACCCACATTACACATGGTCAACAGGTGGTCACGGGGATGGAGGATGGACCACTACGCACATCTGCACGACCGACATGGGATCCAATAAAACACGATATGCGGCTTGCTCTTGGGATCTGAAAGAAACTGCAGCCATAAAGTTTACTGTGGGTGGTAATGGATGGAGGGCGACCATCAGGTAGCAAAACGATTAATTTGAAAAATAGACCTCGGGGGATTCACAAAAATTAAGAGGCGTTTAATTCCGAATAAATTGTTTTATTTCTCAAAAACTCCAACCCTTACATCAACAATCCTCTTAAAATCCTACATGCATAAAATAAGTCTCTTCCACTATACTCAATCCACTACATCAGCCTGTGGACTTTTCTTCGCTGTTGCGAATAGAACATTTTGTAATATGAAACGTTCTTTTCGATCTGTCTGTCGTTTTCCCTGAAAATAACGGACTCGAAATTGGTACCTCGAAAATAATGGCTTACTGATTTCAAAACCGTGACAGAATGCAATCCTTTTAAGACAAATAGGGTGCTAAATGTCCTGAAGTCTTGATTAAACGTATAAACTATATATTTTTTAATTATCTGTAACATCATGATGCATGTTATGGAATCATAATCAAAAATTAAGTAAATTATTATTAATAAATCCAGGAAAAGAAAATATTTTGCAATATCCTCTGTCTGCTATAACTGAAAATAATGAAAAATATATAGAACTGCTTGTTATTTTACAATGTAAGAAGGGCGCTGCGGGAGTTTTCTCGCAGGCGCTTCAGCCCAGAGTGACTGCGGGGCTTACCTGATTATGTCGGGGATGCCTCCTGCACTCTCTCTGGGTACTTTTTATCAAAGTTCTCATATGCCGAGACACCTTCACCTATTTTAGGAGGTATATGTACCGGGGTCAAAGACCTTGGGCATATGGCAAGAGTTGTCCGCTGATCCCATTGGATCAGTTGGCCAACTGCCTCCTGAAACTGGTGGAGACACGGAGAAGGGAATGCTGCGTCCCCACAGCAGACTCGTATCCCGTCATTCGGAAGGGCGTGAGAATAGTTCCAAATGCCCGACCTACCTGATGCAGGTTTTCTAGGGTTTTCCCTGCATCTCTTTAGGTGAAACACCGGGTAGGATCCTTAAACCATAGCTCGGGGGCCCTAGTTAACCCTTTCTAGGCTACCTTGCTCTACCTTCCGCATCCCCCCTTTTCAATTCCCTTCCTATGCTATTAAAGGGGAGTTGCCTGTTTCAGGATCACCCTCATGTAGCCTGTTAACCAAAAAAAAACAATTCGCTGTTCTTTTTTTTCTTAAATTTAAATTTTTAATATTTGAGGTGAATACAAATTATTGTGTGTCTATGGGCCATAAAATTTAGTATAGAAACAAATTTTTGAATCTGAGAGTTGCTGTGCTGATGTAACAAGTGACTGAAGTGCAAACAGGTTCAACAGATAGTGATTTAAGCTCAAGTTTCAGATATGTGTAATGAAAATTCGTCGTGATCACGCAATTAACTATATATATTTGTTAGTGGAAGGAGGGTTTGCTAAATAACCAGCAACGAGTTACGCAGTTTTCCAATAAAATATATAAAGACGAGTCAGGAGTAGCTTATATATCAGGCAAATGAAGTCACAGCGTCTCCTCTTCCTGCTTTGGGTCGTTGGACCATTGTCCGCTGCTCTCAGATTCCCACGCACTGTTGTTCATCACGTGTGGTTGGAGAAGCAGGAGAGAATACAGGAGTGCCAACATGGCACACAAATAACAGATGTGCGCATTTATTATGACAGTGTCACATCATTGGGCGTCAGTGTACCATCATTTAAAGTCAGAGCTCTTCTTTCTTTCTCAGGCAAAAGCAAATTTCTCCATGCTGAAACGTTTCTTTCCACAGTTCTCGAGATTAATTGGGAGAAGTAGTGGATGCTACCTTCTGAAGATTTTCATTTTTTGATGCAAACTGTATCAGTTTTTCCTTTTACGTCGTAAACTTCCTATTACCTGGTATTTTATCTTCATACGGACATACGCTTTGATAGTGTAGTATGTTTCACATAATAATCTTCACTTTTTAGAAGTTTATTTACGAGAAATTTAAGATTTTTGATGTAAAAAGGGTTACGAATCGCCGTTAAGTGACAGTATTGAAGTAGATAGAACATATAGTGAAGACATTTAGCGTATATCTTGATCTACCTGATGATCTCAGAATATATCACCAGTAATTTTTCAGTAAAGCTTTCCTCGAATGTATTCCCGTCGTGTAAGACGATTAAATATCAACAAGTAAAATGATAATAAAAGTGTTAAGTGACGTTATCTTCCGAGTTTTCTTGTTCCAATTATTGCTGTAGAAATAGTGATATTGAGGACAACAATAAAAATACAGATATCAGAGGAAAACAAGTGGAGCAACGTGACACACACAACATTTTTTTGAGTAATATTTCAAGAGTTCCGATACGTTTATTTCGAAGAGCGACCCCGTTACTCAACAAGCTAACGGTTTACCCTTCAGTGATATTTGCCCTCCATATGTCACGTTGTCATCTTTGCCACTGCACACCACCGCCGCCGAGGCATAAAGAGAATCTAACAACAAACAGGATTTTTATGTCCCTGGTGGTGCACGATGCCTTGGGACATAAAAGAAGTGAATAGAAAAACCTTTCTTATGATATGGTGGTCGACTCTTGCGGAGGATAACTCCCGCGGGGATGAACAAGAAAGGACGGAACAATGTTAGAAATATGCAGGCGATAACAAGAACAAAAAGGATCCATTATTTTGCTAACTCTACAAAATATGCCTGTAATTTGCTATTAATAAAATAATAGAGGAAAACAAGCGAATGTGGAAGAAAAACCAAGGAATGTACGTAGGATTGTGATTAAACTAAGTAACAAAAACTTGACAAAGGTTCACATGCCATGGGAAGAGGAACATAATTCCAATAAGTGAAATGACCTAACGCAATTTTATTTAAGAACTTAAGATAATATTGAATATTTTTTAAATATATTATAGTATTATCTATAAACATTTTATAATTACACACATTTATCTGCAAACAAACAAGTTATAAAATTATTTTAGTAACTATCAGTCCGTAAAAATCGCCTGACATGAATAAATTTATAAAAGAATATTATTGAAAAAAACAAATTCAGAAGTCGAAGGTAAGATCTAATATATATATAGTTATTCAAGTGACGTCATCAAATCCATGCCGTAGCCACGTATCATACAATTATATGTTTTACCGTTCGTTGTAACAGCAAACAACCGTACACGAACATAATGGGAATGTTTAAATTTTCTTAAAAGAAGTGTATATTTGTTGCACAATTAAGGAAAGTTGTGAATGTAATGGACTAATAATAAAAAAGGTTATATATTCTCTGACTTGTAGGTTGTTTTACTATTTGTTAATTCCAATCTTTATATTCTTGAATCATTTATAAACGACAGATTTTATTTTTATTTAATTTTCTAAGATTATTTCACCCGTTTATTATTATCCTAAAATTAAATACTTCCAATACATATAGCAAACGTTCTTAATCAAATTAAGGAGCATTCGGGTAGACACCATAATCATCTAATTGAAACAAATATGGTTCTAAAATTCAAACATGTAATAAATGTAGGGGTTTTCTATAGGGGTGAGTCGATGTTGAAATTGAATTTTTTTTAAAAAAAGCTGTGTGCGAGGTAATAACGAAGCTCTTTTTTATTTGAATGACTTATCTATATCTTTTCAAATAAAAATGAAATTCATTAATACCTTACACACAGCTCATTTCAATCTATTTCAACATCGACGCGCACGTATTGATAAACCCTTGAGAAAATATTTGGAGAATTAATTTTCTACAAGGGATTAAATAATTTTGTTAATATATTCTAATGCTATGCCAGGGACTTCGTTCGCCTGGTTAGCTCTTACATTTTTCCCCCCCAAAAAACGAAAATACAGTATCATTTATTTACTACCGCTTCACAGAAAACCTTATAACTCGCAGTTGGTTTTCACACGTTTTCAACAATAGATCGAGTGAGAATTCCTCCTTACTCCACTCTCACATGCTGCTTTTAATAACAAAGTGGGATGAATGGTGTGGTGTAGAAACGCCTAATAGGACTTTTAACCCACAGTTGGTTTTTATGCCACCTTTCGCGCCACAATTTGATGGATTTATAAATATTTACAGCAATATCTTCTGAAATCTGCAAGATATTGAAATGAAACATGCACGAATATTTAAGTTAAATTTCCTATTTTTAAACCCTCAAATTTTCATTCAGCCATTTCGGACCCTTTTCGAGATAAACATCCGGACAGACAATCGGACAGACGGGTCAATTTTATTTATTGGTATAGATTATATTTTGTTTTACGATTATTCTATATAGTCAAAAGCACCTTTATTTGATTAAGTGCAATATTTAGTACTAGTGATTGGTTCACTTCCAATAAATTTTCATAAATATTTTTCCTGAAATGCCATTTATCTTTCACCTCAATATGAAACTGGAAATTTTTTCCAGTTTCATAAACTGTTGAAGATTATTTACCTTTTGTGGTTACCATTTACGATTACTTTTTTCTACAATTTATCATTGTTATGTCCAGAAACAGCACGCTTCATGCTTGCCTTAATAAATGTTGATACATATTAGAATATATGCAACGGGAAGTCCATTACAGTGTGAGGTGCGGAGGTGATCGGTTTTGAGCTCTGTAGTCTTTGTGCTTGATAAAATTTTCCCGGGCCGTGGAGCTTATACAGGGCTAACTCCGAATCGATAGGCCGACCCTCCCTCGCTATGTCTCATCTCAATATACAGCCGAGGGCCCCGAACTCACACATATATGTGTTATTTATAGTTCCTCCCGAAAGCCATATGCGTAAAACTGAGCGGAGGTCGCATGCGTCGAGAGTACACACATTTAGCATGCGTCTCCTCCTCTCAGCTAGCTGCTGCTTGAAAGAATTGCTTTGGAATTTGATAAAATAGAAAGCTTCTTTCCGATATAAAAGTGCCCTAATATTTGTAATAACAGTAAGAAGATACACCAAATAAATACTTAAGTCTATTAGACATAAACGGGAAGTAACTTTTCAGGCCACTTTTCTGAATATCGCCTCCCTATCTTACAACTTTGATTACTACTCTCCATTCTCATTTAACTCCTCTGCTTTATTTTTTATTTTTTTGGTTAACAGGCTACATGAGGGTGATCCTGAAACAGGCAACTCCCATTTAATAGCATAGGAAGGGAATTGAAAAGGGGGATGCGGAAGGTAGAGCAAGGTAGCCAAGGGTTAACTAGGGCCCCCGGGCTATGGTTTAAGGATCCTACCCGGTGTTTCACCTAAAGAGATGCAGGGAAAACCCTAGAAAACCTGCATCAGGTAGGTCGGGCATTGGGTACTATTCTCACGCCCTTCCGAATGACGGGAGACGAGTCTGCTGTGGGGACGCAGCATTCCCTTCTCCGTGTCTCAACCAGTTTCAGGAGGCAGTTGGCCGACTGATCCAATGGGATCAGCGGACAGCTCTTGCCATATGCCCAAGGTCTTTGACCCCGGTACATATACCTCCTAAAATAGGTGAAGGTGTCTCGGCATATGAGAACTTTGATAAAAAAATACCCAGAGAGAGTGCGAGGCATCCCCGACATGATCAGGTGAGCCCCGCAGTCACTCTGCGAGAAAACTCCCGCAGCGCCCTTCCCTTATCTGCCTCTGCTTTAATCATTTACTTCCTTTTGTGTGTGGGTCTCCCTTGAACAATATATGTATTGCTTGCCTCATATGCTCAAACTGTCATGTAAAAGAAACGCGTATTTAATATATCTGAACACACTTGACTGAGGCTTTTACCGATATAAAATTTTTAGGTAATTCTTTTTTTACTAAATAGTAAATCATCCCATGAATAAGAACAGGTTTAATATGAACTTAAACATTAATCCTTTCGCAAAGTTTCGCGTTTTACCTTGTGCGACATGTACTTCTAAATTTTCATGTTCTTAATTTATATAGGTTAAAAATTGAGGAACGAAAGGTAGAGTAAGAATCAATTATTATATATTTTTTTATAAAAAAAATTGTTCTGACTTATAAGCATATTTACAACAGGCACATCATGTAACTTATTCTTGTATTAGTCTTTAATGAGAAACACCTTAGGAAATTTTATGGGAAAAATAAAATTAAATTGTCATCTTTCCACATTTCCAGTTCATGAAAAAATCTACCATATTTTAACCCCCAAACATAAAAACTCCACGCCAAAATTTCGGGTGGCATTACGTTCGAAGGAAGGGGATGGGCGCTCACTTTTTCTGAAGAGGCAATCGTATACAATTTAACTTCCATACGTCATTCATTCATACCTTCGATGATAAGATTTTTCTAAGACTTCCTTTCCACTGCCAATTTGGTCATAGACTAGCTATGCCCGTGACTTAGTTCGTGGGAAAATAGTTATTTTTATTTTGCCAGAAAACGATAGTACGGTATCATTTATTTATGATCACTTCACGGCAAATCTTGCAGTTGGTTTTGAACATGTCCCGCTTTCACACGTTTGTAACAAATGGAGTGAAAATTCTCCCCCCTTCCTCCCACATCTCTATATCTCTCATGTTCCCAAAATAACGCTTGTAACAACACAGTGTGTTGAATGGTATAGTAAGTCCTAATAGGGCTCACAATTGGTTTTCACGTCGCCTTTCGCACGGCTATTCGTTGGATTTATAAATACTTACATTAATATCTTCTGAGCTCTGCAAGATTTCAAAATAAAATATACACGAAAATGTAAATTAAATTTTTCCTGTTTCAATACCAGAAATTATAATTGAAATCCATTAATCCGTTTCCGAGCATAGATCAAGAGTATAGGAAAACCAGGATTTACTTTGTGACTTGGACGCGCGTAAAACAAGAAACCTTCCCGTAGAATTTATATTTATATTAATACAATTATGAAAATTAAATATGCACAAATATTTAAATAAAATTTTTATTGAAATGCGTTGAGTCGTTTTGGAGCCTATTCGAGACAAACATACGGACATACAGGCGTACAGACAGACTTCAAATTTTTTTATTGGTATACATTCAACAGTTTTATTAATATTTCAATTCCAAAACTGAGTAGGTTTAGTCAAATTGGATACGATTATAAGCGAATTATTTTATTAACATTAAATACACTTGCGTTTAGAAATTTTAAGATTTTTATTTATGACAATTCACACTCATTTATATGCTTTTACCAGATTATGTGAAATATTTGTAATATCTTAAGGTTTGCATATGAGCAATTCACTTACTCAACGTCGAACGCACAAGTTTTTAGGGAAGTAATGAGCAAAGAAGAAGAAATATCGGTTATCTTTAGTTCGTAATGGTCTTTATAGATTTTTGGAACGGCGGCTGACAGTGTCAATGCTTCAGAGGCAGTCGACAGGAAAGTAATAAGATTGCACAGGAGTTCAGTTAAAATAATTTCTAAAAAAAATTTTAAGTATTATTCTAGTAAAAATATTCCTGGAATAGTTTTTACGATCACAAGATTGCATAGGAGATGCAGTTGAAATAATTACTAAAAATGTTCCTATGATATTATTTAAGATCATATAAGCTGAACTACACAGAAAATGTGGATAATTTATCAAATTAATCTTAAGATAGTTGTAAAATATGTTTTAATTCATGCACAATTTATTTTATTACATGGCTAATTAATAAATCATAATGGGATCAAATTCCTCTCAAATATTTAGAAATTTAATGTGTTTTATTCCACGAATTGTGACAGTTTTATGTAATGAATAAATATACATGAAGATATATCTTTCATAAGTTGTTCTCTCTTAAACATTTGGTTGCCTTCTTCTACTTTCCCATCTCCCCTTTTCAAATTGTAATGAATGTGGCATGTCAAATTACATTTAATTACTAGGTATAAGTATGGAGTATCCTCGTACACGTTGTAGGGTATTTATACACGTTCCTTTCAATAAATTAAAATATTGTAAATTATTACAAAAAAATTAGAATTAATTTAAATTTATTTATTATTAAATTTAAATTAACATTTGTTTTTGTACATTCAATTAACATTTGTTAAGTAAATATAATTTACTTAGAGCTTCAAATACAGAAATAGACAAATTATGTACATTCATTTATAATTAGATTTACCGTATCAGAAATTAATGAGGTGCTATAGTTATTTTCAACTATATTGAGTCGTCAATCGATTTTATCTTTCATAGAATCGTTTCAAAATATTTTATAGAATTTTCTGTTACTGTTCAGTTGGAACGAAATCAATTGCGTACAAAATTTAATATTTTGTTCGGCGTGTCTCATTGCAACTTTTTAACACATACATTGCAGTTGGTTGGCGATTGTGGTGAAAAAGTTTGGAATGTTATAAACGTCAATATTTTTTTCTTCTGGTGAAATAAAATGTAATAAAATAGAGGGGAAATGATTACAGTCAGAAAGAATACAGGAACAAGTATTTTTTAAAGGCGGTCTCTACAAAAAATGATTAGATCACAAGAATTGAGGAATTTCTTTGCAAACAAACTTTTTTTTTTCTTCTCTCGTTTGCTTGAATTCGGCAGTAAGATTTTAGCCCGCAGATAGAATCTTGAGCCCATCAAAAAAATCTGTGAGATCAAATTAGAACGTCAATATTTCCCCTCGGAGAAGGCACGCCATCCATTCGAAATCACTTTCAACGGCAGCGGCTTTGAAAGCTACGATTCATATCCCAGGCTCGGAAACGGAACACCTCCTTTCTAAGAAGAAATCAGGAATGGGGAACGTGAGCGGAAGCTTGTCTAACAAAAAAAAAACGTAGACCAGAATTTCCTCAAAAACATTCGGAGACGGCGATCGACTGGAACCAACACAAGTCATTCGACTTAGCACTTCAGGAGTAGACTGATCGTCTATTCCCTTGGTATACTAAAGAAAACATACGATAAGTCTGAATAAAACGCACTTAATTTAATCTGCTATACTTAAGAGCGGGTTTGAATTAAATTGATTTGGGTAAAGTAATGTTCAGCGTCTGTATAGTCTAAATTATTCCATAAATAATGCACAAAATTGACCATAGAAAGTGTAATTAATAAATTTAATTTACCTTAAGGTTAAAAATATTGAAATTATAACTGAGCCAAGGCACTTTTGGAATAGTCAAAATTATTATATAAAAATGAATACATTTAACGAAGAAAAACAAATAGTATGAGACAACAGAAAAAGGCCATATTATCTATACACGTTTAGGAATTGGCCTCTCCAAACTAACAGCTTATCGAAAAATACACCAACACTTTGCGAATTCGGTAATAGCTACATAAAAATAATATATATGTATATATTGAATAAATTTTCAACATAAGTCCACAAAAATGGAAATCTAATCAAGAATAACATAAATGCCTTACTGCACAATATATTTTTACCAATAGATAAAATTGAAAAGTCTGTCTGTCCATATCTTTGTCACTAATAGGCTCCCGGTTTTCAACGAAAATTTAAGGGTTCAAAATCAGGAAGTTTAACTTTAATATTGGTGCATATTTCATTTCGATAATAAATTTTGGGGGGTTAACAGGCTATATGAGGGTGATCCTGAAACAGACAACTCACCATTAATAGCTTAGGAAGGGAATTGAAAAGGGGGGATGCGGAAGGTAGAGCGAAAATATTAATACAATATAAATATAAATATTAAAACCAACAGAGTTATAAGGTTGCCGTGAAGCGAATATAAATAAATAACGTACTTTCGTTTTTAGGACAAAATTAAAAGAGCGAACTATTCGTTAACATTAGGAAAACTTCTGTCATGACACTTCTTATGTCATATTAGTTAATTACATTAATTAATTACAAAATTCAATAATAACTTAAACACATTTTATTTATGAAATAATGTGTACATTTTACCACAATTTAAGTTTACATATCGCATTTAAATAAATTATTACATATTTCATTTATTATACCTCATTAACATTTACATTAAGGGAGCATATACAGCTTAGAGTAGGAAAATTTTGACTAGTTAAACTTTTTTTCTTATTCAGTTTTATTCGTGTGTCAATGAAAGATTATAAAAACTGACTTTTGTATATTTACGCCCTTCATCAATTATTTTTATTATTCCTTGTTTTATCAACTTGATCCCATAGTTCTTTATGCAATCGCCATGCAGTGATTATTTAAAGTCGTTTGTAATAAAACACTATGGAAGTGTTTTTATTCACCTTGTTTCACAATTCAAGTAAATTAAGAATTTCGTCAACGTCTTTATTTAACGAACCTTGCATTTTAATACTTTTATCCGCCAAATTATACATTAATTTGCCATATTTTCTTGAAATAGTTGCATTAGTTTTCTGTATGAACTGTACAGCCTCATGTAGCTCCTGCCTCGCTAGATTTCCCTAACGGCTACGGAGAATGTTATGGAACTTACAGAGTACATAAAATTATTTTCATACAAAAAGTTATTACATTTTGCTTCTGCAGATAAAAATGTGAAAGAGGTTAGTTTTGTGTTAATTTTATTAACGGTAACTTTTGACTTAACATCAGCATTTGCTCTAAACTAATTATTTTCTATTAACAGTTTTGAGAAACTTTTGTGCTTTTGGATGACGACAATGAGAAGGATACTGTACATTTTTTTCCCCTCAATGGCTACATTCACAGTAGATCTGGGGAATTCCTGGAGTTTTATAATAACCCCTATGTCTAAAGTTTTTGGTTGGAAATAGTTTCGTCTGACAGTGGAGAATAAAAGGAGAATAGCGGCAGAGTAAATTGTTCATGAGTAACTATGAACACTGGAGCGGAAATATATTTAAAACATAAGTTCTTTCATAACATCAGCGGGTAGGGTCCTTAAATTGTAGAAAATTTGTTCTTGTCCTTCAAATACCCTTTCCATACCAATCAAGTCGACTTTCCAGTTAATGAATCACCCCTATGAAGCCTGCGACAAAAAAGAAAAGAATTCTTGTTTTCAGTCTGTTTTGTTAATGTCTATGGTGTAAGAGGAAATATCTTTTAATTCAAAGTTTGAAATACTTACAATTAATAGTTTTAAGTAGAATAAAATGTTACTTCATGTATTTAGTTAAATCCAGATCCACCCCTTCAATTAAGAACAAAGAAAAGTAATTTTTTAGAGAAAAGTTTTGTAAATTAAATTAATTTCAAGTGTTAAACGAAAAATAAATTTATTTCCAACTTATGTAATTTTTCAATTGAGAAAGCAACTTTAATTCATTATTTAATGAATTAAATATAAACCGTATTTAAATAGTAAATCAATTAGCGTCTGATTGTCAAAGAATTATATGAAATAAATTAATAACAAGATTCAGACAAAATAAATTTCTTTTATCTGTTTTTAATTTATTTTATACTGGTTTTGACTGTTATAATATGCTGAATGTACAATATAATTATATTCTTAGAAAAAGAAACTAGGAATGTTTTTCACAATATTTAATCGAAAACAAATCCCTACCGTTAAAAGCGAAGCATTTATTTAGTTGAACCGACGTTTCGTCACTTCCTCAGGTAATTATGTTAAATTATGAAGAATGTACAGAAATATAACAGTTTTAGTTGTAAGACTGACTGAGGACGATCCAAATATATAGACAAAAGTTGGTTCAACTAAATAAATATTAGTCTAATGGACTTAAATTTTTTAATTTATTTATTTTGTGTAAATATTTTCTCCATCCAAGTTTTTTACTATTGTATAAACCAACTCATGAAGAATTCCATTTTTCGCAAGTGTTTTATAGACGAGCCGAGAGGGAAATAATGCAGATTTTGGGTGATTTGAATATTTAAAATTCCCGATGTTGCAAAGTGATTATTCTATACAGCGACCATGAATCACGTTTTTCGATAATTACCACACCTTAGAAATTCTTGTCTGTACTTTAACCGCGATGTTGTGTAACCCTAAGGAAAATTGTAGTACGAAGTGCTGCCTGTGTTTTCCGTAAAGGCAGCATCACAAAGAAGACGTGATCTTTCACGAGGAGCACGCACTTTAATGAAGCCAGGTTAATGAGATCAGAGCCTGGAGCTAAGTCTGTATTGGCTAAAGTTAAGTTAAGGCAACGCTGAAAGCATATAATTCAGAAGAGTTCCAATTTGAAGCACCAAACTACAGGGATCGTACTTCACTTTAAACAAACTTTTCCACTTAAAATTATCCGATTCCGTACTTTGTGGGTATACGATCACATAACAAGAAAGTCTGCACTGACTGTTTTTAATTCTCATATAATTTAGTGTGAGATAATTTAACAATATCTTAATGAATGTTCTAAGATATGGAAATTATTTGGAATATTTTTAGTATGCTTTGTTTAATGTATTTTTTGTTTGTGATCATACTTAACCAGATGGTCTACATTGAATTCTTGTGTTTGAATAGACTTTTGTTGATTTCCTCAAATGGTTCTAATAAGATCCAGATTTCGTCCTTCTTAAATAAATCAGAGATATTTAACCCTTGTGGCACCACGATCACTCTTAATTTATCAGCGCATCTCAGTAAATAATCTGTCTGAATTAACATCAGTAAGTCCCTCCTTATATTGCATCAATTATAAAGTTTATCCACTGAATATCATTAGTCATCATCTTAGTTATGAATTATTTTTTAACATACACACGCACTAAATTTTTTTTATTTATTTCAGTATTCCTCTACTGAGGTATTGTAACAAGTCAAAAACTATTGCATTCAGAGATAAGAAAAATAAATGGGAAGGAACTGAATGAAAAATATAGATATTGACCTGAAGATTATGCAAGTCAGGAGATGGTGGAAAAAAAGCGGAGAGAAAAGAGGAATGGAGAATTATTGAGAGACAGGCCAAAGGTCACCCTGGGCTGTAGTACCGATGAGGACTAAGATGTTAACAAACACATAAATGAAGAGTATAAAATGAAAATACACAAACGAGGGACAAAAAACCACAAATAAAAAATTAGATTAATGAAGGTAATAGAAAATAATAAAAATCTATATTGTAACATCCGTTTCCAAATTTAAAAAATTATTTGGTGTTTAAAACAATATTTTTGATTCATTTTAAGCAAATTTCTTTAAATTTATATAAAAAAAGTAATTTTTGAATATTATACGTGAATAAATACAAGTATATTGAGGATGAGGACGGTAACTAATTTAAACTGTAAATAGTGAGACGGGGAACACCGAGACAAGTATTTGATATTAAATAAATATTTAAGCCCCTAACGGGCAGGAAATGCTCTAAAATTGAATCATAAATTTCCATGAGCCACACCAACTGCGCACCACTTGTTCCTATGGTGGATCTATACCAGATGCATGACTACGAATAATAAAAGGATTCCGCTCTTCTCTATGCTTTCTCTCTCTCTCTGTCTATAACACTTAAATACGACAGCAAAAATGTAAATGAAACTTCCTCTGTTAAATTCTTAGGTCTCTTAGTAAATAATAAATTAAATTGGACTGATGATCAGATTAATCAATTACTTAAGAAACTCAGCTCAGCTACATGTGATGCTGTCAGAGTAATGTCCACCTTCAGTGATTTAAAAACAACAAAAATTAGTATACTTTGCATATTTTCATTCTGTTTTATCATATGGTATTATATTTTGGGGCAACTCAGTAGGCATAGATAAGATTTTTATTAGTCAAAAACGTGTTATTAGAGCAATATGTGAGGCAGGTTTCCTCACGAACTTCTTGCAGAACTCTGTTCAAAAAGTTAGGCATTTTCACTTTAAAGTGCTAATACATTTATTCATTGATGTTATTTCTAATCACAAATAGGATGCACTTATTTTTTAATAATACTGATATTCATCCCTTCTATACAAGGAACAAAAATAATCTGTATAAAAAAATGTAAAACGTTGTCAATTGCACAGAAAGGTGTGCATTATCCATCTTCAACACGTGACTGCAGACAGCACAGAATTAAACAGTTTTCCGATGATAATCAAGGTAAATTTAACACTGAATTACGCTCATTTTTGCTTAGCCACTCCTTCTATTCAATAAAGGAATTTATAGAAGAATCGGAGAAGAGTAATTAATTAATTAGTTTATAATACAAAAATTTGTTATAAGTATATTTATCTTTTATACAATAAAATAATGTAATAAATGTACACAGCCCTGACCCATTCCACATCCTTGAAGCTTAGCTTCTTTACAGGATCTACGGAATATGATTATTATTATTATTACTACTATGAATAATCGATCTTTGTTGGCATCGTTTTTAATTTTTCAGGTTTAATCGAAGACAGCCACGTTATGAATACAGATCCCACTTTTAACTTTCGCCCAATACAGGCGCTGCGAACAGCGCAAAGTAATAATTAAAAATCAATATTGTTCACAAACAATTAATTTAAAAAGTACTAAGCGAAACGGGCGCTAGACTTTCAACTAAACGAAGAAACGCATATTAAATGCGGCCAAAACTTTATTAAAAACACTGTCTTCAAATTTTTAAGATTTTGTACAGCTGAAGGCCAGTATATTTCTTATCAAGTGCACTTTAGAAAACGATCTCAGTTCAGGTTTAACGTTGTCTCGGTATCAGGGAAGAAGAATCATCGTTCAGTGAATTCTAGACGTTCCTGCCAATAACAGGACGAGATCGAGAATCTGACAAGTCTATCGGACATCGCTCATCTCAGACCTGATAACTGCACTGATCTTCTGGAATTAAATCAAGGTATCCGAAAATGTAGCCATATCGTTACGATAAGAGGAACACAATTAATGTAAAAATAGTTCAAATAAATTATGTAAAGGTAGATGATTTAAAGTAAGTATTCTTGAGCAGTTATTGCAGAATAACCATTTTAATAATTTCTTCGCTTTAGTGTGAACAATGGTGCGATGGACTGTTTTAAATGTAGTTCATAATTGTGTAAAAAATCAAATACCATTGACATTATTGTCAAATAAATACAAAATTTATTTATTTTAATTTGCAAAGATTCATATGATTACACCACTGTATTAACTGGCATTTCTGCTTTAGCATTGGAATTAAGTATTATATATATTCCGAAAAACTGACAAAGCTTCAATAATATTACCGTATCCATGTTGATAAATGCATGTATTATGAATTTAAATTAAATATTTTCTTTTAATAAACGTGCGATGTCATTTATTTCGTGGACTTTAAAATTGTAGTAACTACTCCAATATTTGACCAATAGTAGATCAACAGTAATTCATACCGTCTCCGTGAGAGAAAAATCGTAACTACCGTGAATTTTCATTTTCAACTAGCTGGGGATCCGGCGTTGACCCGGTATTTATTTATATTATCCCGGTACATTATTTAATTTTTGGTCTACCCATGATTAAACCGCTATTGAAAACGTCACCCAATGAACCTCAAATATACTCCCAGTATCTCGAGAGGGTGAAAAATACTCCCGGTACAATAGTATGGCTAAAAATAATTTCAGCACTTTAACATAATAAAAATCATCCCCCACTTAAGGGATAAATTTTTACGTAAATATTTTATTTAAACGAAAATATATTTATGCGAGAAAATAATAAATTCTAGGTTTATTTTCATTACAGTATTCACCTAAATCATAAAACTAATAAATATACTTCACTCTTTCTTTCTCTCCCTATTTCTCTATCTCTTTCTCTCTCTTTCTCCCTCTATCTCTCTCTTTCTCTCTCTATCTCTATATTTCTCTCTTTCTCTCTATATATCTCTCTTTCTCTATCTCTTTCTCTATCTCTTTCTCTATCTCTTTCTGTACCTTTTTCTCTATCTCTTTCTCTATATCTTACTCTGTCTCTTTCTCTATCTCTTTCTCTCTTTCTCCCTCTTTCTCTCTTTATTTCTTTCTTTCTCTCTTTCTCTCTTTTTATCACTCATGAATCATTCCGTAATTAATTTTAAATTTTTAAACCTCTTGACAACATAAAATTATCGTATGACAGATCGCTACTCCAATTTTTCTTGTTTTTTGCTTTTCCACTGCTTCCTTTATCTAGTTCCTCTTTCCAAACTAATGTGAAACTTTCCCAAATTTTGTTGCAGCATTCAGGGTCTCATTCAAACCACCAAGTAGTGCAGCTATATACCCCAATAAATTGAATAATAATTTTTTGGCAGACTATTGTGATTTTTTGAAAATCCACAGTCCTTATTTTATGCGTATTATGCCTCATCAAATTCTACAGCTCCATAAGTCTCAGTTATGATTTTACACGTGTCTACGAGTATTTCCACTTCCATGTATTCGTGTACTTCATATATTTTTTTTTGTATCAGAAACAATTAAAGGAAATTTAATTGGATTATCTGTGACTTTTAGACTGTCGTGAATGATCTTATCAAGCGAATGGTGCAGCACCGTGAGATTGAATTAAACTTAAGGTCTACATTCAGTGCTTTGCTTAGGAGCTTTGACGGTCTCTTACTTCGAGAGCTTTGACCAGTGATCTGATTTTGTGAGTGACAAGTGTAAACTATATTCGCAAAAGCTTATCTTTGTGAGCGCCGCTTTATGGCGGTCGTTACAGCTGCTGGTTGGAATGGAGCCACGCTCCATGCGCTCTATTTACTGTCTTCCGACTCCCACAAATAAAAGCACTGTCATTACACGCCCATCTGTTCAGCGAAGGGCACTGGGCCGAGGCATCCTGGCTAATATTAACTTATTTCTACAATTACTGAGCACGTAAGTTGTGTTTATCGTTATTAAATCTCTATTCCTGGTCTAATGAAACGTATGGAAGATATTTCACTGATGACCATTTTTGGAACACAGAGAATAACCATGTGTAAATACAGGGATATTAAATACCGCCATAGAAATATCAAACGTAACGCTGGAATCTAATTTCGAGCGTTGGAGGATACTGAATTCGCATATTTTCCAAATTTAGCTGTGACTAAACCAAATACGATTCGATCCATACGTGTTCAGGTTGAGGCCATTTTACCAAAAACCAACCTCGGATTCCTTCATACAATTTTTTTATTTCAGTTCAGTGGATAATGGGAAACTAGTAAGGAAAGAAAATCAGATAGTGCTGCAATCTTCCTACATTGGTAAGAAAGAAGAAACCAAAAAAAAGTCTCATCCATATTGGTAAAAAAATTTAATTAATTCGTCCAGATCAACTTCGACCCAGTTTTATTTAACAGAATGAAGAGAGACTAACAACTGTTTACTCTTTTACCAAAGTCATTCTAGCTCACAGTTCCCTATTGAATAACATCTACAAATAAAACCACCGAATTATTGAAAATAATTCAATGACACAATTTTTTTTTTCAAATTAAACTCGTCAAATAATGATTCCGTGTAATGATAAATTGTTTGATGTAGCATATGTGAATATAAATTGTCTAAAGCGATCCACGGTTTATGCGCAATCTTGTTGCGTGTACGGTCACTGAATAATTAACACAAAAAGATATTACTCGAAACTAAATTGTTCTCTTTGAGACGTGCTCCACGTTGTCGGTCTTTAATTATATCTCCTCCGTCATCTGGCCAGCTCAGTTGTACCGAGCTAACTTAGTTATGACGTTCCAATTCAGGACACAGGAAGAGAGGAAGGAAACCCTTCTAGCCTCTGAATGCAGCAAAGCAACGGAAGGATTTGTTTTCGTGAAGAGGCAACAGAAGCTAACATGTATACAGACTATTCAAACAGCTACGATCATACTGACTTGCGATTAAATTCAGTTATTTACATTATTTCATTTAATGATTAATTAGAAATTTAAAATATAGCCACCTCAATTAAAGCAACTGAGATATTAATTCGATTCAGTTTTACTCACTGTAATTTTGGCAGCATGAGAGAGAGAGAAAGAAGGCAACTTCTTTTTTGGGGGGATGGGGGGTTAATAGGTTACATGAGGGTGATCCTGAAACAGACAACTCCCCTTTAATAGTATAGGAAGGGTATTGAAATTTTTTTTTGGTTACCAGGCTACATGAGGGTGATCCTGAAACAGGCAACTCCCCTTTAACAGCATAGGAAGGGAATTGAAAAGGGGGATGCGGAAGGTAGAGCAAGGTAGCCAAGGGTTAACTAGGGCCCCCGGGCTATGGTTTAAGGATCCTACCCGGTGTTTCACCTAAAGAGATGCAGGGAAAACCCTAGAAAACCTGCATCAGGTAGGTCGGGCATTGGGTACTATTCTCACGCCCTTCCGAATGACGGGAGACGAGTCTGCTGTGGGGACGCAGCATTCCCTTCTCCGTGTCTCCACCAGTTTCAGGAGGCAGTTGGCCGACTGATCCAATGCGATTAGCGGACAACTCTTGCCATATGCCCAAGGTCTTTGACCCCAGTACATATACCTCCTAAAATAGGTGAAGGTGTCTCGGCATATGAGAACTTTGATAAAAAGTACCCAGAGAGAGTGCAGGAGGCATTCCCGACATGATCAGGTGAGCCCCGCAGTCACTCTGGGCTGAAACGCCTGCGAGAAAACTCCCGCAGCGCCCTTGTTGATATTTCACAAGTTGATAGTTCACTAATCAGGAGGCTAATTATAAATAATGATTTAATTTCGAAACGATTCTCTTATGAATAAGAACAAAATATTTAGAATCCTAATGAGTATTTTTCACTATCGACGTTATATTCGTCACTACATATCGACATCAAGTGAAATTTCCCAATAAAGTTTTTCTCTCTTTTAAATTTAATATCTTGTGGTTGGGGCTGGCCCACATCAATTGCTATACAAGATCAGTTTCTATATTTGTGATCTGATGTGCTTCCTCAGTAAAGAGGAACTGAGGCTTCCTCGAGTAAAATTTGACACTATCCAAGGTACAATTCTCTTGTTATATCTTAAGTTAGATAGCCTATTGGAAACCCTTAAACAATATTGACCGAGATTTTGAGGAAGTTAATGAAGTATCAAAGAATTCAGCGAGAAAAAATATACTGATGGACGATGACATTGTGTGTCAAGTGGAAAAATTTCCAGTCGATCATGCTCAAGCTCCTGGAGCTCTAAGCCGGTGCAGTACTTAATATATTTTTATAGCCAGGACCGCAGTGCGACGGCCGAAGCAAAGGTAAGTATCAGCTCAGCGATCAGTGTCTATGCTTTAAACGGTGTTCGGTTTAGTGTACAGGCGAATGGTCATTTACATGGCAGGACACGCTCATTCGCGTGGAAGACTGCCACTTCGATACTCCGCAGGAAGGCCAACGACACTGCGGAAACCACCAGACTACCAACATTCAATCTACAGCGGAAAATTTAAAACTTCTGCAACAAGATCAAACAGATTTGAATATACTAATCACGGACATGGCGATGTTGTCACACGATCAACAACAAAAAGTCAAAATCTGTAGGCCCAAATACAAGTGGCATAATCTCTACAGTAAAAAGGGGTCCATACTTTATAAAAAATTAAACGTTTGGACCAAATTGCAAAGAGCTTGGTGCACATATCATACAGAGAAACACATGCCGTTGAAGAAATACCTAGCACAAACGTGGAAGAAATTATAGTTAAAAACAACAGGCGCAAGTATGTGACGTCAGAGAGAGACAGAATACAGAGAAACCCACTATATTTAGTTTTTTTGTGGTATTCAGCTCTAAGACTTGTGTGATTTAACCCTCCATTCATTTCCACATAATTATCACATCCACATCCTCCCTTCTCTGATAAGCGTATTCCATCCTGATCTTACCCCACACACTTCCCTCTAACGATAATTTTACAGGAACCTCATTTCTCAAAACGTGGCCTATTAATCTATCCCTTCTCTTGGTCAACGTCCTCCTTTTGTTCTCTCTTCCCCTGTTCTTCTTTAGAGCTTCCTCGTTAGTGATTCCATCCACCAATCACCATTCTCCTATAGCACCACATTTCAAATGCTTCTATTCTTTTCCTTTCTACAGCTCCTACCGTCCACGTTTCGCACCCTTATAACGCCACACTCCATACGTAATAGTCACAATTATATTCCCCCGTAAGTAAATTTCTCTCTTTTTTTTGTGAAAGCCTTCCTTACCTGCCTGTGCTATCCTACGATTTATGTCAACTATACTTCTAACACCTTTAGTTATTATGCTTCCCAGGTAGCAGAATTCCTTACCTTCCTTCCAAATATCCCTTCCCAATCTAACACCATTTGTCATTTCACTGTTTCCCATGCTACACTCCATTACAAGGCGTGAATATAAATTTTCAATTGCATCCAGCAATACCAATACCAGAAACCCGTGGAAGGAACAATATGAAATATTTTTAAATACGTAAGTTGTGGTGAATTTCCGTTTAACTTAGAACCGCCTTTTAACATGACTTCCTTCACTAAATCACCGCAACTCGACCTTTCTTTAATTGTATTCTATCATACGAACTTAAGGCTATATAAATGACGATAATAGACAATAGGTAAGATTCTTTAATTATTAATACATTTGTTTTCAACAGCAATGACTGACGAAATAATTTTAAAAAAACTACCGAGAATCTGCGTATACTTTATGTAATTAATAATAGTTAAATATGATGAAAATTATTTTTATTAATAAAACCTAACAGACTGTGAACCAATTTTTATACTTTAAGCTTCAAATCTTTTATTTAATTTCCCGGTATTCAAAACGTTTTAAATAAATTGACACGTAATCTTAACTCATTGTTAATCTGAAAACGTTTCAGTTATTGTACTGTTAATATTTAAATAGGATATTAATAAGAAAATGAAATTTACTGACGTTTTTTTAGATTAAAGGACGTTTCGTCGCCACCTTTCAGACTTCCTCAAATAATCTTAAACTATGATGAAAGACGAAGGATGTAAAATCTGTAAAAATCAAAGCTTCAACCGTCTTTGTGGATTCTTACTTATTATGTATCTTTCTCTTTCATAAAAAATTCAAAATTTAGCATTACCCGCAGAAATCTCAAATTATGTGAATAAACTACGAATAAACTAATTAAAAACTGTCTGTAAGAACTGATCGTTAATTAATTTTATATTAGTGTTAAGAAGTTCTTGTGATTCTTAAATGAGCTTTAAAAATCATAATTTGTGGAACACGAACTCTTTTATTGATTTTAATGCTGAAAATAATTTTTAGGCTTATAAGTTCGTTAGGCCAATAATTTAAGCCCAAATTAAACTGAATTCATAAACGTGACGATCTATTTTTAGAAGTGAGCTAAAAGTCTTGGTTTAATATTTTATGGTTATGTTTATGACTTAATTTGGTTATGTTAATGCAGATGCGCAGAAAATTGAACAAGATATATATAGAGATAAAAAGTTTTTGATATTACAGTTTCTTTTTAATTATTCTTTTGTAACTGTAAAAATAAAAACTTTAACGTTCGCGAACAAACACCGAAATTGCAATGAAATGTAAGAGTATATTTGCCTTATGTAACAACTATAATGTTACAACTGTATTACTTAAACAGATAAAATATATTTTATTTATGTTATATTTAAAAATACAGTTTTTTATAGAGTTCATAAAGAAATAAGCAAATAAGTGTAATAAAGTATTGTGTTATTAATAAAAACAGAAAATTTTGATTTTGAGATTTGTAATCAATCCGCGCTAGCATTGGGTGAATAAATGGGAGGTAAATTAAATAATTCGCGGAAAACGTCGTCGATTAATTGGTTTGTGTTGAACCTTGACTGGATGCAGAGGACGACCTCCCTCTTTAACTGATCAATGTTTACTAAGCGGCACAGCTTATTTGGTTCACAAATAAGCAAATAGAGGAAATAGCTGCGATGCACAAATCATCCGGATAATAGGAGTAAACGCTAGTCCATCACAATCAACGCAGTCATGCAAACTAGTTTACATGGCAAAGCGCAAGAGAGGATCATCCAGTTCACATGTGCATATTTTTAGCTGCTTCCTACATAATTTACACTTATTTAGAATCGCGGACTGAATAATGACAACCAGAAACTCGATAGAAATTGACTTTCAGGAAAACGTTTCAATTTATTTTATCGATTGCGACATTACAAACGGGGTGATTAACGTTCGTAATTTTTTTATATGATTGACGTTCCACAAAATCGTCTTTACTAATCAACACTCAATTTTGAAAGAGGAGATCTTCATAGCTTTGTGTTTATGAACTTCAAACTGCATTTATGCACTCGGTGGCAAATAGAATACTGGAAATAGTGTGAGAAGATATCAAGCAAAAAAGTAGTCAAGCCGGTTACAAAGAATATATAATCGAAAGGGCCGGTTCGGCTGTTAAAATATAGATTTTAGGGAAGGAAAGGGAGGATGGCAGTGGTACCGTGTTGATTTTACAGTTGTCAGACGGTCAAATTAGGTATTAGCTAAACGGAGATAAACAAAGTTACAGCGAACAACCATTCAACATCAGAGTGGACAATGGACCAACGTAACTATTATTATAGTTGACGAAGGACTCATAGTTCAGCACATTTGTGGATTTACGTCAGTTATACAACTGCATATCCTACGACTACATTTTACATTTCTATTGAATTAAAATTCGATTTCTCTTTGTATATACATATATGAAATTTTGTCTGAGACTTCAGTGAAATACATGAGTGCAAATATAATATTTTATAAGTAATTTATTTCCTGAAGTTAAATGGAGGAGATTTCTTAAATGGGGCACATACAGCTTAAAGCAGAAAAATTTTGAGTAAAAAAAAACCTTTTTTTTCTTATGTTTTATTCCTATGTCAATGTAAGTTAGTAGATTATAATATCTGTCTTCTACATACGTTAAACAATTTTTTAATGAGAAAAAAATATTTATTTACAAACGTTTTCAAATTTTTGAATGCCTTATTTTATGGACCGTTTCCCTGATAACTCCGTTATTTTAAAAGATTTTTATGTTCTGTTTTCTTGTGGCGTATCTGATACTTCTGCTTACATCATCGTGAGTTAAATTCCTTAATAAATAATATTTAAAATGTTGTTCTAAATTTAAATAATTCATATTTTATAATTTTTAAACTATATATATTATTTTTATCTAAATCCGTGCCTTGCGAGTCTTTGGGTTTAATTATGACATTTAGCATGCGATTTAAATAGCAGTTAATCTCCTAACAGAGGGTGGGACGTAGTAAAACACATTTCTAGTGAATATCGTGGGGGGAGGGAAGGAGTAATTAAGTTGTGTTACAATTGGAGATATTTCAATCCAACTTAGTTTGTGTGTGACTTAGGTCCAGTTCTTTATGGGTAAAATAACCCCCAGCTCATTTTGACACTTTTACATTACTGGTGTCAATTTTTATTTCTTTAATGTACCGGGAGTATTTCTGTGTTATTATTAGGAGAAGTTTTATTCAGTTATTTTACTGAAAATATTTTTAGCACTGTTATATACGAATAATCTTTTTCACTCTCTCGAGATAGATGTTCATATTGCGACTCTTTCGATGCCCGTTTAATCATGTGTTAACGAGGAGTTAAATAATCTACCAGGATAATAATATAAATCGATACCCGGGCAATGCCGGGTTCCCAGGTAATTTGTAATAAAATGAAACAAAAATTTATTATAATATTTTAGTGATATTGACTTAAAAGCTGTTGTCGGTGACATTAAGGCTCCGGTGACAAATCACTGCAAATAAGAAGCAGAAAATCTCAGGAACTGTATTCCACAGCTGGAAGTCGTGCATTGGAAGGGCCGCTATAATTCTACTCCTACTGTAAATAAACAGTCACGTCCAAACACACGTCAGATGAACTGTAAATGACTTTGTTACAATGCAGTCGTGAAAGAATAAATTTTAAAAAACATTTTTCACGTCCTAACAAAGAACTCGGTGACCTTGTTGCTCAGTAGCAGGTGTCAGATCATAAACCTTTTCCCCCCTAAACTAGAGATTAAAAGAAGCTCAAATTTGTAAAAAAAAATCATTCAGTTAGTCTTTCCAAAATGTTTAGTCTCTCTTCGTATTTTAAATCCAGCCTAGACATAAATTAGCGTACAAAGGAACATTATTAGGATTTATAACCATTTTAAAAAACAGTTAAAAATCTTTCTTAAATAGATTCATGTTTAGTTTTGTATATATTGGTCTCTTGTAAAGGTTTTAAATTGAGGTAATTTTATAAAACCTGGAAAAGTACGAATAAATAAATTTATAATTTATTCTAATAATTTGGAAAATTGCGACTGACAATATTTACTATGAATGGGGTTCAGAAAAATATTTTAGAATATTTGTCGATTTAAGCACTTGAATCTGAATAAAGAATGTTGAAACCAATCTAAATCGTCATTTGACTTTTGGCCTTCAAATATTTTTATTCTTTCTTCTCTCACAAATGTTATAAAAAAATACCCCGAATTTTGGAACCCTTACAGATTCTTGCATCAAATTAGTCCACAGCGACACTCTTATTAATTACTAACTTATCGGAAGTAGATATTTTGAGTACAGTTCCCAAAACGATAGAGATAATTCAAAAGGATTAATTTTCATATTAATATACCAGTGGTACATG
This sequence comes from Eucriotettix oculatus, assembly GCA_034510155.1. Classification (NCBI taxonomy): domain Eukaryota; kingdom Metazoa; phylum Arthropoda; class Insecta; order Orthoptera; family Tetrigidae; genus Eucriotettix; species Eucriotettix oculatus. Next base: position 68,688,984 of record CM067381.1, on the reverse strand, counting down.
AAATATAAATAAGTTTTAAGAATATATAAAAATACATTCAATTAGTCAGAAAATAATTTTAATTAACATTTATTCAATACAATTACGATGTTTGGTCCATATTTGTGGCAGGTAAATTTTAAATGGATAACATGTAAAAGCGGACCTGGATTACGTCCTGGGACGGTTACAGCTGATTTACCTGATGAAGTCCACAGATATGGTTGAAACGTGCTAAATTTATTAAATAAAACTGCTTTCCGACAAGTGAGCTGTGATTTATTTCATTATATTTAATTTTCAGATTTTTTATTTATGAAAACGTTATATGATTTACATATTTTCCATACTTCAAAATACCTTGACAGGCGATAGCAATTCTACTCTGAGTAAGAAAACTTTAGAAAAAATTATTTTTATTTTCTGTTGTAAATATTTAGTGAGAACTGGTAAAACATAATTATTAAATGAGAAAGATACTCAATTAATCGTAGTACTTTAAAATATCAAGTAAAGAGCGTTCCTTCTTCAAGGTAAATGGAATGGTACTTACTGTAACCGCTTTTAGTCTCTCCCTCAATGAACTACAATTTGCGACTTCATTTCAAAGTTTTCCTCTTAACCTTATCTCCTAAGTCATGCTCTAGAACAGACCTTTTTTTTCCGAGAGCTGTCGTGCATATCTTATTGACCGAATCTGTTTTCGCTTATGTTCGTGACCTCGACACTCGAAACGTGTATAAACAGTCGCTTTTAATTCAAACTTTACTTCCGGTCTTTCTTTCAGACCAGAAAACTTTATTTCACTCTCAATTGTAATAGAATATCAATTAGTCAAAGTGTGAAACTACATATTCAAGATCGAACAAACTGTCAAGGTATGATTTCCAAGTAAATAATAAGTAATTCTTCAACAATATTCATAAATAACTAAATTTGTTTAATATAGCAGAATAATTTTTTAATCAACTACACGTTATTAAATAATTACTATTAAATTATTTATTTTGCCAAGTTGTAAAAATCCCGTCCAAAGTAAATCAAGAAGCTGTAAAAAATAATTAAATGTGTAAAATTAAGATTTTAGTAATTCAACGTTTAAGTTCCGATTTAATTATTTTCCCATCACTTTAAATTTATCAATAAAAGTCATCATCGTATAAGTATAGTAATTATTACCAACAATATACTCAACAGTATTTTATATATAACAATCTTTTCGGATGTAATGTGTGGGTGAAGCACGTACTTTTAAAAATTTTCAGCACACTATTTAAATTGTATAATGATAATTCAAGAAATAAATAGGAAGTTACGTTCAAAAAAATTACATCCCTGTATTATGAAAACATCATGATTATAAATTTTGTTTCTGTTTAAATTTTTAGATATTCAGGCATGACACAATACTTGGGCTTTAATTTTTAATTTAATAATCTACCCTCATTTTTATTTTATTAAAATATTTTCCTGACAAATTGTGCTGTTATTTTCATTACGGACATCGTCATATGACATAGAAAAGTCAAGGAGACCTTCAAAAATGACAAATATTGTAAACTTAATTTCTTTAAAGATTTCTCAGAATTTCTGTAATTAAGTACAAAATATAGTTTAATATAATTCAAAGTAATTTTAATAAATTTAAAAAGAATGCCAGTTGTTATCGTACATAAATGTATTTATTTATTCGTTGAATATTAATTTTTTTATACATTTTGCTATTAAACAACGTTTTCAAACATCTTAAATTCGTATGTATTACATATCCCACTTATTTTATAACATTCTAAATTGCTATAATAAATACTTTTATACTAATTATTTTTAAAAATTTTAAAATGAATTTTGGTCAATACCTTTAGCAATATCAACTGTATTTAAGTAAAATATTAAAATATCCAAACTTCAAAATCCTATATTGACAAAACTATTGGAAAAAACTAAAAAAAATTTCGAGGTATGTAAATTAAAATAGAGACCTTTTTTCTTTATTTATCTTTATTGAATTTTAATGTATTGGTTTAATGTTGAGAAATTAGATACATATGATTTTTAAATTTTTAAATGTTTTTAAAATTTTTAATTATACACTTCTGTTTTAATATTTATTAAATTTTTTTAAAAATTTATTAACAGTGATTGAAAACCCATGAAGAAGTATTGCATAAGTATCAAACTTGAAAACCAGTTTTTAAATTTATAATCCGTGAATTACATCCTAAATATTTTAAATCATAAAGCACTGATACCTGAATTAATTGAACGCCTATAAAATTTTATCAAATTATTTAGAATTTTCCAGTTTGGGAATGTAATTAAATATTCCTTAGAAAGGATTAATTGTGGCACAGCTGAGTCTGTGACCTTTAAAAATAAACATGTGGCCAGGTAGGTTCTAGCGCACATTCAGTAACCACGATAATTGATTCATTATTCAGCTTTGAAGATTCTAGCAAAACCATTTCGCCAAAGTTTGAGCAGGACGGGGGGAATCCGTGACATCGTGAATATTAGATGACGCGCTCTGCATTTGCATTTTAAACAGGAACCTGTGCTTTGGAAATGCAGATCTGCGAGCTCATCCCTGCGAAATATTGATAGCATGGAGGCTGTTTCGAATATTGCATTATGCGAATCTCTTAAGGAATTTAACTCTGCGTAACGATGACGTTCAAAATTCCGCTCTATCTGCTACTATTACCAACAAGTATCTTTATTCTATTTTCTGGGTCTCGTTTCCGTATCCTACAAGATATATTATTTAAAGTCATAATAAAATATTATTATAAAAAACGGTTTGCACCAAATTCAATATCTAAATTTTGCAATTAATTACGAATCCAGCAGTATTAAAATAAGGAAAGACATTTTCTATTCATTATTTTCAACCCAATTAACTGCAATATTCTGTGAATAATTAAATTTTGTTTTATAATGTTGATTCTCGGTAATTTTAAATTAGTAAGCATATTTGGTGTCCCATTAAAACATATTTTGTGCATTTACAGAAAATATTAATCAATTTTATTAATTAAGTCGAATAAATTTACGGCAAATAACAGACAAAGATTTTTTAATCTAAACAGTATTTTCTTCACCATATTGTGGACTCAGTCAAAGACAAAATTGTAAATGAAATGTTAACTAATGTTACTTATAAAAATAATTATAGTCAATTAATTTTGGAAAGTGCTATGTAGAGTAAAAAAGAAATGTGTTCTTCAAACTAAAATGAAAGACAATAGTAATAATCATACAAATTTGAAGGATAAAGTTGTCACTAAACATAAATTTAAATCTGATTGGGACAATGTTGAAATTTTAGATTTTGAAAAAAAAATAACATTCTAAAGTCGCATAATGATAGCGAAAATTTTCATTTAGTTATGTTATGATTGATAACATTTATTATTAAATATAAAGGTTTTTATATGACATATATTTTGTTTTATTTCGAAGTTTTCAAAATTCATACTGTCTAGTTTATCTGTTTAATTATTCAGTTCTTAATTTCTCAAATTTTACAGGTTTAGCAGTCCATATAATAATTTATACAAATAAAATAATTGAATTAATCGGATTTAATATTAAAAATGACATAGAATTGAATGGCGAAAATTCAGAAATAGAAGAATCTAAATTAAGACGTTTCTTCCCCAAAGTTCGGGACTTCTTCTTTTCATTCTTTAAGGAACTTTTAGAAAATTGAATACAACCTTTAGATAAACAATTTGTGTTAATTAAACATGAATATTTTTTAAAAAATCACAGGATTGATTATAGTAATGTAAAAATTTTAAATGTATATTTTGAGAAAGTAATTATTATTTTCGACTGATGAGCGAAATACTTCAAATAAGATCAAATGTAATTTCTACAAAAGTAGAAAAAAGATTATCTGTGCATTTCTTGAAACTTTGAAATATAATTCTTGTAGTTTGAAAAAATTAGTGTTACAAAAATTTTAAGTTTTTCAATCTATTTATTTGGCATTGTTTTTCCTATTTCGGCCGTGGATGTTGCGGAAGTAACGTGAATTTCCTAATAAGATTTTAACTTAAGTAAATTCATCATAAAATGTTTATATTTAGTTCTGTAGATTAAAATTTTTACGCTGAACTGAAGAAGACACGAAACTTGGGGACTGAACGTCTGAATTTAAATTCTTCTCTTTCTGGTTTTTGACCATTTGTTGGTTTAATTTTTGCTTTATATTAATGAATGACATTTCTGTTGAAGCTACCCTTGTGCTCAGTTTATATTAGTTTTTATGCATTTCGACTTCTACTTGTTAATCAAAAATAGTAAGGTTTATTATTATTAAAGTTATTAAGATTATGAAAATTGAATCAATCTTAATGTATCATTTTCTAAGTTTTTTTGTACAATTCTTGGTAATATTTAAAGAAATTACCGGAGGAAGTCCCAAAGCTTTGAGAAAATATCGGTTTATCGTCTGCAATTATATCGTAAATTTATTCTATTTAATTGTTGTGAAAAAAAGGCTGTTAACTGATTGGCTGTTTGTAATTTTAGTAAATTAACGGTGCTATAAATCGGAATTTACCGTTAACAATGCTCAGGCTTCGAAGAGCCAGACGGAGGAAATGTTTATAGTCCTAAGGCAAAGCTTTCAAACAGTTATTTTACGTTCCAGTAATTACAATAATTTTTAAAGAACATCTTTATTTTTATATGAAAAATTAGTCTCAGACATCATAAACAGTATAGAGTCTGCTTTATGTAATACAAGATTATTTATTTCTCATATACAATTTGGATTTTTTTCTTTTTCTATAATTATTTCACCCCTTGTCAAAAATTAAACATAATTATGTGTATATTTGGGTATCAATATAATCTTAAAACTTGGCTTAACATGGATTTACCTGTTAAATTATGGAAGCATGTAGATTCGTATAGTTCTTTTTTAATTTACTCAGTGAGATTATATATTTAGTCGAAAGAACTTTCATCCCTTTATGTACATGGTCTTATTTTTATTATAATATATTATAAATAAAACCGGAACTCATTGGTTAAATAAATGAATTATTCTTATCTGCACGAATTTTGGTTTCATCTGTTTGATGGAGTGAAAGGCACTCTATGTGGGGGGTGAGAGAGAGAGAGAGAGAGAGAGAGAGGAGAGGGAGAGAAATGGATAATAAGGAAATGAATTTATTAATGATATTCAGAACCGTACACTTTATCTCACCAATTTTAAACTTACTTTCCCTGAGAGAAAATCTTCGAAAAGAATATTCAGTATGAATGTCTTTAAAAAATAATTAAAACAAAAATAAAAAGTCCTGCAGTAAGCCTCAGTTCTCTGACAGAATATTAATAACCTAATTATGAAGTTTTGGGCGAAGGAAAGTTTTCGTCCCCGATCTTGAACGGTCCGGCGCAAAATTTTGTTAACACTTCCCGTAATCAACGGTCGTTTATCTTTTAGCTGTATCACACACACACACACTATGCCGTAAAACATATTTATCATTAACGATGACGACGGTAGTTTCGTGGATGGAGCGGAGATAGGGGAAAAGATAAGAACCGAGAAGAGGGTAAGTTTTGCCGACGTTATTGACTACTTTATGACTGCGGTGTTTTAGCAGCAACAATACATAATCTTCGCGTGACAACGGTCACGTCACTGCACTCGTGTGGTTCGTTGCCTTCACGCCCTTCAAAGCTCACCTTCGTGTTTATAAAAAGAAAAATTCAACATAATATTCTACTATTCATCAATCTCCAAAGTGATTAAAAAAATCTATCGAGATAAAACCGAACGCCTCATTTTCCTTCAACTATAAAAAAATGCAATTTTATCGAAAACAATTTCTAACCTATAATATGACTGGAATTAGACTTATTGGAAAATAATAATATGAACCTCCTACTTTAGCATTTTATTCAAAGCAGTAAACAACCTATCGTATTAAACGTTTTCCTCTAAATATAAATTTACTTGTAGTGCTATTTTTTTCACCTCATTTCGTTCTATAATTATTTATTCATTACATATAAATTCAGTGTAGTAACTGTTCGTTTTTATTTCCATGCCACTCACCGGATGCATTAGTAAAAACATTGCGATGGATTTTTATATTATTGTAACATATTAAAATGGTAATGCTATTAATAATTAAAATTATAAGGAATATAGTACCTAATTACAAGGTTACCTAGATAAATAAAATGGAATGTATGTTTGTTTGTATGTTCCTCCCTTAAGTGTTGTCATGAAGTTTTGGTGAGTTGTAATGCTCTTTGCAGAGAGGTTTTCTGCATTTTATTCAAAGCAGTAAACAACCTATTGTATTAAACGTTTTCCTCTAAATATAAATTTACTTGTAGTGCTATTTTTTTCACCTCATTTCGTTCTTTAATTATTTATTCATTATATAGAAATTCTGTGTAGTAACTGTTCGTTTTTATTTCCATGCCACTCACCGGATGCATTAGTAAAAACATTGCGATGGATTTTTATATAATTGTAGCATATTAAAATGGTAATGCTATTAATAATTAAAATTATAAGTAATATAGTACCTAATTACAAGGTTACCTAGATAAATAAAATGGAATGTATGTTTGTTTGTATGTTCCTCCCTTAAGTGTTGCCATGAAGTTGTAATGCTCTTTCCAGAGAGGTTTTCTGTCGACCTTTTAGGCCAAAAACGTTTCCACCCTCAAAACGATTCGATTTTCGAACATCTTTACACGTGTTCCGCAAAGTTTTTTTTGCGGGTAGATTCAAGAGCGTGTATAACACTCACGTAATCTGTCAAGCGACGAGATTATATATCAGTTAAACATGAAATAATGTTTAAATTTATCTAAAATTTTACTTAAATAATTACGGTTCTTAAGTAGTTAATAAATAGGCGAAATTATCATAAATTGCAGTGTCGCACATATTTTTTTTTCAGTCGGTTTCAAAATTGCGGAACTCACCTTAACGTACCAGTATGTTTCTTGATTCAATTAAAATACTTTGAGTCATCCCGCTGCTTCCGAAGAAACTGAGACTCCGTTAGAAAATGTTTTGAGACAATTAAATGAGCAAAGAAGTATAAAAGTGAAACAAATGTCAGACCTCCCCTTATTAAAGCCTTCGCTTTCCTGGAGGTCGTCGGCTTCTCTTCCTCCGCCGTTGACTTCTGTTGTGATATGAAACATGCCATTTCACGTTCTGTTTTACATTATTCATTGACAAATAATACCCTTCATTTTATAAGTCTTACATCACCCTATAATAACCTCATTTATTATTTTTACCTCTATTCTAAAATACTTCTTACTTTTATAGCCAACTCTTTCACCCTCAAAAATTACGTCAATAATTCTGTTTTAAAAGAAAGCACTTTAGACCTTTTAAAACACGGGTTTACCCCTTTGTATCACTATAATATCACTATTTCTAGGAACAACAGGCGGTTCTATTATCAGTGATAAATCCAATTAATTTGATAATTTTTTAGAATTATTACCAGTTTCCCAACCTATATATTCGGAAGACCTCGTATTTTGCTACGTGTTCATAACTTCTTAGTTGTGAAAAATAAAGTAATGCTTATATATCCAATATAAATATAAAAAATATATTTTTTAAAAGTACGTCAGTTAAAACATTTCGGAATAATTTCCACGACATAGACTACTTTAATTATTTTAATAAATATTTTCTCAGTAACTGGGATCATAATTTTCATGTAGTCTCGTCCTTGTTAATATAAATTTATAAGTTACTTCATACGTGTGCATTGATTGACCATGTATAATATTTTTCTACGATTTGAAGAAAAACAAATTATCTTTCTTAATATCAGTTTTTTTATAAATATTAACGATATGTACGATTATAAAACATTTATTATATTCGGTTATTATTAAAGATACATCATTTATCAATTTTTCTCACTAAGCCAGATTCAATGTCCAATCATTTTAACCCATAAATTCATCGGTAGTGAAAAGTGAAAATAGGAATGAATGACCTCCTGATGGAAATTCTTGATACCTGCCAACTGAGCTCTGCTAAATGGAGCGGTGACTGCCCCTTGTTTAAAATTTATATATAATTTTTTTTTGTTCGAGGCAAAGGGCTCATCGAGGTTTTTCCTCTCACCTCAGTCAGGTACGCGACTAATTGCCTTCGTTATCTGCTCCCATTAGCAAAGAGATCGGCGACCCTGAAAGAAATGGCTGCCGCTTTTGGCGTGATCATTATTTAGTGATGTTCACGTTCAGCCCCAGCCTCTCTAATTGCCTCTTTCCTACAACGATAGCGAGTGGCAATTTAAATAGGCATTTACTCTGAAGCGGGATTATTTGCACACAACCGCAACCGTTTAATCATTTTCAGTGAAATAATGATTAATAGTTCTCAGAGAAATAGAGACAAGAGACAGAAAGACATACTAAACGGTTGTATATATTAACTAAGGTTCGTTCGCATTCCTGTAATTTTTAAAACAAAGTTAAGTACATGCCTCGTTTAGGTTTCATGATATATACCTTAAAATTTTGTTCACATTAGGAAAAATATAATTCACCCAAAAAAACGTACCAAAAATACTTGCCGTTCAAGAACACAACTGGTTAAAAGAAAGATTGTGCTCGTATTCATTTCAATTGGAAGAAAATTAACGTTATTCTAATGCATTATAATAATATTCCTAAAGATATCTTATTCAGTTTCTGTAAACTTTCAAACAATAAAAATAGAGGTGTTTGTTTCTAATTTCCGGTATTTGGATGTTTTTTATGCTTTTTAGAAATTTAAAAGCGTGCGTAAATTTTAAACAAAAATTTTTGAGCTGTTGACAATCAAAGAATCGATACTAGATGGGTAAAAAAAATCCTTGTACCTTTTGGGGGTTCAGAGGCCGCGGCCATTTTTCTCTCTTTCAGAGTACCGGGACTATTTTGATCACTAAGATCCGACATTGTTTTTTACTCTCTTAAAAAAAAGAAAAGGTACCAGAATTATTTTTAGTGTTTCCTTAAGAAACTGCAGTAATTTTTAGTGCCTTAGGGTGCCGGGATTATTTTGTCTGTGCGTGTACCAGCAGTTGGAAGACCTTTAATTTACAATGTTAAAATAGTGCCTTTTTTGCTACCTGAAACCATTATAGATGCAGGTCTGAATTTTTCACAGCTTATTTTTAATTTATGGTTACAAGAAAAATAAATGTTTTACCACACTGAGCGGTTTACTTATTAATTTATCAAGATCTGTTTTCTATGGAAAAATTTAAAATATTTTTATGCATAAATATTAATTTAAACTATTTATTCTACTTCCATACACACAACATAATATTAAAAATAATTTGTCTTCAGTGCTGTATCTATAACTATTTCCGATAAATAAGTAGCTATTTTAATTTTAACTTTATAAACCGACCGGAAGTATATGTTAATTGCATAGGGTACCGAGAATATTTAACTCTCTTAACGTGCTCTGAATATTTTACAGTATCATAGGTACTGGGGATATATTTTAATCTCTCTCGGTGTCTAGAACTATTATGACACTATCAAGGTACCGGGAGTAACGAAAGATTATTTTTTAATATCTTAATTAATCTGGCAATAAATTATGTTTAATCGTTTTCCGACCCTACATAAATAAATACCTGGGCTGTGCCGAACACTGAGCTACAGATACAACAATCAGAAACCTGCTTGAAAAATTACACAAAAATAAATGCCTCATTGCCAAAATTAATTTTGACTGACCAATGTTCGAAGAGATGAGAAAAGACTCCCTGAAAAAAATTTTTTTTTCATAATATTATTTTTGCCAATACGAAATCCGCAACTCTCAGCCGAAAAGCGGTGTATATTTCCACTTCATGATGCAAGTAGATTTTACAAAAAAAATTATCAATTCCAAGAGAGAATAACTGCTTTGATTGAAGCTCAGACAAAGGCCATGAAAGCTCAGATGGTTAGAGTAACCGCACGGTAAGCGGGAGGTCCCAGATTCGATTTGCGGGTCGGGTCGACGTTTTTAGATTCTTAGCTTGTTTCTCTTTACGGAATCCTCTTTAGTGAGATGGCCTTTGATGGCATTTTCCGGTTCTAGACTCAAGAAAATAATTGGACAGTATCCCGATCCATTACTAACAATATAATAATTTATTTAATTCCTTTCATGTGAAAATATTTGGTCTTAACACATAACAAATTTCTTTTTAAGTTAAGATTTTTAAATTTCTGCACACTACGCATTGAAAAATTTGAGAACACTTGACGTTATGAATATAAGGATCACCGTTAAAAATAATAATAATAATAGTAAATATACCTAGTGTTTGTGTTGTTCAGAACGGTAATACAGTAGTGTTTAAGAAAATATATATTTCAGTTAGCGACTATATCACATTACTCCCGATGCAAGAAATTTCTGACGAGTCGCCAAAATAAAATATAAAAAAATTGAGTCGTACTTACTTTAAGTTGTATCATAATATTATTATTTTTAAATATCTCAAAACTATTCCGTCTCATTTTAAAGTAACGTAGAGAGTAATAGTGTTATTCTCTTAATATTACATTATTGTAATTCCATAATCACGTTAAAATTAGTGATCAAATTTTGAATTTAACTAACTTTAATAATGCCATGTTTTTTATAAAAAAATATAATTGTAAATCAAATAAGCGTTCAAGGTATTTGAGGGTAACCGTTGAAATTGTATTTGGTTGGCAAATATATATAAACGCCGATATATGCGAGCCTCTATAGCTACAAATTTTGGCAGAAGACCAAACTTAGATTCTCTTTCGCGAGGTCAATGTTCTTATTGACAGATTTGTCACGGGTTCTTAACTTCTTGGAAAACTTTTCGGCAGTCTGTCAGTTCCGCTCACGAGGAAGGTTATCAACACTTTTTTTTTCAGTTCCACCTCGAGTACACGTTTGAAAATAAGAAAGTTACATCAATGTGTCTGAAATACACACACTACACCTTTTTATTTAATTCTATTGTATCTGGAACATAACTTTAGGTAATCCGCTACCGAGGACTCAAAATTTATCGCAAGTAAATAAAATGAAATTTATCTATTTTACGGTGACACTTTGACTATCTTACTATTTGAACAAATCTACTTCTCTGTTCAAAATCGATTGTGATAAAATACACGCATTATTAGAGTGATATGGTAATTTAACAGTTTTCTTAGTGTAGGGATATGGATCAAAATTTTCCAAAGCTACCGTTTATTGGTCACCATGTTGTTTTAAAGATTCACGGGATTAATAATTATCATATATAATATGTCGCTTAGGTTTCATGCAATTTTTAAACTAAAAATTGACCCATATATATTTTTATAAATGGTTAGATAATTTTTTCTGCCTTCTACTTCGATCAATCCCTTCTTTTGGATTCGGTTATACGTAAGATATTTTAGGCCACAGAACAAATCATCAGTAACCGTCGCTAATAATCGACTTACTGAAGTAAAAACTACTCGTTTAATGTTAATTTATTCTCGAAAAAAATAGCTGAAAATAATATTTTAGCCGCCATTCTGAATTTTTGAAAAATCCAACAAACCGTAGCCGCGACTTAAGCATTGATACAATCTCGTTTTTGATTTCGGTTTAATTCTCGCAATGCATTAATTCTAGATATTGATAATTCAACAGTTTTTCGTGAACATTGCAACACTTTAAATACATTGAGAGGAAAAATATTTGCGTATACTTTTGAACTATCATTTCCTATAAGCCGACTAAATACATTATTTCCTCCGTTCATACGGAAGAGTTTGCATAGATTTATCATATTAAAACTAAGTTTCATTTACTAACATCATGAAATATATATGTTATTATATTAGGCCTTTTTGAAAATTTACGCTGCAACGATAGACAAAGAGATATCGATGGAGAAATTCCTGATAGTGCAATCCGCCAAAATAATAGCCGAACAGAAAAGAGGACTTCGTCGAAAAGACTTTGTAGAAGACGCCACGAAATAGAGATGCAAAGAAAAGGGAAAGGAATATAGCGAGATACAAATAGAAGTATAAATACGAAACGGAGTGTTACCTCAATATTTTTGCTATCAGATACTTTCGGAGGTTATTTAATGATCGTAACACGGGAATGAACCTTCTGGGGGTTAACAAGGCTTGAAAAAAAAACAATACAACGCAACAGCGAATTTTTTGATATTGCATTCAACTTTTCTTTTCTCGAGTTACTTATTAAAATTTCTTCTAGAATAGTTTAAGAATTAAATCAAAGGTAAGTTTATCAGGCGAGTGACCAATTATAATTCTAAATAAAAGTGTTTCGCGATATTAAAAAAAAAATAATTTAAATGAGACCAGGTATGTGATAAACTTTAATGTTAATTAACTATATTAGTTATAATTTTAGTTAAAATATTTGGCCCACATAAATTGAACAAATGTGTCAATTATTAAATTACTGCTTGGGTTGATAAATAATGAGTATCATTTTTTCAAAATTTAGCACTACACCAGAATTTTATGGGGAAGATTGTAAGTATAACTGATAATATAATATTTTTATTTGACTGGTATTTCTCTCAGGTTCCAAGACTGTATCAGTACGTTATTTCTCAATTGAGGAAGACATCGCCATACGAATGATCGGGTACATTACAGACAACGCCAAGACAGAAATCTTTGATAATGTTACCAAATATTAACTGCGGTAATATTTAATAATCGGTTATTGTCGTTTTATTTTTGAGAGTGTGTAACTTTGTATTGATATGAATGATATGTGGATATAAATGGTTGAGCAAGCGATAGGTGGCGCGCAGACACAAGACAACCTCGTTTCTTTGTTATTGCTGGTCGGGTCATTAGGACGCAGGGCAACGACGTCACGGTGCCTGCCGTCGATATGCTGACCTGCGTCGATGACGTCGCGCCGACCGTCACCGCGAATCGATTTGCCACACGACCTACATGCCGTTATTAAAACAACTACCGTGTGCCCTGAAAGACCTACTTCCCACGTGCAACCTTCCCCGGGATCCAAGAACCAGCTGATGATGATGATGCCTCGTCCTCGTCCTCGTCCTGCCTTGACAGAGAGATCTCTCAGCCCAAAACGCCAGGGTCATCGCCTCTCAATGCCCTGGAAACACCAGTAGATCCTCAAAGCCAAACGATTCCCTGAATGAATCATAAATATCATCGTGGGGAAATACCGAATGACAAATAACATCCTTAAATATTCTTCCTTCACATGACTTGGTTGCTTTTATCCTATAATTGATCAATAATTTTTATTTTACTTCTTTTAAGAAACAGGTTACTTTCAAATATACGACGATTACGGTACGGGTCTGCTTAAAGGAGAACAGAGAACCTTAGTCTAATGATCCAATCAGACAATGTGATAAAAATAATACAGGAAAACCATAGAGAAACAAATAGGTTGATAGCAACCTTAAAAATTATCTCTATTGAAAGCTTAGGCCATGTGAACAAAATAAGTATTTATTGGCTTACAGGGGTGTTGATAATTCTAAATTCTAAATAAATTCTAAATTCTAGATAAAACTCCAGTAAATTCCTATAAAAATGTATATGTATATAAATCCCACAACCTAACGGGACCGCAAAACCAAACCTAAAAAAAAAACGAAACTCTAAAAGAGCCCAGCCAGCTCTCATCATATCTTTAGGCACGTCAGGGAAACACAGTTAAAAAAAATGTCATACAAAGTCGTGGGCAACAGCCCGAAACTTAAATTTTTTAAATGAGGTACGCCCTCACACGAAAACAGCGTGATAATTCTAACAATAAAAAGAAGGTTAGGGAGATATTTCACTTACTGATAGAAAATACAATTGAAGTGAAGAGATTTATTACATACGTTTTAAGACACTGGTTATCGTAGAAAGAGATATATTATTTTAAGACGTTAACGGAAAGTTGCCTTCAAAACTAAAATTCAAAAAATTGATACTCTATATCAAGGCAGTCTGACGAATTATATTCTGGCCAATAACACACAGCTTTATTGATTTACAGATTGAATTGTTTTTTACGTAAAGCGATCAACGATAATATATACAAACAAATTTTTTTCTGTAATAAATTTTAAATTAAAAATAATTTTTATGGCATTATAACTATATTTTATTTTGGTGAAAATATCTCATTTTATCGTCGGGTTACACTATTATTCATAATTTTCGTTGCAAAATGGCAGATAATTTGAAACATTCTATTAAGACTTGCTTTTGAGTTTCCTAAGATTTTAAATTAAAAATTAGAAACTTATTTTTGGGTTTGAAATGTCAATTACCAATGAGCCATCAAGCTCGCTGATTGATCAGTTATTTCTCGTGAATGCCTTTGGATAAGCATAGATTAGAAGTTAAATCTTTCCTTGTTCTCGTCATTTCTTCGATTAAGTGCCAAACATGTTGAAAGCTACACAAAAGAAGCGAACACAGCATTGTGTAGCAACGAACTCTCGGCAATCGATTCCCTTGCGGATGTCCTCAATTGTACCCAGATCCTGCGAGAAATTAAAAACACTTGAGGGCGTTATGGTTTTAAGCTTAACGTGGAGCTGCCAGATGAGAAAGCTGACACGGATAACGAACTGCTAATAAGTGAACGAATAACGAATAGAATTTGAGACTTCTGCTTCTATCTACTGACGTGTGATCAGTGACGTGAAGAAATTACTGCGCCGCGTTCGTAAGTCTGTTGAAGCAAATCACAACAACGCCATAACTCTCAATACGTTATGATGAAATAAAGTTCACACCAAATATATTTTTCACGTGTTGTACAGTAATCTATTACTTTCTCATGCTTCGGTAAAAAAAATGTTAATTTCAAAGACAAAACATTTTTAAAAAATATGTAGATAATGAATGTATTATTGTGTAATATATATTCGCAATGAAAACTGAAATGTACACTTCCAATATATTTATTTTGTTAATAAATATTTTTAGACGCAATATTGATGGAATGATGAAAAGTAATAGCTGATAAGAAACGTAGAGCAATAAATTTGAAGTTAAAGATGAATGGCATTTATTTTAAAGAAAGGAAAACGTAAGTAAGTAAGAAGGAAAGGTAACAGTATTGAATGGAATTGAAGAAATCGTTATGTTTTACAATAACATTTGTAAGAGAAACTCTCGGCCACATTGGGTACGCTCGGCTTTAGCTTCATCGAAGTAACCACGGTACAGAAAATAAATTGAACACATCGAAATAAATATCAAATTAAAAACCTTTGCTTCCATTAAACCTAGCAGTGTTAATGCAATAGGTTCTTAAACTATTTTATTAACTGAATATTAACATTTCAAGACCGAAATATGACCACCTGGAAGGATGATGATAATAAATATGCAATATTTTCTTAAATCCTTGAATTTCCCCATTTTAAGTAACCACGGCAGATTTGCAACATCATTCCCCTAATACAAACTTATAAAATCAAAGGTAAGATCGTTAATCATTAAAATTTAAAAGAATTTTTATCAATGCGTAAGTGAGAATTTTCGATAAACTAGGTTATATGTGTACGTTAAATTTTGTTTTTTAAAAATTTTATTCTTTTGATATTATAATAAAATAGCAAACCTGTATAAAACTCCATTTTGAGATCAGAGGGTATCATTTGGATTGAGTGAGCATCATTTAAACGGCTAGATTGTAGTGATGACGTCATAGTGATATGTCTCAGTAATTAAGAATAGGAATTGAAAGAAAAATTACGAATTTTGGAATCATTATGATCATCTACAAAGGGCAAAGAAGAACAGATTCATATAGTTCAATTAAATTGTTCGTATTTATTATCATCATTCTTCCATTTGTTCGTATTTTGGTTTGAAATATTAAATTTCAGTTCATAAAATAGCTTAAAAATAACTAACACTCACGTTATATTTCCTTTCATAGCTGCTGTTAAAAAATTCTATGATGTCAATTATTCTGCTATTCGTTTCTTTCTACGCTAGACATTTGTGAAATAAAAGATTTAAAGTAAATTTAGGAAACGGACATTCATGTCAGGCAAGAGAGAACATTGTATTTGTTCCGCACAATGTTGGCAAGTCGAATTGAAGTTTCTTGTTTGTAAAAGAAAAACGGAAGAAGTTACTACGTCCGTATTCCGCAAATAAGTCTGTAGAATTGGCACTCCGGCACAGGGTTTTAAATCGTGGTACAACAGACAAAGGGGAAATAGTAAATATTATAAAACTACTTTTAAAATATCTCTAATGAGTGACCCTGGAATGAAAATTAAGCAAGTAACAATTAAGACAATATGGAACGATGTGGTAAATAGTATTATAATAAAGGTTCTAACGATTTATATGTATAATTTTTACAGAAAAATAAAGCGGAAAAAACCGAAAATTCCTGTTGTGGTTGATTACAAAAAGAATGAGAATTTTCATTTCAAACGTTTAATTGAAAAATAATTGAAGAAATTTATTTACAACAGAACCTTAATATCTGTGTTTATAGCAGGAGTGAAAATGGTGTGGTAGGACCCAATTTTGCTAATATTGTAAATAAAATGAAAGTGTAATAAGAATATAGCAAATTTGGTTTTTTTCAAAAATTATATAATATAAAGTTTTAATGATTTGGTTTAATTTGTTTTCCTAATCTGTTTATGTTGTTTTAAAAATATTAATATAAAATATAATTAGAAGAATTAATATTTGTAGTGTTATATAATTTAAATTAATATAAACAATGCAGTTCCATAAAGATCCTGTGAATGCGCTGGTTGCTTTTTTCTGATAGTCCTCTCATTTCCGTGAATTAATGTTACGGTATGTAATCCTGGATCTTAATTAGTTTCATCCATACTCAAGAGAGAAATTTCGTGTACAAATGTAACCAAGGAACTTAATTGTTTCTTCTTTATTTTTAATTAGGCTATTAACATTCAGAAACCTTTTCAGATTTCTGGAAACGAAGTTTTAATTTTATCTGTGTCTTTAACTGTGCTACTAACATTTAAATTTATTTTTGGTTAGCTGAGGTTGTTAGAAACACAACTTTAGCACTACTGACCCACTCAGAGTAGTCTGACAGAGATTCTGTGGAAACCCAAACAAGTAATAAATTGATAAATACCTTTTGTGAATAAATTAAAGTATAATATTATTGAGGTTATAATTTATGTTTCCCAAAAAGATCAATGTTTAAAAAATAAATATGTTAGCCCATACGTCATAAATGTGAACACAAAATAGAAGCACAGCATTTCGACTAAAATTTGTTTTATTAATTTTATGTCCCCAGTATTCAATAATATAAATCACCTCACGACATCCCCAAAGCGGAATACGTTTATAGTTGGTATTCACATTTTTTATTACACTTATTAATTTTTCTTACTTATTTACTATTTTATTTATTTTATTAAAATCACGAATAACTCAAGTGTTAAAACATTCATATCTTCTCTCCCTGCTTTAACTTAAGTTATTATTATGATAAATGTTTATTAATTGAACCTGTGAGCGTCATCCACATGAAAACATTTACTCAGACCAATTGTAAAACATATAAACCAGCTGATAGAGCAAGGATCTCTTTAATCACGGCAATGTGTAACGTTTCCCTAATTATATTCTGACAATTCTAATTTTATTCAACCATTACTCATTAAATGCCCGAAATTTAATAATTTATTGATATTCATACAATTTCAGTTAAATGCTAAACATAATTCAAACATACTTACGTTTAAATGATCATTCATCATTCCAAACATAAATTTCTGCTTTCTAAAAAGAGAAATTTCTCACTTGCTTTCTAAATTAGTAATAGGCTTCACATTTCAATATCAAACAAGTTTATTTCAACATTTACATATATTTAAATCTGGCATTACCAATACAATGATTAGTTGTCCTGGAGACCACCCTTCCTAACCTCTCTCAAACTTTTTTATTCTCTCTCTATCAATCAATCTATGTATCTATCGATCTCTATGTATCTATCTCCTCTCTCTGCCTTACAGCGAAATCCGTACTTATTCTTATCCCTTTATTCCCAACAACACCCTATGAACATTAGGCTATTACACCTTGGACACTTATAATTAAATAAAATAAATGGAAATTTTAAATAGACCAACATATACAATTTCGTATACACGAATGAGGCAATTTAAATCTAAGTTCGTTCACGTATATTTTGCTAATGGAGTATAAACACGACTAATCTCCTTAGAAGTGCTTCTAGAAAAAGGTTAAACGAAAAAATAAAGTGTAAACTAACGATAATCAATGATTTTCGCGAACAGTTAAATTAATGGTGAATCTCCTTTTACAGTTCAAGTCCAATAAAATATATATACAAACTGACTGAGATTAGTGATACTCTCCATAGCGGTTTTCACAATTTTTTTAAACGAAAGACAGTTGATATATATATGTGTGTGTGTATGTGTCAAAAGATAAAACTATTTATGTCTATAAATACTTTTCGAAATAATTGTGCTGCACAGCGATACTCGCAATATATAAAGTCAAACAAGAGCCTTCAACCTTTGACTTATATTAGTGACGATTCCATAATATTGGAGGTCGTTAAATTTGTAACATTTCCCACATTGTTGATGCTTAATATCAGCCCCCTTCGCTATCGGGGTAGAGTGTGATGTTAATTTATCCGAAATGAGAGAGATTAATTTCAAGTTCATAGATTTTGGGCTTACTGAATTGAATAGTGATATTCACCTTGACGATGAAGTTGAAGTGGCGTGAGGATTGAGGTGGAGAGTGTTGTCGTAAATGTTCCTCATTGGTATAAAATTATTATTTTTTGTATATTTATGATAAGAAGTAAACCACCGGATGGTGTTGTCATTCATTGAGTGATAGTTATTTTGAAACTATCAAAATAACCGAGAGATTAATAACAAATAAAATTCGATAAATTAATACAATAATCATATTTAGTATACCCATTTTAACTAATATAAGAGAATGTGTCCCTAATAACGTGCAGCAAAGCCATTTAAAATGAATCGGACTATAAATCCCACGTACTGCAGAGGTTCCAGCCGCCGACTGCTCAAATGTAACTAGGAGCTACCCAATTACATATTTTAAAATTACCTTTGTAAATTATGTGAACGGGAAACTAAATTATACAGCAATATATTTAAATAATTGTTTGTCCACCGTTGAAAATATATGCAACACGCCTCGTGATATAAAAAATCCAATATGTTTCCAGCTTTAAAGGACCGCTGCTAACAAAGCATACGGAAAATATTTTTTGTAAAATGAATAACTCAGTAATAATTAATGTTATCTATTATATAAATTGTTTAAATTTCCTTTCGTTATTTTTATGCATATTAAGTATTATTACTAGACAGTAAAAACCTAATACAATAATCTGGCATTTAAATTTTGTAATAAATGCATGATGGGCCACAAGGAGGAAAGAAATGAACAAACTAATTGATAATTTAATTACAGAACGTCTCGTTCGTAATTTGATGCGTTAATTCGATTTCGAGTATTATAAATAATTTCAAAACAGTCCTGTTTCTAAATTATTATCTACTAAAACTGATATTAAATACATGCATTTTACTGAACATATTTACTATTAATTTTTCATATCTATAACTTGTAGAACTTGACAATGTATCGAAATAATTTCTAATACTCCAACTCCAATGTACACCTGTTGTAAACCCAAAGGAAGGACGAAAGATTGTGTAATTAAATTTTATCAATTACTTTACCAACTGTCTCTGATTAATAGCCACTATATTTATTTACTGTAAATTCTAATAAAATCATATTTTTTTATAAATTTAATTTATCGTAGCATTTTTAGCTGCTAAATTTTTAGTAAAATAAATTTGGTAGTAGCTGGGCTACGCATCATTTCATCAAGATTATGGCAAGAAATTAAAAACAGTAATTTATTATAAATTATGTTATTAATTATTTCACACTGAATCAGATTTTTTAGATTAAAATATAAGCTCACTAAGAGTCTTTTTTAAGATAGATTAATAGGACACGCTTAGAGACATGAAGGTCTTGAAAAATTAGCGTTAAAGGGATGTATGTGCGGTAAGAACAGAAGAGGAAGGCCAAGGATGGAATGGGCTAAGCGTATTATGGAGGATGCGGGATGTGGTAGCTATGAGGAAATGAAAATGCTTGCGCAGGATAGGTTAGAGCATGGAGGGTTACATGAGACCCGTCTTAGGAATGAATACCACAATTTTCAGTAAGATTTTATGTTAATATGTAAAAGCAATAAATAACTTAAAAGTTTATGTACCGAAAATATGCTGTTGTAACGAATCAAATTTTATAAATAATAAATGAGTGTTCTTTAAGTAAAGTCCCGAAATAAGATTGTAATTTAATTCAATGCGGGTGATAATTATCTGAATGTCTTACGTTACAAAGTATATAAGGCGGCAAACGTACATAGAAAATGGATTTATGTAATGCTTTAGCTTGTGAAGTTTTATGTTCTAATATAAAAAGTTAGTAGATTCATTCAAATGAACGCTGAAAACTTCTTTTTTTTATTAACCACTATAACCCCATCTGGATGAGGACAAAATAAAAGTTATGATTCTCAGAGTGGAATATGAATTTCATATATCATTTAAATAGCATACAGTATTTTTTTTCCTCCTGTGTTGGGGCTTCGTGAATATTTTAGAAGATCGTAAAAGACAATTCTTGCTCTTTACTGACTCCTTACAGGAATACAGAGGTCTGCTTACTATTACCATAGTTCTTTGTTTTTATTACGTCCTATCCGAGTCTTGGCTCGCATCATACAAACTATCATAATTTGGGTTACGGTAAAACTACGCTGCGGTAGTTATGACTTGTCACTTTACGACGGAGTTGTTGAACATTTTGAAAGGGAAATCATAAGATCATTATGCTAGAGTGATATACTGCAAGGAAATGAGGTAGGAATTTTTTTTAAAAAAAATTAGGTGTTATTTTTAACGTATTGTTAGACTATTGCAATATTATGATACTTAATGGAAAATTAAAAATTTAAATGTCACTTTAGTGGCTTGCTTTTTAACGGTCATAAGTCGCCACATGAAGGGGAGACACGGGGAATAAAGCGATTAACAAAGCCACTTCATTAGATGATTCTTAAATTGGATACGTGAACATTATGAAACAACTATAATTAGACATTATTGAAGGATTTCAACGTATACCTCAGTCGGAAAAGTCAACGAGCCGTGCACCAAATATATAACAGAAAGAAAGAAATTAATTACACAATATTTCGTCCTTCTATCTTAAAAAAGACGCCTATTGAGCTTATATTTTAATCTAAAAATCTGATTCAGTGTGAAATAATTAATAACATAATTTATAATAAATTACTGTTTTTAATTTCTTGCCATAATCTTGACGAAATGATGCGTAGCCCAGCTACTATCAAATTTATTTTACTAAAAATTTAGTAGTTAAAAATACTACGATAAATTAAATTTATAAAAAAATATGATTTTATTAGAATTTACAGTAAATAAATATAGTGGCTAGTCAGAGACAGTTGGTAAAGTAATTGATAAAATTTAATTACACAATATTTCGTCCTTCCTTTGGGTTTACAACAGGTGTACATTGGAGTTGGAGTATTAGAAATTATTTCGATACATTGTCAAGTTCTACAATTTATAGATATGAAAAATTGATAGTAAATATGTTCAGTAAAATGTATGTATTTAATATCAAATTTTGTAGATAATAATTTAGAAACAGGACTGCATTGAAATTGTTTATAATACTCGAAATCGAATGAACGCATCAAATTACAAACGAGACGTTCTGTAATTAAATTATCAATTACTTTGTTCATTTCTTTCCTCCTTGTGGCCCATCATGCATTTATTACAAAATTAAAATGTCAGGTTATTGTATTAGGTTTTTACTGTCTAGTAATAATACTTAATATGCATAAAAATAACGAAAGGAAATTTAAACAATTTATATAATAGATAACATTAATTATTACTGAGTTATTCATTTTATAAATATTTTCCGTATGCTTGTTAGCAGCGGTCCTTTTCAACCACTTCTCGGAATACCAAGGAAAAATCAACTTATATACTGAAATTTAAATCTAATTAAATTATCGTATCCACAATATTTAATTCCTTCATCATGTAACAGTCATTCATGACTGATCTGTTAATGTGACATAAAATAAATATAAATTAAAAGACGTATTGTAATTAAATATTTTTTGAAGTGTTTTAACCTCCCTTATTTATAACAGAGGAAGAGTAATCATTCATACTAAAAGGCTAAAAGCTTTCTATTTTTTTCCAAATAAGTATTCAGAAATATAATTTGGTTATTTGTCTACGTTTAAACTACTTATTAATATCTTCATTGACGAATATATTTAACGTTTTACTGAGATACAGTTTCTCTTTTACAGGACCGTTAAGTAACCCGTTCCCTCCCAGGAATTTGATCTTTGTGTAGGAGCAACGCAAGACATAATAAGGTTTCCGGAAGAAAATATGCCTTTCACTTTAACAGGATAAAGCGCGGCTACGGCAAACCACTGGAAGATTACTCTTGCAAGGAAGAATTTATTTCCATCCCTGATTTCTTCCCTTTTTTTTTCTCCCTCGGTTTCAGATTCACTGTTCTCATATTAAGAACTGAAAATAACGGGAGGCAGGAATATATTTAAGAACTGAAATCGATGCGGTGGTAAGAATCGGGTATAACAGTGACTTCTGCACACAGTCAAAAGAAGATTAACTGGTGGCAGCAGGGAATTCAACGATGGGGGGGAAAAAAACAGGACCGAATTTAAAACGAGGAAAGAAATCTACACGAAAAAAAGAAAAATTCATACGCGTCTCACAAATAAAGAAAAGCTAAAACAAAAGTTCATAATTATTCTTAAACAGAGGCAATTTAAAAATTAATCTAATTATTTACAGTCAACTCTATGCTTCATAACCTAATAAATTTAGATTCTTGATGGACATCAAAATCGGGTTCACACACAAATGTATTTAAAAATTATATTAACCTTTCATAAAATTATTACTAAATCAAACTATATTTCTGTGTGAACCTCATTTAGTTGTCCTACTAAAATGTATACGTGCTTATTCGTTTTCAAGTCATAAAATTTATTAAATGAGTATAATGAAGAGAAATGTTGGAATATTTAATAATTGTTTATAATAATATTTTATAATTTACAGTGTAAATGAAATGAATTAAAGACCCCAAAATTGTTGTTAACCTCTCTTTAACTGTTGTATTCTATTAAAAGTTACCGTTCGAACTGTAATCATTTGCATCTTCATTTAATTTATCTTCTCACAATTTTTATTGTTTAAAAATAGTGAAATTGTTTGTATTCTGGTCTATCATATTTGCACTGTCATTTTTAGAATGTAATAAATTTTCATTTTTTAGTGTACCTGAAGAAGTCACAAATGAGAGCCGAAAATTATTATATTTCATCTTTTAAATAAAATAAATTCTGACACAGAGACCGTTATAATGCATTGAAATTCAAATTATGTCATTATATTTTGACGTTTTCCATCTCTATGAAGCATAGTAACTTGATGCAGGTATTTATTAACCTGTTTATTTTCAATTTAATGTGTTGAAATTGTTTATTAGACAATTTAGTCACTGTAGAACTGTAAATGATTTTTGGAAAGTAGTTGTATTCATATTTAATTTTGGAAATCTCAATGCAGTGTTGTAAGTAATTTAATTATTACTCTTTTTAATTATTGATGTATTTTAGAGTGTAGATAATAGTAAATATATTTATTTTATGCTGTAAGTATTAAATCATTAGATTAATATAAAATAGTTATTTCGTAAATTTATTTTATTATATCTGAGAATCTTGAAAATTCAGTTTCATGGTCTTCAGGGTTGAACTTCTTCAAATGGAAGCAGTTCTTTAGTTTTTTAATCTCAATAAAACTATTAATGATAGCTCGAAAACATGGTTCAATGGATGACTTGTTCCACATTGTTAGAAAATTTATTATATTTCATTATTTTATAGTAAATGAGTGTCAAATGAAAGTGACTTCGTTAAATGATTTCCTCTTCTTTTTCTTTGAAATGACTAGGTTGTAATTATTAAATTCTTATAACGTTAATGTTTATAAATCATTTTGTATTAATGCAATTCTTTAGGAAGAAAGAAATTATTATACTTAATTAAGTATTTCCGGGGTCTTTAATTTTATGATTTTAAATTATAAAATGGAAGCGTGTTGAATTTTATTGTACAGAACGTAATCAAATATCTGTTTTGATTATAAAATAGTTCGCATTTTCCGTTGTCCACTGCACTTTCAGGAACAGGGATGGACGACGTTTTGTTATCCAAAATAAAATATTGTTAGCTGTATTCAGAACAATATTCAATTGATGTTTGAATAGTAACGAAGTTGCGCAGTCCGGGTACACTTTTAAACTGGATGGATATTGGAGCCCGGCATTTCATTGTACGTTGACACGGAGCATTGCTCTGCACAAAAATGATATTATGTACATTTCCGAATCACGACAGACTTTGGGTAGTCTGTTTTATAGTTACAGTTCTCCTCTACAGTGTCCGGGTTTAATGGTGAATAAATATCCCCTCTCTTTCCTTGTAAACTCCGGTTTGTTGTTTCACTAATCCTGCACATGATATTTTTATTTCCACCCATTAATTTTCACGTTGTTATATTAGTCCTTAATTAATAAAATACAATGGCCGAGAAGTCAGATAAAAATTATTTAAACAAAAAATACTTGAACTTACGTGTAGTAACACAGTTGCTTAATCGCTGCGTTTTATCATTCGTTGAAAACAGTAGTTTGTTCTATTAGAATATTAATTACTGACAAGCGTTGATTAAAATGTCTGTAATCATAACCTCCTTAGTAAGCATAATATCTCAGGTCACCGATTCTTAATGAATTGTTTAAATATTTAAAGGGAAGAGCCATAAAAATAATGTCTTGCTTATAAAGGGCAGATTAAATGTTAAATAGTTGCCGAGAAATTTGGATAGATCCAATGATTTTGGTACAAAAAATTAAAAAGAGAAATAATTTTACGTTTTCAGGGAAAAAAAGTGAATGGATACCTTACATGACCATGAAAAGGATTCTAGATGATTTATAGAACAGTAATGTATATATAAGTATCTTATTCCGCGGAGCATAATGAGACTCCGCATCCCCCCTTTTCAATTCCCTTCCTATGCTATTAAAGGGGAGTTGCCTGTTTCAGGATCACCCTCATGTAGCCTGTTAACCAAAAAAAATATATATTTACAGCCCAGAATGACTGCGGGGCTCACCTGATCATGTCGGGAATGCCTCGCACTCTCTCTGGGTACTTTTTATCAAAGTTCTCATATGCCGAGACACCTTCACCTATTTTAGGAGGTATATGTACTGGGGTCAAAGACCTTGGGCATATGGCAAGAGCTGTCCGCTGATCCCATTGGATCAGTCGGCCAACTGCCTCCTGAAACTGGTGGAGACACGGAGAAGGGAATGCTGCGTCCCCACAGCAAACTCGTCTCCCGTCATTCGGAAGGGCGTGAGAATAGTACCCAATGCCCGACCTACCTGATGCAGGTTTTCTAGGGTTTTCCCTGCATCTCTTTAGGTGAAACACCACGAGGGTAGGATCCTTAAACCATAGCACGGGGGTCCTAGTTAACCCTTGGCTACCTTGCTCTACCTTCCGCATCCCCCCTTTTCAATTCCCTTCCTATGCTATTAAAGGGAGTTCGTAGGATCATGTGCCTGTAAACAAAAAATATATATTTACTATGTTTACTATATTTGTTAGTAATATTATAGATTTTCTGCGGTGGTTTAGCGATTAGTGTCACCACCTCGTATAACTGAGCTCCCAGGTTCGAATCCCAGCTCATCATTGACACGTAAACTAGGAGAATTGATAGACTTCAAATTCAGAAAGTTTCATGGAAGTTGACAGTCCGCAGTCGTCCCGGTAGGTCAAGGTCCTCAATATGGCTAAGCAGAAAAAGAAACGTTTAAGTGGCATATTACGACAACTTTTGTTTCATTGGGTGGTTGTCACGTGACGCAACTGATGACGTCACTTTTTTCTATTCCGTTCCTGACCCTTGATCCCGCAGTGTCTTAATTCTTCAGTTTTTTTCCTCACATCAGTTCAAACGAGAAACAAAGTCGATGACATCACAAAAAGGATTTAAAAAATTAATATCAATTTAAATTCACATATTCCTGAGATCAAAGAGTGTTTACGATTTGCCAGATACAAGTTATTTGAGTTTAAGAAGTAGGGGATTTTTAATAAGGAACCGAGAAATCTTTACAGTGATATAAATTATTATCAAGTGGATAGGGTATTTGGATATACGAGTGTATATAACCTGTTATAGTTTTGTTTTGATTCTTGTGACCAAAATTTAGTTGAGTTATCTTCCCGAGCCCATCAAATTGACGTCGCACATTTTCAACAGTTCCTTCCAATATTTTCATAAATTCTACTAATTTAGACCAAACAGAGTTTTTAGAGAAACAATTTCGTTCCACAAAGTGAAAAGATCTACAATTATTATTATTTCCGAAATGTATTTAATACGATAAAACATTTAAAGTTAAGTTTGGCTTCCTGCCTGTTTTCCGTGAAAATTTTTCTGCCATAGCTTATAAAAATATTGGAAGAAAGTGATGAAAGTATACACCATTCAACTATTGCAGGCCATGTATTGAGGAAGGAACATAGTGATTTTAAAATTATTTTTTTGTATATCAATGTGCACGTAATTATTCTTGGTAATCAATTTAAATCAACGCCTTGGATAACATGTATATTATTAATTTTAATGTCAGTTACAACAATTTCAGTTATTTCCAAATTTTTAATTTCAGTATATTTAAGATTTTCAAAGAAAGAAGAGAGACATAAAACGTATATTTCATTCTTTGAAAGAGTTGAACTACAGAAAATAATAAATATTACTATAATTGAGGTCAGATATCAGAGTAATAAGAAAACGTATTTAATCAGAAGATATTAACCAGTGTCAGAGTAGTATGAGTAGCAAATTTTAGGAAAAAGTCTCAGGATATAATGTTGAGTGTAATTAAGATGTCATTGATTAAATTATAAGTCGAATATAATAAATAATACTTGGGTCCTTGTACAACAAATGTCAGAAACAAAAAGGTTTATTCCCGTTTATATTTGCAATGTTAAAATTACCTGCTATATGACTACATTCAAACATTCGTTTCAAGGTCATATATAAAGTTGTTATATTACAAAGAACTAGAGGTGGGGGTTTTATTTACAACACAGTGACGGTAAAACACACACACACATTTGTCGTAAAAACATCTATACTACGTGATTTCTAAACACTCACTCGTATTTTATTCAAAGTCTAGGGTAGCAAAATGGGCAACTCGGCATGAACGAGTTGCTTTCATCACTCAGTTGAAGGAAACTGGTGTTGTTTTTTTTTTAACACGAAATTACTTGTCGTGCATCTTTTGTGAGTCCATACGGGTGCCAACACATTGTTATGGTGTATTTACACTGTTACCTTTCTAAAACCAGTGCCACACGTGGGACGAGTTGATGTGAAAATATACACTTGCGCCATGTTCAAGCTTCGAGTTATCGTTCTGAGATACGAGGAAATTGAACAAACATTTAGATAGGGTTCTATTCAAAGGAGACATCGAAAATCTAGTAAGTGAAATTTCAAAATTAGCTGGAAGTTTTGCTAATCTTAACTGGGTTTAACAAAAGTCCAGTACATGATAAATAATGAAAACGAGTATTTGATGTTAATTATACCACTTCTGGGGTTTTAGTAAAAAATGAAATCGAGTAAAAGTTTTAGTTACAGACCGAGAGATTTATTTGGAGTGTCTTATTGTGTACTACGGAAAAAAATTATATTATCAGTGAGGAATGATCTATTAAAAGTTAAAAGACATTATTTGCTTTAGTCTGGTGATGGATTGATGTTAAGCATGTACAAATTAGATAATACAGATAAAATATATGCCCACATTTTCAATCGGAGTCCGTGGGAATAGTAAATCATCTATAAAATGGTCGTCAAGACTGTAAAATTGGTTAATATTTGGAAAAAATTTTATTGTGGTTAGACAGATTATACGTGAAAATTAATCAAGCTATCTCAGTTGAAGAATGGTAGATGATTTAGACAGAACAGTTGATGGTCATCTATTTTATCTCTTTTATTATTCAAATAGAATATTGTTTCTTATAAATTTTCGGTCTAAGTGGTCATTTGTGTCTTCGTTATATGATCGTGTAATGATCCATCTCAAACAGTTGTAAATCTACATTAGCTGTGATGTAGATGGAAAATTTCGAAGCAAGAGAAGAAGTCCCGAATTTGATGCTTCTAAACGGAGATAACATTTATCCTAAATTTTCAGGAAAACCGTTATAAGTAATGTTGAGAGCTGTCTGTGACATAGCTTGGGTCGGTGATCTTAAATTGCAATTCAGATTGTTTAAAACTGGAAAGCTAATGATGACTTTCTCTTAATTTTGGCTCTAGTGGACTGTTAGCCATGTAGTATAAAGATGTCAATTGGTGACTCCAGTCTTGTCAAATTTTATTGAATTTGAGAGATAAATGAAGGAAATCTAAACTGCAGTTCGTCACTGGATGATTTCATCCCAAGCGTGAAATGGAACCCCATGATACGCAATGAAGGAGATATTGTTCCAAAGCGTTATCATAAGGGTTTAGGCAAAGGTAAGACTCGTAACAATATCATTCGACGCCTGCTGGTCTTTTGTAAAGTTGAAATATAATCAAGAAGGTGAAAGATAGTCAAGACATGAGAGAGTGGAATTGGGAACATTGTAGCTATGGATCTAACCACCTGAACTTTGGAGTCGTTTATGGGCTGCCCCGCCTCTACTAGCTTGAAAATGGCAAGTGACAGACAGAGAGGGTTGGGGGGGGAGGGACGTGCTTCTGTACCGTGTTCTCAACGGTGACTCGCAGGTCAGCGGGACACATGTTCCTCCCGGAGAAGTAGGCGTCCATGATGATCCTGCGTCTGCTTGGAGGCAGCGTAGGGCGTATCTCCTTCCGCTACAATGCAACACAAACATCGGTCAAAGCAGTCCTCAACATTCTACATCCATCCAGTGATACATCAAATACACACAAAACGACCTCGCTAACTTATTCAAGGGATGGGGTTCATCTAAATGAAGATAAATTACCATGGACTACTGCATGCATTTCATGACTTTCCATTAATTTAGCAATCATTTTTTATTCAGATGAAGTGTTCAAATAATCCGTTTCATCACTTCGCCTCCAGAATAAATTTCCCACCCATTTGCGTACTGAATCCAGAGAAAAATCCATTACAGATTACAATAGGACAAACTCTCGTTCATTAAGGGAGACAATTTACTGTTACTCTTTTCCACAAATTTACAACCTAGTGCAATGAATCATAGTATTAAATAAAATGAAGCAAAATAGCTGAATATTCGGCACAACACAAAGTTGTAAGAAATGTATTTTATATCTGATTACTGAAAAGAGTAACTTACTTCAGAAGTCTCAAGTGACTTATTTACTTTATGTATAAACTATACTTTAAATATATTATTATTTTTATTTTATCTCTGCTCTCTTAATATGGCGATAGATATATTAAAAAAGATTTATTGCCCTATTAGTCCCTCAAGTTAATAAATATGTTTTATTTTTCTTATACTTCCTTCGCTATGCAGCCCATGCAGGGCCTTGACCTATCTGATCGACTGCAAACTGTCATCTTACATGACACATTCCAAATTTGGAGTGATACATGATCAGCGTATCGATTCTCCAGCAGTCTTAATCCCAGTCTCCGTGACCACGGCGATACAAATATCCAAGCCCAATCCAGGATCACAGCAGGTCGGCAGGAAATAGGATTGCACACAAATATTTATGATTTTCTTATAGTTATCTACTATCGTCGTATATAATATAGTTTAGGTCATAGGAATAAATAATTATTTTGTTACGGACGATTGTTACAAAGGCATGAAGACAAACTGGCCAAACGAGAAATAAGGAACCAATTTCAGAAAGCGAAATAAGTTGGTTCCCAACAGAATTATGTTTTCTAAGGAAAATTTTTACGTATCACGAATAGAGTAATAACTTATATATACATAAGGAAAGAGTAAACTGTTACTACTGATTATACTACTCTAAAGAAACAATGATGCTACGGTTCAAAAAATAAATATATCTTAAGAAAAAATAAATTAAAAATTAAGTGCAATTGAAAAAATATATATATAAATATATTTAATTTCTGTATTTCATCTCCTCTCAATTTTTTCTAAGTGCTCATTCGTGGGTTTATACTTTAATATCCATTTTCTCACCTTCATCCATGAATCCAATTTTCTCTTGTCATACACATTATTTTGGAGAATTTTTAATATTCCAAATTATATCCCTGATAAGACATAAGTAAATTTGATAGTGTGATAGTAAGGACAGACGGAATATTTTACATTGTGGTCATGAATTCGGGAAGAGCTTCGTACAAATCAAAAAACTCGGGAAACGGGCAATGAAATAATTGTAAATTCTGTAAACATTAGTCACAAAAACTGAGCGCCCCGTCCCGTTAAAACCTGCGAATCGGATATATATATACTTATCCTGACACACGGAGGATGTAAGTACATTATTTTGGCTTCAAATACAATTCCTTCTTTTAGAGCACGTCTAAACTGTTACAGATATATTTGACGATGAACGTTAATTGCATTCTAGAGAAATATAATGCAGTTAATACATTATATTAAATTAGACGAATTTCTTAAAATACATTGTATGAAATCAACCTGTGTACTGTTCAGTAATTACCTGTATTTTCAAATTAGATGAACTGAAACTTCTTTCTCAAAATACAACTATTACGTTACTGTTTACACTCAAAGTATCTGAAATGTCATAACAGAACTCCCATATTAACAGTTGGTTGAGCGTAGGTCGTTAGATCGACGTTTGTTCCGTGATTTGGTTCTGTATAAGTGTATAGTTTTCTTTTCAGTTTTAAGTTTAACGGTGCATTTCATAAACAAATTTAGCAACCTTAAAATTGGTGGAGACATGGAGATGAGAATGCTGCGACCCTACAGCAAACTCATCTCCCGTCATTCAGAAAGGCGTGAGAACAGTACCAAATACCCGACGTTCCTGATGCAGGTATTCTAGAGTTTTCCCCGCATCTCTTTAGGTGCAACACCGGGTAGGATTCTTAAACCATAGCCCGGGGGCCCTAGTTAACCCTTGGCTATCTTGCTCTACCTTCCGCATCCCCCTGTTTCAATTTCCTTCCTAATGTCTCATGTAGCCTCTTAAAACCCCCCCAAAAAAAATAATACCTTCTGAACCCTGCAATATATCTAAATAAAACATACACAAAAATTTAAATTTCTGTTTAAATCCCTCAAATTATTACTGACATCCGTTTAACCTTTAGGAGACAATTCAAGACAAACTTACAGACAGACACTTCAATTTTACTTGTTTCCATAGATGTATAATGTAGCGGCGTCAGCGTTTCTCCGTATTCGAGGATTTCTTCTTCCTTTAGGGCGCCAGGTATTTTTCATAAAATATACCAAAATTGATTTTAATAGTTTTTAATTTCCTATCAGAGCATGAGAAAAATTATATCTGCAGGGCGTGGTCATTCTCTCGTCGTCCCGCCGACACAACCTGCTCCTTCCATTACCCCATGACGACTCCCCCCAAAGTCTCGCCAGACTACATTGTTGGCCCAAGTTGCGTCAGTTCCTCAACAATTGCAACTCGCAAGCTGGCCTGCATTGTTAAGTGTAACTTTGCATGTTACAACATATTTGCAATTTATATGTCCGACTTAAATGAAAAAGTTATAGAAATATCAATAATATTAACTAGATTTGTTATGACGTTAATATACTTTTTTTATTGAAGTCAGATTGCGCATTGACATGTTAAGATAAAAGACTTGCTTACGTTTCAAAATAATGAAGGTAATATTATCTAAAGTTCTTTACTTTTAAAATTTTACTTTAATCTTTCAACTTTTACAAAGTCAAAGGAACTTAATACACTTTTTTTCCCCGTTCCGAGTATAAAGTGACTACCCTTTAATTATTGTTATATCTTTGATCAATCGTTTGAAATATTCATCTGGTCTGTTTTACTGACGTGTTTACACCTGATATCAGTTTTCAGAGTTAAAAGCTGAGAAGAGGAAAACGGAGCAATGAAGTAATTTGCAGAGCCGGTCAGCTCGGCTTAGATCTTAGAGTTGTTTTTCTTTCCAGGTGATTAACTGCTTTCCCGGAGGCTTTCCGCGTTATACAAGCAAAGCCCTTTTTTAACCGTGACCTGTAAACAACTGTCCGACGGCGGGGCTGAGGGTCAAAGATAACACTACATTATTTTCTCTCCTGGAATCTGATTATATCAGTAAAAACCAATTAAAATTCTACTTAAAGGTGCAATGTACTTAAGGGGAAGTTGGCTCAGGACAGAATAGTGAATAATTTAATGTCATGAAATAATTTGTGTGTGTCACAATGTAATGAGGCTAGCTGAAACCACTGTAAATCCTTTAAAACGGCACGACTTTATATTACAAATGGAAGGCAATTTGAATTATAATCGTTTCCAAAGAAAACGATCAGCACCTGCCAATTAATTTATTCATCTTTTATTGGTTTAATTTCATTATTAACACTATATTTTCACCGAAAACAGACAAGGTCCCTGACTGTTTCCTACTTTTGTAACCATGTGTAGGAGCCTTTCCAAAACCGTAAATTAACGCAAATTTACAATAGTAAAATAGTTATAAATATAGTGAAATAACTGATTTTTAAACAGGATGTCAATAAATAATGTTGTAAAAAAATTGTAAATCATATAGGAAGAATTTTTTTATTATAAATAGAAGCCAGTAATTAGTCAAAACAGTACTAGAAAGTACAGCGGTAAGATAGCGATTACCATATGCACATAAGTCCCAATATCCTAGAATGTTAATGTACTAAATAATACATTTTTTTTCAGTTTGTGAAAAACGAAAAGTCAATAATTACACCAAAAACTCCCCCGTTAACTTTTGCAGAATTAAAATTATATTAAAAGCACATAAGATATTCATGACAACAAATGAATAGGGTAAGACGTGTTATACATGAAAATATGTTTCCCTTGTCGTACTTTTTTTTTACGGAATTGGCAAAGCACTATCGGTATCTATAACAATTTTTGTAGTAACGGTGTATATACTTTCCAGAGAATATTATGTAAGGCCATTTGTTTTGGCTCCTTTATATGCATAATATTCCTAGAAGAACTTCACTGAGGGTTCCTTGCTTAATGAAATTGAAAAATGTATTAATTAAATGTCTACCACCCAATTGTGAGGCACAACATTTTATTATATTACTCTCTCTCTCTCTCTCTCTATATATATATATATATATATATATTTAACCAGAGGTATATTTGCCGGGGTCGAAGACCTTGGGCATATGGCAAGACTTGTCCGCTGATCCCATTGGATCAGTCGGCCAACTGCCTCCTGAAACTGGTGGAGACACGGAGAAGTGAATGCTGCGACCCCACAGCAAACTCGTCTCCCGTCATTCGGAAGGGCGTGAGAATAGTTCCCAATGCCCGACCTACCTGATGCAGGTTTTCTAGGGTTTACCCTGCATCTCTTTAGGTGAAACACCGGGTAGGATCCTTAAACCATAGCCCGGGGGCCCTAGTTAACCCTTGGCTACCTTGCTCTACCTTCCATCGTTATTTTATCTAGGTAATTTATAAAAATGATCACCTGGGAAACGTTATAAGATGAAACGAATTTTTTTGGGGGCACGTGACGTCTGTTTTGTTATAAAAAAGAAAGTTTTGGAGTGAGTGATTGTTACCTTCCAGCTCATCATTTCCGTCAAAAGAATCTATGTGAACGGGTAAACTCAGTTAATTAAACGCGGTAGATTGGTTTGCTTTTTACCCTCTTTCCAATAGCATATCTCATTATCCTTGTGTGACATATTAGTGCAGCAGACGCATCGAATTGCCGCTGCTCCTGACAGGCTTGTATTGCAAAAGCCGTGACCACAAAGCTAATACGAGTGCACGACCCTTTAATTCCTATTTTTTTTTTGTGCCAAGTGAAATATGTTAAGGATTTCACGCGGTATTTTGGCCAATTAAATGGAACTGACTGGGTGGGAGTTTTGCAGTCCTGTTGTTTGAATTACGGTTATACGTAGTTGATATACAAGATTTAAAGTTTTGTTAATTTAAAGAGTTATGTTAATAAATAATACACGAATTAACATCAGAAACATAAATTATTATAATTTATTATTATACTGCTTATATCGAATATTCCGCACCAGATATTTTAACAAGTACAACACAAATTTTTATAATCATTGAGTTACTTAAGAATAGTTTTATTTAATTACTAGATATTCCCGCGACTTCGTTCGTGCTGAAATAGTTTTTGAGTTGGTCCTAAAAGCGAAACAACAGGTACAGAATTTTATTTAAGTTGAATTTATTGAATATATATTTTTTTTGTTTCTTGGCTTAACAGACTACATGAGGGTGATCCTGAAACAGTCAAACTACCCTTTAATAGCATAGGAAGGGAATTGAAAAGGGGGGATGCGGAAGGTAGAGCAAGGTAGCCAAGGGTTAACTAGGGCCCCCGGGCTATGGTTTAAGGATCCTACCCGGTGTTTCACCTAAAGAGATGCAGGGAAAACCCTAGAAAACCCGCATCAGGTAGGTCGGGCATTGGGTACTTTTCTCACGCCCTTCCGAATGACGGGAGACGAGTCTGCTGTGGGGTCGCAGCATTCCCTTCTCCGTGTCTCCTCAAGTTTCAGGAGGCAGTTCATAACAATGATTATTTTATATTTGAAATTTAATGTTTCTAACTGCCTGAAAATTTTTTTGCCAAACACTAGGTATACACATTTTATTACGTATAAAACTTTCTTTATTATTATTAAAAATTTTAAGTTAGTTTAGAATTTATATAATTCGTATTAATACAAAATATTTAAACAATTTATTTAAATTTCCTCAGACTTGAAATGCAGTGCTTTAAAGAAACTAAGGCACGTACAAGCAATTCAAAAGCAATCAGATTATTTATTAAGGCTGTCCATTCTGAGAAGCGCTTGAATTCAATATTTACTGTCACTTTTATTAGATTTGAGCACGTGCACCATTAAGTTATTTCCGTTCGTATCCAGAAATGCTCCATAAATTTTGCATCTATAATCCGTCTTTTCAGGACACTGTAGATGCTTGCAAAAGGATTCGTTCGCGTTGTGCAATATAAACAAACCTGCAATTATACTCAGAAGTAGGAAATAAAGGAAAAAATTCCAAATTTAACTCTAATAATAATAATGCCAGTGCATATTTTAACTGTCTCAAAAAGCTTATTTCAATGATTTTGGTAAATATATTTGAAATTAACCAATAATTCGTTGCAAAATAAAATAAATTCTTTATAGAATTTACATGATTTTTACACATGAAATTCTTGTTTTTTAAATTACGACTACAAATATTTTCTTATACATAATTACGACAGTACTGACAAAATTTCCAAACAGTTTAAAAACCAAATTGTTTGCGGAAATTACGATTAGGTTTACTTAATGAACGTTGGTGACTGATAAAAATATTGGGGAATATTATTAAAATAAATATAATATAAATTCACATTATTTAAAAATATTTTCAAGTGGTAATTACACTAAAAATAATTAAAGCTGGAAGCTCTGTTCATAAATAGTAATTAGGGAAAAATTGTGACTGGTTTAATATAAGAAATAATATTTGTTTTTTTCAGAAGAGAGGATATTTAGTGAATCACACACGCAGACAAATATTTTTTTAATAAAAAACGGCCTCAAAGCATTCTGTGTTATAAGTTACACTAAATCGCCCGTCTTTATTTTTCTGCGAAAATTATTATTCTCGTTTCAACGTCGTATGGCGTCCTCCACATCTGTTGCGCCGCTTACGCAAGTATGTTATTTCTCACTATTATGAAAATTTGTATTCGATTAAATATAAAGTTAGTGGCCACATAAGCTCTGACTCAATAATTTTCTCCATTGCCCATTACGTAAATGCCTTCGTCGGTCTTTCTGATTACTATAACGTTTCGGTTTCTTAATGAATTTTTTTTAGTCTTATGTTAGTAAAAGATTTAGCTTTCGTTACAGGTCCATTTTATTATTTCATTTACACTTAACTCCGCCCATTGAATAGTGCAGTAGTTTGATCCACAATTACGGCATGTTAAAACTTTAAGAGTTATACAATAAAAATATATAAATACGGTAATTTATAATACCGAAGGATCGTTCGCGTATCTTTTACTGTTATGTCAATGCAGATGTCAAAACAGAAAAAAAAGTTTTATTCAAGTTTTTGGCATGTCTAAGTAAATAATCCTGGGCATTTGTCGTGAAAGATAAACTCACAGCTGCCACGTGGATGGAAATCTGGAAGCTACACGTGATTTACAGCTGCAGAATCTCACGGCATCATATGGGTTCGACAAGTCACAAACACAGCAATAAAACATTCTCAGTTTCAATTACTACTTCTCTTGCTTTACAAGCTGGCCGCTCAATAACTCACTGGGAAAAGAGAGAGCGAGAGAGAGAGAGGAAACCACACACGCACATAGATGGAGAGAGAGAGATCAGAGAAAGGGATACACATGTATACATTCTATGGGATTAAAAATTTCAATCTAGACAAAATAAATAAGTGTATTCTACATATGAACTCAGAAAGTAAATCTTTTAGTCTATAAATCCTTTGCAGGATCATAAATCTGGTTTTATCCTCATATCCAACCAGTTTCTTGAGGTTGAGGTCATACTGTGATACTCAAGTAACTATCAGTAACAATCTTACTTTAGTTTTCTCATGTCTGCCTTCCCCTTTCTAACATTGCCCATAACAGCGTTTAACTAAAGAAATTAATTATAAGAATATTTAGAAGACTATTCTAAACAATAATTTCTCTAAAATATTCCCATTACCTATTTTGTAAATTTTATATCAAAACGTTTCTTTAGGATCATATTTAAATAGGCTCTAATTTCACTGATGTGAACATTACAAAAACATAAAATTATCATTTCAATGTAAAAAGCATAGTTTCAATATCACTTTCATAAATTTAATAAGATTAGTTTTAATATTGTGTTTGTAATTTATATTATCCTCCTTGAATTTCTATTTCCTAAAAATGTAATCAGAATATATGGGAAACATTAGTTTATTTTTCAAAAGTTTTATCGAATTAATCTTTTTTAAGTTATTACTTGATTGCAATTGCTTTCTCCGTAAAGATATCATATGTCAAATAAATTTCAAAGGTTTTATATTGGTTTTTCAATATTCATTTTACTTCTGTATATACAGGCTGCAATGAGGGAAACCTTTAACAGTGTCGAAGTAGTTTTTCTGATTACTAATTATTCATAAAGAGAGCTTTCGACAGTATATATTGTAACATGTAAGTTACAGCCTTCGCCTGAGGGCGGCAAAATAGACTTCAAAAATGACCTGACTGCATTGTTGTAGTTTGTATGCGGGAGGTAGAGCAAGGTAGGCCAACGGTTGACTAGGGCCCCCAGCCTATGGTCTAAGGATCCTACCCGGTATTACACCTAAAGAGATGCGGGGAAAACCTGAATCAGGTTGGTCTGGCATTGGGTACTATTCTCACGCCCTTCCGAATGACGGGAGACGAGTTTGCTGTGGGGTCACAGCATTCCCTTCTCCACGTCTCCAGTAGGATCAGTGGACAACTCTAGCCATATGCCCAAAGTCTTCGACCCCAGTACATATACCTCCTAAAATAGGTAAAGGTGTCTCGGCATGTGGGAACTTTGATAAAAAGAACCAGAGGGAGTGCGAGGCATTCCCGACATAATCAGGTGAGCCGCGTAGTTCACTCTGGGGTGAAGCGCCTGCGAGAAAACATCCGCAGCGCCACATTTTATGTATAAAGCCACACTGCATTCTTACATTTTTATTAATGAATTCCTAATATTAGCCGCAAGTAAATTACTCTTGTTTTGCAAAAACTTTCCATGTCTGTGCTATCCTACTATTTATATCTACTATACTTCTTCCATCCCTAGTTATTATTATGCTGCCCAAGTAGCAGAATTCCTTAACTTCCTTTAAAATATTCCTTCCCAATCTTACACACTTTATTATTTCACTATTTCCTGTAATACCACACAACCCCTTGGTTTTTCCTCTATTAGCTCCAGCTGTGCAGACACCAAGGGGTGATGGAGATGTCGGCTACTTATGTAGTAACGTCATCACAAGTGTCAGTGCGTCGATGGATACCTGTTAGCATTCCCGTATCGCAGTTCTCTTACTTCACATATTTTTTGGTGCATTTCGCGATTTAAATCGTGCGAAATCGTGGTTTCGTATCAATTAAATATGTCGTTTGACAGCAAGGGATTGTGTCCAGTATTATCCAGACTTCATTGTCCATCACAGCAACCCAACGACTGCTCCGAGGATAAACTCTTCAGTAGCCGATAAACCGGGGAAGTTGTACAGGCCCACACTCTTGCTGCTGCTGCTGACGCTTTATTCCTGCCAGACATTGACTGGTAACATGTGCCAGAAATATTGATGCTGCCTTCGACGCACGGCAGATACTCCTTCTTCTAAGACCTCCCCGAGCGCCAGACATGTCGCCTTCGGAAGATGAATAAGATATGGTTGCTTGACAACTTGTCTGTCAATGTTCTCCAGCAGGCAATGAACGGCGGATAAATATACAAGCAGCAAGACAGGAGATTTTCGAAGAATGAAACACAGGCTTCTATGATTCAAGAAGCATCTCGTGATGAGTTTCAAATATGCTAATGTATTCATGTGTAATTGTATTGGAACTTAATTCTTAAATTTGTAATACATATAAATTAAATTTCTATCCGTTCTGATGAGTGATTCAACATAATTTGTTTCAAGCAAATGGCGAGTTTCATGAATACGCGACCAGAAATCGTTCAGCTCTAAGGTCGGACAAGCATCGCCTTGCTCTACACCAGAAAAGTATTCACAATACCCCCGGGGATAATTTTATACAACAGCCTTCCTTCAGCCAGAGGTTAAAAAGAGTACCTACAAAAGCTTCGTGAAGCAGAGTAAAACTATTCTTTTAAATGGCGCTGCTGTTTTACTCGGTACAGGATTTTCTTAATCGTCCTTCTAGTATTTAAATCAAGGTTCCTGCAAAAAGTGTTGAATGAGCTGCAAACTTGTAAAATAGCACATCACATATCTTAAAATTTCTATTCAGTTTTTTCTGCTCTTTTGTTTGTTTGTTTCATGTATATAGCTGCTGGAGCAAGGACAGTTTCCTGGTCCAAGTAGTTAAAACTCCATTGCGTGTTCCTCAGTGTGTGCTTGTTTGTGTTTCCCAGTGTGTGTCCGTGTTGTGTTTATATTGACTTTTGTCTATATACACTTTCTTTTACTAATTTATTTTAAGTTTATTTGTCTTTAATTATTTACTTTATTTTGTTCATTTTTAATTTTTAATGTATGACGTATCCTATTTCCTCAATCGAGGATTAATGGAAACAACAATAAATCTAAATCTATGACGAATTTAACAAACAGGAGTTAACAACGAAATACCTTCACAAATTCCCAATTCACAATTTTCGTACAATTTCTCTTTGCGATTATATTCAGTTATAAAATTTTCACACTCAGAAAAATAAAATGTTACAGACATGATACAACTTGTGAAATTTCATTATCACGTAATTTCCTGCTGCTGATGGCTGTCATGCTGTGCGCCGTAAATAATTATATTTCACATAAAACGCGATTCTTCTCTGTTAATACTCGAATTTATATGAAAAACATTTCCGTATTCTTTTTTTTTACATACATCATAAATACAAATTATAACAAGTTGTATTGGTGGCGGTCACGTATGCATGTTTTTATTATTCGATGTGTATGTCTATAATTAATAGTAATTATGAAGTAGCTTGATTATTTGTACGAATTCGCCATAGACGTAAGTTATATTGATACGGTCATAAAGCTGTCGCGCAAATTGAGAAGCATTTTTAATCTCAAACATTACGAGGAATGAATGGCCGTCCCCAATTCAAAATATGAATAATCGATGGCAGGTTTTTATTTATGAATGAATGACGTTTAAAAACGCATCGCTATTAAATATTTGCCACTCCAGGGCTTTCACAAATGTTGCTGTAATGATTTCTTTCGCTGACAACTGATAACATCTATTAAAAAAATAATAAAACATTTTTTAATGACTTGGGTACTTTTTATAGTAGTAAAGGGGTAAACTTTCCTAGGTAAATCCTTATACACCTGAAATATGTAGACCTCGTAGGGTTACAATTTAAAACATGAATTGTCTCACAGCTTATACAAAAAAAATTATATACATTAGGAATATATTTTTAACTGACTTTTTATCAAAGTTCTCATATGCCGAGACACCTTCACCTATTTTAGGAGGTATATGTACTGGGGTCAAAGACCTTGGGCATATTGGCAAGAGTTGTCCGCTAATCCCATTGGATCAGTCGGCCAACTGCCTCCTGAAACTGGTGGAGACACGGAGAAGGGAATGCTGCGACCCCACAGCAAACTCTTCTCCCGTCATTCGGAAGGGCGTGAGAATAGTACCCAATGCCCGACCTACCTGATGCAGGTTTTCTAGGGTTTTCCCTGCATCTCTTTAGGTGAAACACCGGGTAGGATCCTTAAACCATAGCCCGGGGGCCCTAGTTAACCCTTGATTACCTTCCGCATCCCCCCTTTTCAATTCCCTTCCTATGCTATTAAAGGGGAGTTGCCTGTTTCAGGATCACCCTCATGTAGCCTGTTATCCAAAAAAAACAAAACAAAAAAAGTAAGTATTATGTATGTAATAATTAATAATACTTGTATTTGACAAAATATGCAACAGCGGTTACATTAAATCCATTTTATACAATTAACGTCTCATTCGTCATTTTCTATACTGCACTTTCAAATTTTATACTTTCAAGCTCATTTTAGTCTAACAATTATTTTCGGTTCTACTTTTTCTTAATAAGTAGAAAATGAATATTATGTAATAGAAAGCTTCTTAAAATAAAATTTATGGATCTAGGTGATTAGAAATTGATTTTATGATATAAATTGTGTTATTTAAAAATAAGTCTTATTTTTAATTATAACACCAATTTATTAATTAATTTTATCGTATAAAATGCAGTTCCGAATCGTGGTTATTAGAGCTATTCTGCTAAGATGATTTTTTTTTCTTCCAATTAACCCTCGTAGCTTAGCTTCTCCATATTTCACAGACTTCTGACAATTCGAGAACGGTATTTTGTTTCCTCTGGCTGTGTGAACCACCTTTCGGTCTATATATCGTGGCTGTTGAGGTTATTCGGAGGCGTTAGTGCGGCTGTTCTGTCGTTGGCAGCTTTCCACGAAATTCTCTGCAGTTTGCTTTATCAAACTCTGCAGGCAAAGATCTGTGTTTATTCAGCGTCCTCTCTTTGCACCTCGTCCGTCGTTCGTCGCACAGACGGAAAGTTCATTAGGAACTTCACTTTCGTCTTCCTCCCAGACCTCTCAAATAGAGAAGATAAATGGGAACAAACATTATTCACTGACGACTGTTAAGAATCGAGGAGCGCTTAATGAATCGCAGGAGGCAGGACCGCCTATTACCGAGTAACTAACAATACAAGCCAAATCTCCACATGGAGCCACATCTTTTCATAATAGTTCCGAGAAAGCCTTACACAAAGTTTAAATGTGAAAGAGAAAGATTTCCAGGTAACGAACACCTTAACTGAGTTAAAAACGTAAAAGTTTTTATTTCTTATGGACACAAATCCTCTGATTCGTTTCAAAATTGGAAATAATAAATAGGTGATCAATTTATGCTCTACACAATCGTAGCCCCGAGCTCTGGAGGAAGTTTTGCTTTCATTATCCTTATTTCCTTGACAACAATATTTTTTAAATTCCAGTAAATCAAAATAATTGTATGATTAACAAGAAGTTTGTGACATTGATTTGACAGGACGTGAGATATATTTAATGGCAGATGTGTATATATTTTTTAATCACTTAAGCTTTAGGCATAAAACCTCCATGATTTGAACCCACTGATAAAATCAATAAATTTCCTTACATTTCTGAAGGTGTAATTTTTAAATTCAAATTCTTTTGCATTAATGTAATATATTTAACAAATTAAACATATTAGCAATAATTGATAAAAGAAAAGGGGGAGTTTAATTATGACATTCAACGATCCAGTTAAGTTGCAGTTCAGCCACAGCTTGAGGGTGAGATGGATGGGAGTAAAATTTAAAAACACGAAGTCAACAGAAATTGCTGTCTAATACTGGGTTTTGAAAGTCATTGAGTTTATTCTTGACTTACATGCCTGTTAAGTCTTAAGATTGGGAAGGGGAAGGGATGAGAAATCCTGATCACCAACAGACTACCGTCTGATTCTATTGAGGTTTCAAGTAGTAACCGGTAATAAGTTTTATTTTTTAACGTCTCTGAAATATTTTTTTACTGTCTTAAAGCACCGGGAGTATTTTAATCCGCTCAGGAGTAAATGTAACTGTTAGATAATCAATTTTTCCCCTATCTTAACGTACCAAAGAATTAAATGAACCGGATTTTCGCAATAATTAAGGCATTTTTTTAATCACGTTACCAGTTGATTCCTTGGCTCCATTAAGCTGCTGGGAGTCATCGTGCCGGTTGTGATTAAAATGACTTTCAGTCAGCTTTGATGGGGTAGGTGACGTGAAAATGTAAAAATTCATGAATCTAACTCTGTCAACGTGATGGCCAAGAAGATATTCACGCATTAAATACTGTATGTGACTAATATAAATAAATTTTCCGAGCACCCAGATAGTTAAACTATATAAATGGGGTAGTTATTTACGTCCGATATACAATCTGCTGTTGTTTGTTTAATCCCAGAATAAGGATTAAACATAATAAATAACACTATTTGCAATAAATTCCTTACTATTTCACATTGACAGACATTACTAATATATTTTTCCAATAAAAATATTTATATTTTCCTCTTCATAATCGGTAATGAAATAATAGTTGGCAAAATTAACATTATTGATTCTGTCATATCTGTGGAATCCATCAAAATGAGAACATTTCATTCGTTCTTTAAGCTGTTTATCGAATTATTTCTTTTCAAATATTAAATCATATAAGAAATGAAAGTAGAAATTGGTAGCTCAACCAACACAGTCCGCTTTTAGAGAAAAATAATCCAACTTTAATTCATTTAATATTTAGCCCAAAACTCGACGAACAGTTTGACATGAAGTTAAAGTAACCGAGAGCTACAAAATGCAGTGGCGTAGAGCTTTATTAAAGCTAGGCCCCGAGCAACAAGTCTCGAAGAAAGTTTTATCGCGCTGGAAGGTGAAATTAATACTTTCAACAGGTTGCTAATAACAGTGGTTGGTATCAGATGGACAGACAGGACGGGAGAGGAGAGAAGAGGAGAGGGCAGTTATCCACGGAAATTGCTCTTCTTCCAAGGCAGCTGTCGTAGACGCGTCACTCTTTATGGTCAAGAAAGGCGATAAATCCAGCCAACATCTAAGGAATCTCTGGAGAATCTGACGTATTTCACAGTCCACGCACTTGGTGACGAAAATCCGCAGAAAAAATATGAAGGCGGCCCCGTGAATCGCCTTCACTTCACACAACACATGCCTTCATACATCAAACCGCTCTATATTTTTATTTTTTATTTGAAAACCACGTTTAAGCTATTTGGTCAATAATGACTGTAAAACTTCGGCAAATGTAGAATACTCTGGTCACACATTACACAAACGATAATAAATCTCGGTTGATGATCCTACTAAACAGCTGTGAATTATATGAATGATAACTTTTACTATACCGTCCCATACTTACTCGTAAATAATTCATCTTCGGAAATTGTATTGTTAACTCCCTTTGGTGGATAAGCGGACAGACAGTCCTGGAAAACATGGAGTTCGTGAAAACCGCACCAATATTTCCTTCGGCCAGATTATTACAGAAAATAATTAGGCTTTGACCTTGTCCCAATCAAAGAAAGAGTATCTTAAATATCAGTAGCAGCGCTCG
This sequence comes from Eucriotettix oculatus, assembly GCA_034510155.1. Taxonomy (NCBI): domain Eukaryota; kingdom Metazoa; phylum Arthropoda; class Insecta; order Orthoptera; family Tetrigidae; genus Eucriotettix; species Eucriotettix oculatus. Next base: position 68,644,630 of record CM067381.1, on the reverse strand, counting down.
GAGTGTGACTCTTATCCCCACTTCTCTAGGATCAACTCGCTCGTAGATCCATAAGAGGTAACATAATTTTTTTTTTTTTTTTTTTTTTTTTGGTTAACAGGCTACATGAGGGTGATCCTGAAACAGGCAACTCCCCTTTAATAGCATAGGAAGGGAATTGAAAAAGGGGGGATGCGGAAGGTAGAGCAAGGTAGCCAAGGGTTGACTAGGGCCCCCGGGCTATGGTTTAAGGATCCTACCCGGTGTTTCACGTAAAGAGATGCAGGGAAAACCCTAGAAAACCTGCATCAGGTAGGTCGGGCATTGGGTACTATTCTCACGACCTTCCGAATGACGGGAGACGAGTTTGCTGTGGGGACGCAGCATTCCCTTCTCCGTGTCTCCACCAATTTCAGGAGGCAATTGGCCGACTGATCCAATGGGATCAGCGGACAACTCTTGCCATATGCCCAAGGTCTTTGACCCCAGTGCATATACCTCCTAAAATAGGTGAAGGTGTCTCGGCATATGAGAACTTTGATAAAAAGTAGCCAGAGAGAGTGCGAGGCATTCCCGACATGATCAGGTAAGCCCCGCAGTCACTCTGGGCTGAAGCGCCTTCGAGATAACTACCGCAGCGCCCTATGCTCCTTCGAGTTCCATGCGAAAGGAGAGAATAATTTGGAACAATAACTGTGAATGACTGTGAGAAGCAATAGACGTTGAACACTGGTACAATGAATATCACGAATAAATAAACGAGTCACATAGAAAGACAGCAATGACTCTGCTGCATGGCCCCATAATCCCTTCAGAGGAGGAGAATTTCAAGAGTTGCTATACAATTTTATTAAAGATGAGATTCAGTAATCATCTGACAGGTACAAACAACCAAACAAAGTTATAAAAGAGATACACAAAAACGTACCTAATGCACGAAGAATAACGTGGCCAAAATACTTATAGACAAAGAAAGAAAAGGGGAAAACCAATGGATATTCTCCCATCAACTTAAACTTACCATAATTCAAAATTAACTCAATCCAGAAGCATAGTAATTCATTTAGTGGTTGTAAGAATATCTTTTTCTACTTCCAGTTAAAATAACTAAGGGTCTTCGAACCTTTTTTGCTCAATTAATTCTATACGAGAAATCACACTGACTCGCGATCGAAATACCAGCCTACGTGTATATCAATAACGTAATTTAACAGCTATTAGGCTATTTAGAATAATGTTGAAAATAAATGGTACGTATTACATGGTTTGATAATTTACACTGCCAATAGAGAAAAATTTCTCAAGATTTGCTTCAGTTTCCGTATTTTTACTAGACCAGACTTGTCAGAATAGTCATAAATATAGAAGATCAAATTGAAAACAACTGTGTAGAAAAATTTTAAGTTATTAATATACATAAATAAATTAAAAAATAAATAAACATTAAAACAGGGTTTGATTATATATAACGAGTGAAAAATTTCTATTATTAATAAAATATTCAAATTAATCTCGCTTGATATTATAAATAAAACACAGACTGACCAAAAGTAAGAAATTTAATAAAAGTAATAATTTATTTGAATTGAAAACGTTTCGTCCTCCAACTTTTTGAACCTCATCAGTTCTTTCTCCAAAATATTATATCATTAAAGATACATAGTTGAATAAAAGAAATTAAAAAGTTAATTTCATTTACAATAATTTTCATATTGTAAGAAAGTCAAGGAAAGATCAGAAAAAGTTTCGTAACGCTGATTCTCTCAATTTTTCCAGTGTAATTTATGTCCATTAATTAATAGGTAGATTAGGATACTTCATTTTATGATAATATATTGGGCACAGTGAGAAAGTGAGGGGCATTGGACACATTTGTGGAATTTTCTATTCTATGAAATAAAGTTATATAATTATATCTATATGAAATATTATTGTTAAGTTTATGAGGGTTTTCAACAACATTTTAGGCGCCTAATTTATTTATATTAAGGAATTATTATCAATGTCAAAAGGCTCGAAATGAAAATATATAGAATAATTCTCCATGTATACTTAACTATTCAACTATTATCGGTTTTAAATAATTTTCTTAATGCAGTAGACAAAACATTAATAGGAAACTTCTCTCTCTCTCTCTCTTTTACGCAAATATGAAAGTGGGAGCCATAAGGGAAATTAAACGCAACGGAATGTGAGATATAAATCGAAGTTTAAAGCACTGCTGGGATTTGTGTAGTGCTCGTTATTAGAGTGCTTTTCGTTTCAGTCTACATTGTAGATCATTAAAATTATTACGTAGATGGATTGCGTAGTGGGCCAATTAATAAATGGAACTTATATCTCCAATTTAATAGCAAAAAAACGAAACAGAAAACTATAACAGATGACACTTCAATCATAATGTGATTATTATTCCTATTTAGTCTTCATTACATTGGATTAAAGCAAAACAGGATTTGTTATTTAATGATATATTCGCTCATGGGTCTGAAATGACATTAGTTCATACGGAACAACTTAATTCAACAAAATAATACACTCATGAACCAAAAATAATCGTGAATGTATTCAAATGCAACAACCTCGTCGTTTTTCAAAAAACCATTTTTTATGTTATTAAACTATTCATTTATCATAATGCAGCAGAATTTTTTAACGCTGTCCAATTTTAATATTTCATAGCCTATAAGTTGTAAGAATTACTGTTATAAAATGCAATTTGATGGTGAAAATTGAAAATCACAAGAGTTATAAACGTACACAAATAGTTCCTCAAGAAATCCTTAATTATGTTTAGTATAACAATTAAAATATCTGCCATTTCAAATATATATAAACAAATGTCTGTCTTGTTGTCCTTCATGCATTACTACACCATTCATCGGATCGCCATGAGTACACTTCTGGCATAGTATATTTAACCTACAACAATTGTTTATATATAACCATATAAAAAAGCAAAAAATATACGGGATAGGTTTCGTGGCCCATACGCTCACCCAAATCGACAAAAGTGAATTTGGGTTGCCTATACTTCTGAACTATAATACTACATATTTTTTAAACTCCCTGAGACAAAATGATAAACTTCTTTGGGTCGCCGTAAGATTTATACGTAAATTGGTTTTATTTCTTATCAGATAAATTTTAATATTTAGTATTTAGTAATTGCTTATATATAAATAGCATTTATTCTAATAAATATAAATGAATTTTCTGTCTGATTGGAAGTCTGTTTGGAATAAGTTCCAAAACGTGTGAAAGCGGGACCTGTTCAAAACAAACTGCGAGTATGAAGACAATTAATGTACTTAATGATAGTGGTATAGTACCTCCTCAAACGACAATACTCCCCTTTTCCTTTCCCTACTGTGCATGTAGAATCTCACGAACAGTAATTCATTGAAATGTTTCACTGTAGTTAAACATATTAATAATTATATAATTCAGTCACTACAAATATTGTGATACTATGGAAGCAGAAACATTAAGTTTCACAGATTTAATTTAAAAGTCATGAGATATTTAATCATCACAAATTATTTTAAAATACTTCTTGTTGTTCCTGCTTAAAACAGTACAGTTTCTTCCTTTATATGCACGTCATTCTGGACGGTTCTCGTCGATGAGATCGACTTCGTTACTTCTCGCATTTCCCATGGTGCCGTTTCGGCTCTTCAATAATGATACCTCTCAATGGAATATAAATGAGTGAGGTTAATTTTGTTCAGGGAACAAGACGGAAAAATTTAGATGTTTTTCTGTCAAAGAATTATTAATCGTGCACTGATTCCATTGGTTTTTATGACTGTAATCTCTTCTTCTAGATCTCCCACTCACATCTCCCACTGATTATTACTTCGCCACATTTTCCTTCATTCAATCTCAGAAGGAGAGCCACAACATAATTCCGTGATCAAGGAAGAGTCTTGTAAATACGTATCAAATTGCAGTTGTGGCAAAAACGATGTAATCATCTTGAGAAAATTACGATCTGCTTTACAGAGCTAATTGTCCTTGAATAAACTTTATCCTAAAGCCATTATTCTACCGCTACTTAAAGTCAACTCTATCACTTTATTTAACATTTCGTGCTCTTATCTGTTCCGTTAATTACAGCTTGTAGTCAATTTAATTTGTTAAATCATGTTTTATTATAGTTTTCTTAAACCTTAATTTGTGTATTACATATCTATACCAATAAAAAAATTGAAGTGTCTGTCAGTATGTTTGTCTCGAATAGGCTCCGAAATGGCTCAATGGATTTCAATGAAAATTTGAGGGTTTAAAAAAGCCAATTTAACTTAAATATTAATGCATATTTCATTTCGATGATATAATATTAATTCTACGTAAAGCTTTCATTTTCAGACGTGCGTTAAAATCTCTAAGAGAATGCGGCTAGCCTATATTCTTGATATGTTTATTATCCGAAACGGTTCACTGATTTCAATGAAAATTTCAGGGAATGAAACAGGAATTTTAACTTAAATTTTAGTGTATGTTTCATTTCTATATCTTGAAGAGTTCAGAAGGTATTTATATAAATATTTATAAATCCACTTCATTGTCGTGCTAATTTCTTTTGTTTTGTATGATAGCAGAACCTGTTCTAAACCAACTGCGAGTTATAAGGTTTGCCCTGAAGCGATCATAAATAGTTGATACTAAATATTTTTATATTTAATCAATTCAACTTTATAAATATTCTGTACCTGTTGTTTCGTTTTTATGGCAAAATAAAAAGAATTATTTCGCGAAAGTTAGCTAATTTTTTCTAAAGAATTAATATAATGGAAGTAATTTGGAGTACGAAGGATTATGTATGGGATAAGTGAAAGATGTGCGATAAAATGTTTTTGAAACATTCCATGAGAAAGTAGATTTAAGGAATGAACAATTATGGAAGTGAAAAACAGAAGGTTTTAGTTGAGTGGAATAAGTTGAGTCATTGAAAATGCAGGTTTAGCGACGACAGATCGATACGCTCTCACTCACGAAAGGTGGACACGCACCCCTACGCCACTGCAGAACCCAACTGACGTAATCAGGTGCTCCACTTCACGGCGTACATACAATGAAGGCTTCGGGAGACATTTTGAACACACGTTTTCTTCACATTTAGTTACAATATATGTCAAGAAGCCATCAATTGAGTAAATATGTAAATATCAGTGATTTGTATCAATAATCGCTTCCCGAAATATTAAAATAATTTAAATCGGATGCAGCTACATTAAAATTAAATTAAATTACATGAATGCAGAGGAAAACGTTAGGCTAATGGAATATAATTCAATAACATTCCAGTCTATTACATGTTTGGTACCTAAATGTTGTTGGCTATTGGACACAGAGCAAAGCTGTTATCATATTCTTCAGACTTCATTTACTGATATAATTTACTACAATTAAATATCGTTCATATTTTCTCATCTGCTTTTGCCTCCAGAAGTCATTCTCATCTCAATATGGTTTATTGAGCCGAAAGCTCCTAAAAAAATAAATGATATTTAATTTTAATAAATGATATCAACAAATGAAGATTTAATAATAGGGTATCCAATCTTCAGCAACAACTTATATAAATAGCCAGTATTTATATTAGCATTACACAGAGCAAAGTCTTTGTGATAAAATATGACTTATAGCTTTCGGAAATATTTTGGATTACTTTTTAGGTTTGCAAGAGTTACAGTTGTTGTCCTACAAAATTATAAATGTCCTTAATCATTTTCCCGTAACTCGTAAAAGAAAGCTGCCAAAGTGGAAACATGATCGCTGCATGTGCAGACTTGTGTTGACTTACATTAGTTGGAGGATATATACTATACCGTGCCCAAAATTAATATATAAAATATTCATACTACGAGAAATAGTAATGATTCTCAGAAATAAAATTTAATAATAGCATAACGCTCGCTCTTTTGTTGCAACACCCTCAGGTGTACAAGAATAAAAAAAAATTGGTTGCTGTTGATGTAGTAATCAGTCCTGAGACAGGTCTGATGATACATTCTGCGCAAGCCTTTAAATTTTTACATAGCTACCACATCCTAATCTGTTTAGCGTATTCCACCTTTTCCTTACCTCTTCTGTTCTATTTTGCTAAGAACTTCCTTGTTAGTTATCTTATCCACCCATCAGATTTTCAGTATTCACCTATAGCACCACATTTCGAAATATTCTTTTTCTGTCTGCAACATCTACCTTCGACACTCCACCCGAATATTTATAATAAGGATTTCCTAATAATCAAACTTATATTATACATGTGTAAATTCCTCCTTTTTGCGAAAGCATTCCTTGCCTGTGCTATCCTGCTCTTTAAGTCTACCATACCTAGTTATTAAACTGCCAAAGTAACAGAATTCCTTAATTTCCTTAAAAATATCCCTTCCCAAACTGATTTTTGTTATTCCACTATTTCCCAATACTACAATAAATCACCTTGGTACTCCTTTTATAAATTCTCATGTTGTACTCTTCCTTCATGCCATTTATTATGGTTTACAAGTCGTAAGACCACAATATCATCAGCAAACGAAGTTCTTGATGAGAGGAGTTGGTGAGATAAAGGAGTTAACTTCCCCGACTCCTCGATGTCTTGATCAAACTTGGGGTCAACTGACAGACTGGTCCCAGAGGGATTAGCGAACAATTCTTACTGTATGACTACAGTCTGTGACCCCGAAGAACGCAGCCCCTTAAACTGCTCAAGGTTGTCACAGCTTGCGGGAGACTTAATTTAAAGACCTTGTTTTGAGTCAAGAGGGCGAGGGGGAGGAAACCAGAAGGTCCTCATGGACTTCCTTGTACTCCTCTGCGGTTCCCCTTGACTGTGCCGCAACACTACAAAATGCTTTTTTTTTCGGGGGTGAAAGACCACATGAGCGTGATCCTGAAACCTTCAACTCCCTTTTGATAGCATAGGAGGGAAATGGAAAAAAATGGGGGTGTATGGTTGAATATGACCCCCCATGCTATAGTTTAGGAATTCTTCCCGGTAATATGCTATTTTTTTGGTAACAGGCTACACGAAGCTATTGATTTTTGCTTTTTTTTCCATCTGCTAGAGGCCTTGCCAGAATTATCGGAAAACATGGAAGCTACATTATAAGTATCGTAAAAGTAATGACTTGATTCTTTGTTTTTATGAAAATTGCAAAATGAATAGAAAGGACATTCAACTAAATTTTAGGGCTAAGTATTAATGTTAATTTCGCAATTAAAATAAACTAATTATCAAAACAAACTATCTAATTTTTTGAAATATATAATCCAAATTTTTTTAAATTTTGCAAAATAAAATTTATAGGGTATTTTATGGAATAGGTGGGAAAAAATCCTTCTATTAATTGATAGGTCTATTCGAATTTTAAATTGAGACATGTAAAATTATTTTTATATGAAAATATTGTCAAAAATTATTTATATTTTTTCATGTCTATTTTTCTCTGGTTCATCAGTCAGGACTCGCGGTATAAATACAAAATCTGGTAAGTTAACATATAATAGATGATTATAGCATAACGACCAAACTCAGGCAAAAGAAAATATTATTCATAAGATCCCTGAACTCATTAAACAGTAATATTAGTGCCTTTATTAAAATGATGTGTCTCATGACGAATTTTGTAGCGTTGTATACTATTCCTGTTTTTTATTTTTTTTTGTGAATAACGAAAAACTTGTCGAATGTTGTTTCGCTGTATTGAAACAGAATAAGAATTCAGTTATTTTTTTAAAAAATATTTTTAATTATTTGGAGTAAATTGTGGTCATTAAGCTATAATATATATATATGTAACATTAAGAGATCAAAATGGTTTATTATGTTGGATTACTAGTGTAAGTATAAGTAATTTTGGGAACGTGTTTCTTTACGTACCCTGCACAATATATATATATATTGTAACATGAAAAGTTACACTTAACAATGCAGGCCAGCTTGCGAGTTGCAATTGTTGAGGAACTGACGCAACTTGGGCCAACAATGTAGTCTGGCGAAACTTGGGGAGTCGTCATGGGGTAGTGGAAGGAGCAGGTTGTGTCGGCGGGACGACGAGAGAATGACCACGCCCTGCAGATATAATTATTTCTCGTGCTCTGATTGGAATTAAAACTACTAAAATCCATTTTTGGTGTTTTTGTGAAAAATACCTGGCGCCCTAAAAGAATTATAAATCCTCGAATACGGAGGAACGCGGGATCTGCTACAATATATATAAATAAATAAATCTTCTTCCTTAGTCCTGGCCTCCTGGATCGGACTGCGGACTGTCATCTTACATGACACATTCCGAAATTAGATTGACACTTGATCAGCGTATCGATTTCCAGCAGCCTTAATCACAGTCTCCATGACCATGACGTCAACTAACCCCGACGCCCGTACCAGGATGCGAACCAAGGACCTCTGTGTTGTGAGGCAGCAACAGGAGGTCCGTATAAAAGAATGAATAACCGAATTTCATACTGACAAAACTAAGAGTTATTTTTATTCCTTTTCCTCCAAAATTTGTCAGAGATGCTGAAAAATGGTTACGTGACTTATATTTTCAAATATCTAATAATTTATATATTATAATAACTTTGATAGGATTATTTTGAGAAACCAACGTTAAAATAGATAATTTATTTAATGTCACAAAATGTTTTATTAAACAAAGTAATATAATTTGAAGTAAAATAAACTGGGATCTTATATGTAATTTATGACAAATATTAGTTTTATATGTTTCCGAAATTCAGGGTTGAACCGTAAAGTGAGAATCGTTTTCTGGCGCCAGTGTGGGGACGTGATAAGCAACAGATCGTTGCGGAGCGATGGATTGATGGTCACGAGATAGCGAGAGGAGTGGAGAAGAGTCGAGAGGGAGAGGAGAGGAAAGAACAGAGGTTCAGGGAGGACAGGAAGAACAGAGGCGCGGCAGATCAATCGGGCAGAGGCCAGTAATGAGGACGTGACACGATAAACACCTCAACCCGTGGTGGTGGGAAGGACGTTAAGGACCGCAACCCTCTACGTACAGAACTGTACATCACTCATGGAAATTCTTATTCACAGGTAACCTATATTTAATATTTTATTGGTTCATGTTTTAATGTTTAGATTGCGATATCGCACATTTAATGTGTTCTAATTTTTTAATTTTATTAAAATACATTTCTGAAAATTTAGCTGTCTTATTCATTTATTTTTATACTCTTTTTACTCTTAATTTTTTATATTATACCAGAAAAAATTCACTTAATATGGTAGTTGATCAAGAAAATAATATACTAAATCTCCATATTTATTTTTATACTCTTTTTACTCTTAATTTTTTTATATTATACCAGAAAAAAATTCACTTAATATGGTAGTTGATCAAGAAAATAATATACTAAATCTCCATATTTATTTTTATACTCTTTTTACTCTTAATTTTTTTATATTATACCGGAAAAAAATTCACTTAATATGGTAGTTGATCAAGAAAATAATATACTAAATCTCCATATTTATTTTTATACTCTTTTTACTCTTAATTTTTTTATATTATACCAGAAAAAAATTCACTTAATATGGTAGTTGATCAAGAAAATAATATACTAAATCTCCATATTTATTTTTATACTCTTTTTACTCTTAATTTTTTATATTATACCAGAAAAAAAATTCACTTAATATGGTAGTTGATCAAGAAAATAATATACTAAATCTCCATATTTACAGCCACATGTTGTGTTTAAAGTCGAAAAATATTATTTACTTCTCTTCGCCAAAGAGGGGGTTAAATCATAGCATTAAACATATCTTAAGCATTAAGGTGATATATTCATACACACAAATATAGAAAAATGTTGAATGAATTGTAGTTTGCAAAATTTCGTTTTCGTAACGTCAAATATATGCTCGTTGGCGTTGTAAAACATTATTCTCAACAGAAAAGAGTAAAATTATAAGCAAACCCCAGTGACATTCTGGAAAGAAAATTGATTGGAACCAATTAAAAAGCGCTTTTGAATACAAAAAAAATACGCCTGAGTTAAAATGGCAAGGCAGTTTGATTGAACGATTTAATTTTTATAATAAAAAAGATAATATATTTTTTCAGAGCAACACGAAATTCATTTTCATTTAATTTGATACAATTTTGTAGTTAAAACATAAGTATCAAACAAACGTCACCTACGTTTCTAGTTCTATAAGCCGAATTGTCTGATGTTTATTGCAGTCTACAATTTGTCCATAATTCATAAAGTCCGCTGCTACAAGACACAAGAAACTTCTCCGAGTGCTACACATTCGCTGGGATGGCAGTAAGTAATATTGTTGAGACTGGCGAGATGTTTATAACCGAGAGCGACCTCGATTCTAGAGGCAGAGCTACTGGTTTAACCTTTCTCGGACTCCGCAACATTTCTCCTGAATATGTCACGTTGTTATCTTTGTCACAGCGCAACGACACTAGGACATAAAGGGAATTTAAGAACAGGAGAGAATTTTACGTTTTGTACTTCCAGTAGCTGCTAATTAGCTTAAACTAAAAGGAATGTTCATAGTTTTGAGGAATTGTTACTTGACGATGCCAAAAAAAATAAATTCACCCATTATATTTATTAAATAGTACACGACGTTATAATACACACAGTTTTTGCGTTCACAATTAAATTTTATACCAATCAGTAAATATAAAAAAATTCATGAATGTTCCCACTATTTTTAAAACATGTAATTAACAGTAACGAATTTTTTTAAAAAAAACTAATTTCCACTGTATCGATGAGGTTTTATGGCGCTGAATCAACACGGAATTTAAACTTTCCATTCCACTCGTACACATGCTACAGGGCACAAAGGAATTTATCCTCTACCTTCAAAAGGTATATCACCTTCCCTACGCAAGAAAAGTATCGAAGAAAACTGATCTAACATGATGTTTCCTATTTATAAGAAGTTATTTGTCAATTTCAGGCCATATTTGCACCATAATACTATCAGAAAGAGTATCAAATAAGTCAAGCAACATTCTACGCTTTTAAATTTAATCACATTTGAAATAAAACTAAAGAATTATAAATACTACTCAACTAATCAACGACAGTTTTGACATTAAGAGAATTAGAATTACGAATATGTGAAGAATTTTGGAAACTCATCTGGATTATTAATTGTTTTTATTGATTAAAATTTGTTATTCATAAGTATGATTGGTGCTTAAAATGTGTTTTGGAAATGTCACCAATATTGACTGGGATAATTTTCAAATTTTGGGTAAATTAAAAATCCTAATTAGTTTTCAAAATGCTTCACATAAATCCTAATCGTCTTCTTGTCATGAATGTATCTGATTTTTTTAGCTAGTATTTGTAATATTTGATCCATGATCTGTAATCATCTAAAAGTTTTTCTATTTACCTTTGTTATTGCATTTTTTTATTATATTTTCCTAAGCTCCAGTGTCTTTGTACAGTTATATCTATAAATTTTTTTATATCTTTATTTCCTGACAGAAACATTTTGTGGTTGTTTAATTACATTAATTAATTATAAATTTTAATTGTCCATTAATAACGCAGTGTAAACTCAACGATATGCATTATTAGGTCTTATTAAGTATCTTTATTTACCTAATCTTGCTCTTGCTGCAAAGGTAAATTATCTGATCAATAACCTTTACCTACAGGAACAAAAGAATTTATGGGGTTATCAGGCTATCCAAATCCCGATAAAAAAATCTCATTATAATTAACCTTTTTACATAGCTATACCTCCCCTAAATCACTGCACTTTTCTGTTGATGGCGAGCTCAGTAATGATATCAAATTTAAATATCAATTGCTTAAATCTGAGAGACGAAAAATGAAATGGAGGATATCGTAACAATTATTGTGAAGCGTAGTCAACAAAAATTATTTTTAATATTCTTAGCATATTTCCTAAGTGACGTGAAACTATTTATTCGCCTGCAAAAAAAAGGTAGTTGAAGCTTCCAAAAATTAAAAACAATAGAAATTTCTCAATTATTACACTTCGTAGATCACATCTTCTATCTTCAAATCAACAAAGATCATTTAATTAGTTCTCAATTAGTGTTATTATTATATATCGTTCATACCCTTTTAAACAGACAGTTTTAAAATATTATTTTAATATCTGTTTACATTAAAATTTGTCACATTTTTAATAAGCTAATATATCCATACACTAAAACAGAATATATGTATAACAACATATCTTTACAACCCATGAATAAAGAATCAAAATATTAATAAATTATACTTTAATTAATAAAATAGTATTGTGAATTTATTTCCCCAATACAATATTTTGTCAGTGTCAAAAATTTATAAAACTATAAAAATTTGTTCCAAAATTCCTAGGAATGATCACTTTGTATAGAAATCCTTGACTAAATATGGTTTATGCTAATCATATTAAAGATATATCGAACTAAATATTCATTGATATTGAAGAAATGATGAAAACATTCTATAATTACGATTTTCAATCATGAGTATATTATGTATCACTTAGTTTATAAGTTTGAAGAATTGTAGGCAAAATAACCTGCGCCATGGCCAAGATTCGTCGGACCTTGGAGTTTATCCAATACAAGCATTATCTGTATTTACTGTAGCGAACTCTCTTTGCGAATAAATTTTCCTATAAAATTTTGATTTTTATACCTAAAATGTAGGACTTTCTCTGAAGTATTATTTATTAGTGAACATTAAGTCTATTAATTGACCTTGGTTGCATTGAAGACAACCTCGGATCTACTATTAATCAATAATTACATTATTAGAATTATTTTATGTTTATAAATGCTTTTCCATTTATTTCATATTTTACGGATGAGTCTTTTGGTGTGGCTTTTTACAGAATTACTGCCAAGTTTCTGAATATTTCTTAGATTTCTTCACACACTTGTTTACTATGTCACCATATTGCAATTTTTTGTCACAATTTGTCTGCTATGCTATGCTAATTATTGAATTTTAGACACGTTTGTGATTAATGAAAAAACTGAAAGCTTCAGAAACTGAAAAAAGTAACGTTACACCTCGAAACATAATGAACATAAATTTCTGGTTCGTAATATTTATGTAATGATTTTAATTATGTTCTAAAAAATGCACAGGACTTTATAATCGTGTAATAATCACGATTCAGCCATGAGATCCGTTATAAGTAACATGTGTAGGCCTATATATAATCAATGATTTTAAATATTAAAAGTTAATTGTCTGAACAGTCTTTAAGAAAATCGAAACGACAGAAATAAAAATTTTGAAAATTCATTATACTCCAAGCAGATTATTACTGGATATATATGACTGACGAGATCGTTTTTTTAAAAAATTAGGCTAGATAAAAGAATAATAACGTATATTTTATAATAATTCATTTCATTTATTATATGTATAAAAATAAACGGTGGCACGAAACGGGCTACATTTTTACCACAGTGAAACAAAAAATAATATTACTCTGGGTTTTCGATTTTTCTAACATTCAATTATTACAACAGTTTTTCTGTTTTACGAGAGAAAGAGATTACTGTGGGATATAGACGAATATGCTGGATCTAATAAGAAACGATTACACATCTGAATAAACCTAAATTAATAATGACTTTGATTAGGTTCCGTTTATATTATGAAATTTATATCTATATTGGATTTATTCGATGGATTTGTATTTGGTATACTATCTTGTTATATCATGCAAATATATATAATTTAATATTTAGAAAAGCTTCACCTTCATAAAGTCAAATTTGATGATATATTCTGAAGAAGCAAGCATTCTAAATATTAAAATTTTCTTGTGAGAGAAATAAATCAAAAACCGTATTAAAAACTACGGTCTCTGTCATTATGAAAGAAAATCGATTTACTTGGTATTTATAATTTTATAAATAAACCATTTTAATTTTTGCAAGCATTTAAAAAAACAGGGGTGTTTTGGAAACCGTCCAGCAATTTTACTCACTTGAACGCGTTGGATGAAATATAAAATTATGATATTAAAATTGACACTAAAATTTTATCTGTTAATTGTTTTTATTGGTATAACGATTTTAACACAGTGGATGTCCCGATGTAGACATAATAATACAAAAAAAACTCAATTCCTCCAGGGAATGAAATAAAAGGATGGCAATAACGTTAATAGGATTATTAAACTGGTTTTTCTATATGTATATTTGTGAATCGGGCTCGAAAAATATTTTTATAGATCTATATCATATCACGTCAAAAGAAAAAGAAATTTTATTTTCACGATCATATTCAAGTGTCAACAAAACTGTGATTGATTTCCTTTTAATTAGATTTTTATCTACTTTAAGTTGATCAAAAAATTGATATCCACAGTGTTGATATATTACACAATTTCTGAAACGTCCTTTCTAAGTTTTTATGATATTAAGGTCGGATTTCATAAATAATTAAAATAAATATAATAAATCAAATTAAAAACTCGGATTTATTTTAATTATATGTAAATAATTAATTATTTATTTCATATGACGCAATTTTTGTAATAAGAATTGATCTATTATCAAATTTCATGTAATGAAGCACACTAGACTTCCCCATATGGTTTAATAAAGCGAGCATTTGAAGAAAATGAATTTTATAGTATGTATTTAAACAATATTCTCGCCATTAAGCAACGAATGTGCTCTAGATGTGTGGTGCAGTTTATTTTAATATCAATATGAGAGAGATTTTACGCTAAACTGCTCGATTGTATCACGTGACATAAAACACTGATAACCTCTCAGCCTTTCAGAAAGAGTATTTTGATGGCTAAGGTACTTACATTTTTAGTGTTACACAAATAATTTATTAGTGTTCTACGGGCGAACCTTACGTAATAATTTAGAGGCTGCTAACATTGGCGTGAACTTTCCGAAAGATGTTTAGAAAACACTAGTAAAATACCTACGAGGTGTTCTACTAAAAAGTCATTGCTTCTAAGCTTCCATTTCTTTCTCTTTTACTTTTTTAATTTCAGAATAACGCCTGTATATTATGTTGATTGTAAATATTCTTGTTTCAAAATTTATTTGCAAGCACATTAACTCTAAAGTCATATTTTGTATAAATTATAATCATCAATTTTCTACAAATGTTTAATAATATATTAATTCCGTTAAAGTATCGTGACTATTAGAAACGCATGCATTTTTAATCCCACAGATATTTTAACAGTTATATTAATTTTAAAAAAAATTAAACAAATAGAACTAGGAATTGGTTTCAGTAAATAAACTACTCGAGTTCTAAGTATACAATAATAATAATATGTAAAGTTAAGAGGTTTATTCTACAACTGAGCCTATATTCCACAAACATATGATTTTTTTTTCTATAGTATTAACTAAAAAATATACTACCTGATTGATATTTATTTATGGCCTGCCACAGTCTCGTTTCACGAAGTATTATAAATTAGTAAAACGACGGATGAAACCGTTTCTATATCATTGAAACTTTAATCTGTCTGTCGGATCATTTAACTGTAGAATATAGTCTATATGCTTTGCCTTATTTCAAATCATAATTTTAGGTTATATGAAAGTACAAACGTATTTGAATTTTGGGCGACGGAAAACTGCACTGCCTAGATAACACTTCTTCAGGAATGTCATTGGTACTTTTCGTATAAACATTCTTTCCGGCCTAATAACACAGTTAAACGCGCGGCACATTTCAAATTGAAGTATGGCGATATTCCGTTTTAAATACTTCATTGGATATACTTATTCACGTATGACAGAATGATGTAATGCTTTTTCGCCCTTTTTACTGAACCATAGTAAGGAATATTTTCACAATAGTTTTTTTTTTCAAGAAAATCAATACATTTTCACGGTTATTACTGTTTGTTTATAGACCTACATATTTCGATAGGTTTTGTTAAAAATCAATGTTAAATAACGGTTCCCAAAGCAATAGACTAATTATTTGAGGTATTCTAATATGACTGCACGATGTAATAAAAATTAAACGGAATTTTAATTTTACAGACTCTGTAATAATTAAAATAAAAATTAAACGGAATTTTAATTTTACAAACTTTATAATATGTTGTCAATAATTTGTTGAAAACATTGTAAGAAATATTTATTTTTAGTTTTGTTATAATTTCATAAATGTAGTGCAATGCATGGGGGTATTCAATTTATAACTTTAAAAGAAAAAGCCGAAAAGATTGATTTACTAACTTAAGCTGTAGTTTTTAAAATAAAACTCTGTAAACAATTTTCTATTAATTTTAGAAAATATAAATCGATATTATTATGTCAAACAACTACATAGAAATTTTTTTATTTTCAAAAACATTTAAAATAGTATATTCTTACAGTATTTACAACAACTGTTTTACTGTCAGATGTTTTATTTTTCTGTTTCCTCAATTTAATAATTTTGAAATGAGAAATTAATTCAAAAGATTTTTGTGAGTTGAATATAATATTTTACGCAATTAAAAAAATTCTGTTAACACTCCGATCCAAGTGCGATGGTTGACAGTTGAGTGATTCCGTGGTACGAGGAGCACATGGGTCACATGGGAAACCGCGTCAACGAGGTTCATTTAAGCTATACGATTACAATTGGTTTGACACTAACATGTAGGGGGTTTTGAGGGTTGTTTGTTCACAGCACTATAACACTGTCCGCGGAACTAACCTCGTCGTAGATGAAGTTGTCGATCTCCTCGAGCGGGCGTCCGTAGAGGGCGCGAGGAAAGGGCTCGAACTTGATGGGCAGCACGGAGCCATCCTCCACGCTGAGCTTCCGGCGCGGCTGGAAGCCGTACTCGCGCACCAGCTGCACCGTCTTGCTCTCCAGTCGCTCCAGCGACTCCCGCGTGAACGGCTTCACCGTCGCTTTGCCCGTGCCCGAGGTCGCCATGGCGCTACCCTAGACGCTAGACGCTAGACGCTCGACTGGCGCCCGGACAGGCTCAAGGCTCCGCGGCGCCCCCGCGTCGACGCCGCTCCTGCGCGCGCACCACTCTACCTTCCATCACACTGTCCACCGGCCGGCGGCGGCGGCGTCTGCACCACTCATGTCTCTCAGGCTCCGTCGTAATCGCTGACTTTCTCAAGTCCATCACAGCAGGGCTTCCGGAAACGTTGAACTCGTCAATTCAGCCAACTGGTTCTGGCTCAAACGGGTCTTCATTGTTCCATACTTCTTGTTGACGTTCCAGCACAACTGTTAACTGAATAGTTTTATTACATATGTCTTCTTCTACTGTACTAGTAGTTCAACTTAACCTGATACTTGATTAGTCTCTTATCAATGTTGTTGTTGTTGTTGTTGTTGTGGTACTCCGCGCTTAACCTGGTCAGGTGAAACCCTCCATGCTAACCCATTCTGCGCAAGCCTTCGCATTTGAACATAACTACTACACTACATCCCACATCCTAATCTGTTTCACGTATTCCAGTCTTGCCTCCCTCTCTTGTTCTTACCACACACATTTCCCACTAATGCTAATATTATGTGACCTGTAGCGCGTTATTAAGCATAGGCGCAATTAATTTAAACTGCGATTTAGACAGTGAATCGCGTGAGTAATGATGAGTTGTTGGGTACTACCATGTGGAATGTAAGGAACGTCCAGACCCCCCGGGGGTTGAACATCTGGAGGAAATGAGTGACAGGCCTGCAGAATCGCCAGTGAAAGAGTAAAGGAGCAGCGGCGCCGGGCTTCTTCACAATCTTCGGACGCACGAGGGTGACGAATGTGCATACTGTGACACTTACTTACCCCTGATGGAGATGCCCTGGCGAGGGAAAGTTTTGGAGTTTTTGTGTCGTTAAGAAGCGCGACTGCCCAAAACTATTTAAAGGGCATGAGAGCGGAGATAGGGGACAGTCGAGGGCAAAATTCGTAAGAAGACAGTCGAGGGAAAAATTCGGAAGGCGACACTCGATGAAACTACTGGACTCCCGTCGCTGGCATTGAAGAAGATACGACAGATAGCAGTCGCCATCATTCGATGGCAAACGACAGAAGCCGCCAGGGTCCAGAAAAGCTGACTACACGACATCGCAAAGGGGAAAATACCAGATAAGTTCCACTCATGGTAGTCCTTAACATTCTCATGATTACGCAGACAACGTAAATTCGTCATTTTCCGACCAAATTTATCCCACGGTCAACCCGAGGTTTTGGATTTCATAGCTGAGTAGCCAGTGGCATAACAAATATATATTGAGTAGGATCGGTCCGCCAAAATTTGTAAATAATAAATTTCTATATTTTTTTATGCCTTAAATAAGAATTATTTAACTCCCCTCCCTAATACAAATTGGCTAAAAGGACATCCACTCTGGCGCCCAACAATAGAGAGTACGCCACAGACCATCATCTCCTTATTTATCTATCGCTACTTTTGGTCAAAGTCCTCTCTTCCCTTATTCTGCTTAGAACTTCCTAGTTAGTTAGTTACTCTGTCAACCCATATGATTTTCAGCATTCTACTACAGCACCACATTTCCTTTCGGCACCTCCTACCGTCCACAGCACACCCCATACAAACATTTTTAGTAGATTTTCCTAATATTCATTCTTCTATGAGCCGTAAGTAAATTCTTCTTTTTTTCCGAAAGATTTTCTTTCCTGTGCTACACTTTATGTCTGCTATACTTCTACCATCCCTAGTTATTATCCTGCGCAAGTCGCAGATATCCTTAACTTCCTTCAAAATATCCCTTCCGTACGTGGGCTGCATATATTTTCGAGTCTCTACCAAATGTTTACCCTGGGCTATTGCCGTACTTTTTCTTTTGACGTTCTTCAAGTTTCATATTTTCCTTTACACTCAATTAACTAATTCGTTAGCGACAGGTTTAGAAAAAGACATTCGTTATTCCGATATTTCCCATACTACACTCCATTATATTGGTTTCCCCTCTGTTAATCCTCATGATGTACTCTTCCTCCAGGATCAAGTTCGTGCCATTTATTATGGTTCCCAAGTCTTCATCTGAATCCTCTAGCAAACCTTAGGGTTTTCATTTCTTCTCCTTGCAGTTTGATTCCCTTTCCAAATTCATTTTTAACTTTCTTCATGGCTTGTTCTATATATAAGTTAAACAGAATGGGTGATAGACTGAGAAGAAAAAGTGAAACATTTTTTATACTCTCAGTAATTTCTTTGCGATTTAAAATCAATCTGCTACATATTTATGAATTATTTCTATGGAAACTTATTATTGAGTTAGTAAGTTTCACTTTGATTCAATGTTTATCTGTTATGTAAATTTTAAGTTAATACAAGGCAGACATTTCTCGAGAACGTATCAAATGTTCATAAGTTTTTTTCTTTAAAATGCATACTTTCAACAGAGTACAGAGAAGATTCTTCATTGCTAAAATCAAAGAAAGCAGGCATAATATACTTTCCTATGGGGCAATAACCATACCATAAGTTGGGATAATTTCAAAGTTTTAGTTAAAGATATCAATTGTTATGAATTATTAATTTCTGAGGTTTTATATATATAATAAATAATATTTACAATCTTTTAATTTATTATTATATTTCACTTTAAGTCTGTTTGTAAAAAATCATTATATTAAGATATATTAAAACTACCAATTTACAGACAGTTTTATTTAATTGATACTACTTTATAACGTAAAATTTTTCTTCAGGTTTTTGCAACTTTTAAGTATGCAATGAAAACTAATCTTGACCAAAAATTAAAGTTGAAATATAAAACTTTTTGTCACTGACAGTTATAACAAATTTAAGTTTGTATAATTGATATATTTTAACAAAATTAATTTCATTAACGAAAAATTGCCACTTTAAATTTCTATTTTTTTACCATTTTTTTCTGTACTTACAAATCTGAATACATTTATTTATATCCTCTTTGAACCTGATGACGTCCCAAATTGGTCAGTTAATTTAGCTTTATACATAATATTAAAATTTGATTTCTCAAAATTTTACTATCCAACTTTATCGCTAATCAGAATATGATATTCAATACACATTGGGTTTCATCTTTTCTCAATTATATTTTTAATTTAACACATAACAATATTGTAGCATATATTAATTAATTAAGGTTTTAGCGTGTATTGATATTGTTTGTAAAATAATTTTATTCAAATCCATGGGGGATTATAACAAAACAATGGCTGAAAGCTCCTGTAGGATTATACAAGAATAAAAAATATTTTTGGGTTTGACTTAATTAATTATGATGTAATTGTAAATTTAAAATATATTTCATTTTTATCTATGTCAAAGCAATGTTTATGTATTATTTAATTAATAAAATCTGTTTTGTGGAGAAAAAAACCTATAGTGACCAGAAAGTAGTGTGGCCTAATTATGAATATAGTTGTATAGCTCTGAACGTGGACGTATGATTTAAAATAAAATATTCTTTTGTTTAAAGCAAACCTTGAAGGCTTACGAGAGTAATTCTGCTTCGTGCACGAGCATTAAGTGTATTTAGCTCCTTAGTTAAAGCGCGGTGCTTATTATGTGAAGGTGCGATGTACAGACAGTGACAGCAACAAGCCGTTGGCTTTGACGCGATGTGACACAACCGAGGAGCTTAAAGAGCAAATTGAGTTATACGCAGAGATATTAATGCTTAGCCGATGTGCAGCGCAAAGCCGTGTTTATGGGCGGCAACGCCGAGCTCATGTGAGAAAGGTTCCTGGTGACAGACATTTCAGCCCACTGTCACTTTGTATAACTTCACCGTTGTTTACAGGAATACACCTGAGAGGTTTCACTCTCCAAAATCGCAAAAAATATAAACAAAACTAAACTTATGTCGCGTAAAGGCGCAAGAATTGAAGGCTTGAAGCTAATATAATTAAATACAAAAACAAAATAATAACATTATTTCTATAAATCATGTATGGATGCATGCAGTGAGTTCAAACTGCTGTAAAAATTACAGTATAAGTTGAGAAAACAACTGAGGAAGAAAGAGAATTGTGTGTTGTACTACACTTTATTTATTCAAATGAATAAATACTATTTTTATAAAATCATGAAAACAATGAAAAAAAATCTCACAACGAAACGTTCGAGTCAATTTTTTTATTACTAAAATTAAATTAAAATAATAAAAAAAAACTTAGACAAACACTCTACAGTTTCTTCACCCAACGGATTGTGCTGAATCAAATGAATCAGAGTTGTGTGATGTTGTCGGGGATAAGCAATGTTACGTAATTAATTTCTGAATTTCTAGAAATTTTTTGATGTGGTGGTATGCTTAGAATATTCAATTTAGAAGTATGGCGTCGTCGTGTCTGCAGCCGGGCGGCTACATTAATAGTCAATTCAACACTTAAGCGAAAATTGCGGATGGATTCCTGTTCTCTGAAAACTAGTTATAAATCATTCGTCACATTTCCCTTCCGTCCATTAGAATTTTCCACATCATCTATCAGATTCTCTGTTTCCTCTAAAATTTTTCTTTCCCTCTTCCTCTCTAACTCCCACTCTCTCTCTCCATCACCCATCCAATCCTCCGCCTAACAACCTCCCTTCTTCATTTCTCTCTACCTTTCCTCCCATTCTCTCTCGCTTTTCCCCAAAAGGAGATAATATTTGCGAGAAAATAGACTTTATTATTATGTCAACCCCAAAAATTCCAGATAAAATATACCATAAAAGGCTTATACGTAACCACTACAGAAGGCCGACAGCAGTAATTATAAATGGCGATTAAGAAAAGAAAGCAGAAATAAAGAAAGGAGTAAGTCAAGGATACAGTCTATAGCCAATCCTGTTTAACTTAAATCTAGAACAGGCGAAGAAGAAAGTTTATAAGGAAAATGGAGAAGACATCATATTGTAAGGAGAATAAATAAAAACCCCACGCTTTACCGACGATATTTTAGTATTAGGGGAGTCAGAATACGACTTGAAAACCACAATAAATGGCTTGATGGGTCCTGGAGAATTATTACAATATGAGGATTAGTAGAGGGAAAACTAAAGTAATGGAATTTACTATAGGGCACAGTGAAATAACAAAGGGCGTTAGATTGGGAAGGGGTATTTTGAACGAAGTTAAAGAATTCTGCTACTCAGTCTTAAAAAATAGTCTAGCGAACTATTAGCACCACTATATTTTCCTGGTTTTTATAAACACTGCCTGTTCAACTATCAACGTACTCAGTAAATTTTCGATTTTTATAATATTCACTTGGTTTTAGTCTCGCATTGATTTCGTTACTGATTGTAATTTGTAGCCTAGAGTAGTAGGAGGTCAGCCGTCAGATAAGAAGTAGCACTGGCTATATGGTATAAACCCTGTGGAGGTTCCCTACAGCCATAAACCCCTTTCGTGATGTTCATTCCTCTGAGCTCAGAATAGTCTCCACTAAATTGGTCTTCCATATCTTTGCGGCGCAAGCCTTCCGCAAAATAAACAGTTTTGCAAGAGGTACAATTTTATAATACGATCTGGTAACTTAGACCGCGGTATTCGTACCATGGATTGAAAGAAAATTATTTGTAACGTGCTTCCTGAACAGCACA
Organism: Eucriotettix oculatus; assembly: GCA_034510155.1. Lineage (NCBI taxonomy): Eukaryota > Metazoa > Arthropoda > Insecta > Orthoptera > Tetrigidae > Eucriotettix > Eucriotettix oculatus. Next base: position 68,622,104 of record CM067381.1, on the reverse strand, counting down.
CATAAATACGTATCCTCATATAAAATATAAAAGTATGTTGATTAAAATTATGTATGATATTGATAAAGCGAATACGGTAAAGCGATTAAAAAAGAAAAAGACAAAGATAAACCGAAACCATAAGAACTTGAAAACGTATATTTTAAATAAATACTGTGGACTTTATTTCAGAAAGAAATAAATCTCAAGTTACAAAGTATATTGTTCATGTCTTAGTATTTCGACAGACATATACTTAAAAAAATTGGTTTTGATAAATATCTATAGGCATTTAAAGGAACACTTTTTATATAAACATAACATAAATGTATAACCTCTACAGAAGACAGGCTGCAGTAATTAGAATAGAAGATCAAGAAAAAAATCGTAATCATGACAAGGATGCAGTCTATGGCCCATGCTGTTTAACTTATACGAAGAACAGGCGATGAAGAAAGTTAAAACATAATATGGAAAGGGAATCATACTGCAAGGAGAAGAAATAAAGACCCTACTCTTCGCCGATATTATAGTATTAGGGGGGATCAGAAAATAAGTTGGAAACCATGAACGTGATCCTGGAAGAATATTACAACTTGAGCATTAATAGAGGGAAAGCCAAGATAATGGAGTGTAGTATGGGTAATAGTGGAATGAGAAATGGTGTTAGATTAAGAAGGGATGTTTGGAAGGAAATTAAGGGATTCTGCTACTTGGTAAGCATAATAACTAAATATGGTAGAATTATGGTAGGCAAAGAGTAGGATAGCACGGACAAGGAAGGCTTTTACAAAGAAGAGAAATTTACTTACGAGGAATATAAGTGTGAATATTAGGAAAACGTTGCTAAAGTGGAGTGTAGCGTTAAATGGGTACAAAACTTGGACGATAGGAGTTGCAGAAAGGACAAGAATTGAAGCCTTTGAAATGTGGTGCTATAGGAGAATTCTGAAAATCAGACGTTTGATAGAGTAACTAACGAGGAAGTTCTAAGCAGAATAGGGAAAGAGAGATCAATATGGATGATGTTAACCAAGAAAAGGGATAGATTAATATGCCATGTTTTGGGACGTGAGGGTCCTTGTAAAATTAGCATTAGAGGGAAGTGTGCGGGAGAGGGAGACCAAGGATGGAATACTCTTTGAGATTAGGGAGTATGTGGGATGTTGTAGCTATGAGGATATGAAAAGGCTTGCGTAAGATAGGTTATAATGGCCAGTCTTAGGATTGAATACCACAACGTCAACAACATATTTACAAAACTATATTTAAAGGTTAGATTTAGATTTATTGTTGTTTCCATTAATTCTCGATTGAGGAAATAGGATAAGTCATACATTAAATATTAAAAATGAACAAAATAAAACACATAATTAAAGACAAATAAATTAGTTAAAGAAAGTGTATATAGACAAAAGTCAATATAAACACAACACGGACACACACTGGGAAACACAAACAAGCACACACTGAGGAACACGCACTGGAGTTTTAACTACTTGGACCAGGAAACTGTCCTTGCTCCAGCAGCGCCATACATGAAACAAACAAACAAAGGAGCTGAAAAAACTGAATAGAAATTTTAAGATATGTTATGTGCAATTTTATAAGGCAGCTCATTCAACTCTTTTTGCAGGAACCTTGATTTAAATACTAGAAGGACGATTAAGAAAATCCTGTACCGAGTAAAACAGCAGCGCCATTTAAAAGAATAGTTTTACTCTGCTTCACGAAGCTTTTGTAGTTACTATTTTTAACCTCTGGCGGAAGGCTGTTGTATAAAATTATCCCCGGGGGTATTGTGAATACTTTTCTGGTGTAGAGAGAACAAGGTGATGCTTGTCCGACCTTAGAGCTGAACGATTTCTGGTCTCACGCGTATTCATGAAACTCGCCATTTGTTTGAAACAAATTAGTGTTTCGCTATACAAACTTTAATATTTCATAAATATATACGCTTGGTAAAGTAAGTATTTTAAAACTTTTGAAGAAAGGTTTGCAACTAGATCTAGAATTCGTGCTAGAAAGTATCCTAATTGAACGCTTTTGCAACTTAAATATTTCATTACTCCTGGAGCAGTTTCCCCAATTAGAGATGCCATAGCTCATAATTGAATGAAAATACGGGAAATAAACTAGATGTGATTTTTTATGCTTAGAATTCATACGACATATTAATATTTAATGAACCCTATTTTACACAGAGAGTCTTAGAACTAGATTTTCTTCCACATTACGTTCTTGTGCCGCTTTTAAAATCTACCGATAAATCGAGTAATCCTCGCTCGACAACTACTAGAACGATAAACTTTTATAAAATATTATAATGATAAGCACTTTTTCAGTACTTGAAATACGGCACGTGCTACAATCCAAAATCATTTCTCATAATTCTGTTCCTTCGTGAATTTACACTATCAGGCACATAATTAATTCTCTCTGAGGAGGAAGACGGCAAATGAGGTGAGATTAGATCATTCCCTTGTCTGTACCTACGCTCTAACTCGATTGCATCTCGTAGCTCCAAATAATATGAAGATGCAGTTTGATGTTTCATAGATTGAACAATAAAGTATAAGTATAAAATCATATTCCATAAATCCTATACCCCAACTCTTCATCATCAACCTCCACATCTTCTTCTGTTACTTTACTGATCTAGATTTTTCCACTGTCATGCTGCTCTTCTAGATATTCCTTCCATCCTTCTGTTTTTTTTTTGCCTTTATCCATAATTGGCTCCTCATCCGCACACAACAGTTGTTAATGTTTATATAAGAAAATGACAAATACATCATACGTAACTGTCACAATTCCGGAATATGGCGGAATTGAAGGAGAGAAACGAGAAGGTATTCCAATCTAAGAGTATAATTCATTTAGTCAACGTTTAAAAGCTCTAGTTCACATTACTTGTGTAGCAGTTAATACAAAGTTGTGCGTACAAATTTTTTTCTCAAAGTTTTAAAAATGTACGATACTAATATTTTATGAATTATAACGTGATGTACGCAGTTTCACAGAAATGGTGTACGAGTTTATCGAGAGGAATTCTGCAGATTAAATATCACGAGGACTTTTTATCTCTCGCGCGTGCAGATCATATCTGGAATACAAATAACAAGCAAAGAGAGACGGAATATTATTATGCGGTCAGTATTTCGGTATTTTGTTAATTTATCTACATTTAACTGGAACATTTTTATATTTAATGTTTAATGAATGAATCAAAAGTTTCTATGAAAAAATTCTGAAAGAAGTTAAATTTTATTTTAATTTAAATCTAAGAATAATGTTACTGCGTTTCTATTGAGTATCATTTTTAACATTTTTATATTTAATGTTTAATAAATGAATCAAAAGTTTCTATGAAAAAATTCTGAAAGAAGTTAAATTTATTTTAATTTAAATCTAAGAATAATGTTACTGCGTTTCTATTGAGTATCATTTTTAACATTTTTATATTTAATGTTTAATAAATGAATCAAAAGTTTCTATGAAAAAATTCTGAAAGAAGTTAAATTTATTTTAATTTAAATCTAAGAATAATGTTACTGCGTTTCTATTGAGTATCATTTTTAACATTTTTATATTTAATGTTTAATAAATGAATCAAAAGTTTCTATGAAAAAATTCTGAAAGAAGTTAAATTTATTTTAATTTAAATCTAAGAATAATGTTAATGCATTTCTATTGATTATCATTTTTAAACGAATTAGTCTCATAACGTCGAAGGAAAGTTAACGTAATAAAATATATATCGAGCTTGGAGGGAAGTTATTGTAAATTAATAAAAACTTATATATCGAGTGAAGAGAAAATTTACAAAATCAACGTAATTTATTATTAAAGTTAGAGCTGATGCAGTCCAATTGCACTGTACTATTTTCGGTATGCAGTAACAAACCTTTCAAGATATTTCGGTTTGGAACAGATGAAAGATACTTTAAGTTGAATTCTGTTACAATAATTACATATGATACTGACTTAAAAAAGAATATCAATAATGTAAAATAATGTTTTCAAATTATAATCCTTTATTTTTTATGTACATTACTACTTTTAAGAAAGTAGCATAATATAAGCACTACAGTCATTTTATAAACACTCATTTTCTATTATCAACTAATTAAGTTCCTTTTAATCGAGATCAACTTAAAAATAGCCGATTAAAGCTGTAAAATGACTTGTTTTTATATCGTTTTTTTTAATGTATAACACAATTATATTAATCAATAAAATGCTTTTAGGAACCAATAAAATTATGAACTTAAAGGAAAATTATTTATAATTTTTACGCTAAAAAGTATTGTGAATTTAATATTTTATGAATTTATTCAGTGTTGGGTCCCGATTTTTAAAAAATTTGTGCTTCATCATCCCAAGAAACAATTTTTATGAGGATAAATAGGTAAGATATTAAGAATACACAATAATTAGAGTGTTACTATTACTCCAGGGATGGATTTGAAAAGCATAAAAATATAAAATTAAATTGTCACATAATATTAATATCAAAATATTATTCCTTCGTACATATTTTATAAAAAAAAAGATACTTAATTTTAGGAACAAGCTATAAATTTGGAAATATTGTATGCAGGATTGTGAGGTAATGTTTCAAAAGTTATGAAAGTTTTTGTAATGTCTTTCCTTATGAGGTTTTTTTTCTTTTAAATAAGCTTTGGTTAATAAACCACAAAAATAACTAATCCTTTTATCAATAATAATCTAAAACCATGGTTTGATTTCTTTTCTAAATTACAGAACCTATCGGTTTCAGAATTTTTTTCATTGTAACTGTTGATTCTTTCATTAAACATTGAATATAAAAATGTTCCAGTTAAATGTAGATAAATTAACAAAATACCGAAATACTGAGCAGCACATAATGCAGCACATTCAAATTATTCTGTATCTCGTTGCTTGGCATTTATATTCCAAATATGATCTACACGGGCGAGAGATAAAAATACCTCGTGATATTTAATTTAATCTGCAGAATTCCTCTCGATAAACTCGTACACTATTTCTGTGGAACTGCGTACATCACGTTATAATTCATAAAATATAAATATCGAACAGTATTATAACTTTACGAAAATATTCGTACGTACAATTATATCTTTTCATTATTATTACTTATAGTAGTCAAGGGGATAAAATATAACTGCCTCTGTGAAGTAGACAAGCTAAAAGTTTCATAAGAAAAAACAGCATTTCATTGATATTAATTGCTAAGGAAAGCAGTTTTTAAAAAATCAAATTAGAGTTGGAAATAGATTTTAATAGATTAGTAGTAATGACTCGTAACATCTATTGCTTAATTAACTAGGGGAAATCGTCCGGTTTGGACTACATTTTAGGAAAATATTAAAACTTGCCATAACATGGAGAATATATAATGAATTAACGGTTGCTAAAGTAGTCATATATGTATTACATTTTTTTCCATTACAAAGGATAATAGGTTACTTATTAAAGAATTAAGCTATGGTGCAGTACAAATTAACAAAGTTTTAACATCTACAAAACGTGCTGACATCAGTTATTCCCTTACTTAGTCTTAAAACTCCTTGTTTTCTAGAGAATTTGGCGTTATTAATCAGGTTAAACCTAGCGAAATTAACGAAAAATTCCATATATTAAAAAAATTCAAATAATGTCACCCAGCAAGGTTTATGTAACTTTAAATATTTTTTGAAAAATATTAGCATCGTAACAACCTATTAGCGACAATATTATTTATTAGATTACGTGGTTGGAGAACAGTAATTTATTTTATGACTTGTGTTACATATTAGACGCTTTACGAATTCAAATTGTACGTTCCATTTCTTACGTCGAAGGGCGGGGGAGGAATCCTGTAAACTGTTCAAGACAATTTTGCTGGAATAATACATTACCAAGCGTCTTGACCTGAGATAGAACTTTAGTCCTCACTTATTAACGTTCATAACTCATCTGTAGTCACATTAAAAAACATATCCACTCCTGGCTGAATAAACCGATTATCTAACATTGTCATCTTAGAGTAGCCTATTTATCCTAAATTTATTATTTTTCTCCCTATTTCACAATAAAACAATTTGGCTTCTGTTAACAGAATTTGATAAGTGGGTCTTTTTCCTTATGGTAAACATGTAAAATTTTGCATAATTGTGTCAGTATTAATGAAAAGTAACAGAATCCATTTGAATTCATCAATCATATTATATCTTCTCCCTTTTAATTCTTACGGGCTTATTTGTAATGGCCACATATAATTGAGGGATTTAAAATACAATTTTTATCTTTGAAATGGGAAGGAACGGGCAAGAAAATTCCTCACAAACACCAGATAGGGCACCGAAGTATTATTTCCTATGGTGTTGTCGTGATCCATTTTGGTAAATAATTTAATTAAAATTAAGAAGACATTCAACCACTTCAAAGGTATGACAAAATAATTCTGAAGAGCTTTCAATGTTGTATTAGGACGAACAATTATTTGACAAGTTAATTCCCGTCCTCTCTTGCTAAGCTACTACAAACTTTCCGATCCATATCCCCCTTTTAATAATTTGTGCTATTCAAAGGGCATTTATGTAATACAAATTTAATTCTACGATGGAATATATCGAACAATGAAACTAATAAAGAAAAATTGTATTCATTGTTACATTTGCTGCTGTTGGCTTGTTACTTATTTAAGTTGGTAGTTCGTTGCCGGTCGGTCGCATTAGCAAGATGGCTTCTGAGGATATTGTCTACACTGGTCTGGTGGCTCGATTGTCTCAATACGTGGGATTGCTTTCAACCCAACACGGACCGCGTTACGCCTACATCACAACTGGTATCTTATTTCTCCTTCTAAGTCTCCTCATTGCTGAATTAATCGTTCTCCCTGAAAATGATCTGCAGACTGCGACTCTTAACGCTTGTATAATAACTACGAACCTGAACGCCATCATCAAGGTAAGAACTGTAACAGAATGATGACCTTTCACAGCAGTACTTGTATTTAAGTATCAGACGAAAATCTTCAATCACTTGTTAATTAATTTACATGCCTTGGTTGCACAATTAAGTATTTCTGACGTCAGAAAATATATTTAAAGATATTTATTCACATTAAAAATGGGATTTTGTACATCAGTTTTACGTTATCGATTACTTATGATGACAACCTTGTCCATACTCAGGTTTTTATGAGTTATGTTTAATAAAATTTTTATATTATTATTTTATTTTATAATACATCTTTATATGTTAAATAAACAAACAACTTAGACACCATTTTCATTTAAATATCCGACATACATTAGGTTTAGTGAAACGACACTGACATCTCATATTGCCGTGTTCCTAAGCAGCTGCGTACTTTGTCGGCACAGGTACCTGGGACTGTCTCTTAATAACTAATATGATCTTGAATACAGATATTGCACACTTGTTATTCAAGATGGCAATTAACAAATGTTTGAAAGCTCTGCTTCTACCAACAACTGGCGACATGAATGGACGCATGCAGGTACTACTTCACTACATGCGTTTCAGGGCAATGACCACATGTAAATATAGAGTCCATTTTAAATCTGAACTAGTCTTGCAATTTATGGGCGCTAAATTCTAAACTGTTTTAATACATTATTTTTTAAAATGTAAAAATTGTCATTATTTAAAATTAAAAATTAAACCCTGTTTTCCATTATAGTTTGAGAACTACTGACGATAAAAATGTCTCAAGCCTACGATTAATATTTTAATTTTTAATAACTGATTCTTATATTGTTATATGGTGTTGTTACTTTATAAATTCTCAAGTTATTAAACAACATAAATTCTTATATTTACGTTCGATAATTTTACGTATTCATAAATTCAAGAATCAATTTTATTTATTTAATAAATAAATAAATTCTGACTGCACCTTGTGAACGAACTTTTTTTTGGCGTTGTTTTTTGGATAACAGGCTACATGAGGGTGATCCTGAAACAGGCAACTCCCCTTTAATAGCATAGGAAGGGAATTGAAAAGGGGGGATGCGGAAGGTAGAGCAAGGTAGCCAAGGGTTAACTAGGGCTATAGTTAAAGGATCCTACCCGGTGTTTCATCTAAAGAGATGCAGGGAAAACCCTAGAAAACCTGCATCAGGTAGGTCGGGCATTGCTAGGTAATATTCTTACGCCCTTCCGAATGACGGGAGACGAGTCTGCTGTGGGGTCACGCAGCATTCCCTTCTCCGTGTCTCCACCAGTTTCAGGAGGCAGTTGGCCGACTGATCCAATGGGATCAGCGGACAACTCTTGCCACATGGCCAAGGTCTTCAACCCCAGTACACATACCTCCTTAAAATAGGTGAAGGTGTCTCGGCATATGAGAACTTTGATAAAAAGTGCCCAGAGAGAGTGCGAGGCATTCCCGACATGATCAGGTGAGCCCCGCAGTCACTCTGGGCTGTCAAGATCATCATCTGTTACACTAGTTTTATTATTATATTATTTTCGTGGAGAGACTGAAGGAGAGAATTCTTAATTTCTTTGTCTCCTCCGCATCCTTTCCACCTTTATACATTTTGTTTGTGAAACAACTCCGGTTTTCCGGTTACGACCCACACGTGTTTCCGGATCCCCATGACGCGTTGGTCGAGTAGTTGTAGGTTCAAACTTTTTTACAAATTTTATACTCTAATTATTTATGACTGTATTTGTATTAGCAGAGTTATGTAATTGATGTCTATATTTTGGTCCTTATACTTATCCGGTTCCTGGATTTGAATGTCCGGTCCGATGATGAGTATATTAAGTATATGACTTCATAACAATCAAATCAGTTCTCAACATAACTCTGTTTACAGGGATTCTTGATGCTGTTTAAGTCTCGCACCTACCGCTCCATCGCCGTTCGAAGGTTGGCCGATTTCAAAGAGTTCGCCAATCCAGATTTGGACGAGCCTCTTCTTTCAGCAGCAAGACGGAAATTAGCCAAGGTTATTATCATATACCTGTCGATCGGATCGGTGCCCGCCATCGTGTGGGGGACTGTACCCAACGAGAAAGGCGGCAACAGGATCTTGCCTCTGGTGCAGTGGATTCCTTTCAACGCCACCAAGTCGCCGCAGTTCGAGATCGTCTTACTGTACCAGATCATGGACGTGTGGTTCTTATTCTTCTTCACGGTGTTCTACGACTTGATTCTCATCGACGTCTGTATACACATCTGCGTGCAACTGCGGATATTGGGAAGGAACATCAAGACGATCAGAAGTGACGACTGGGAAGAAGCTCAGAAAAAGGAAGTAGAGAATGGAATCATCACTGCTAACACAGAAAGACGCCAAGACACGGAGAGTAACGTAGAGATATCAGACAATGAACTGTCTCGTCGACTTAAAAAATGTATAAATCATCATCAAACTATAATAAGGTTAATGTTTTATTATTTACCTAAGTTATTTATGAAGGAAAATATATGAGTTGGTAATTAAAATCATATATCATTAAAGTTTGATGATAGCGGTGAGGATCTTATTCGATTAACCTGCCTTTTAAAAAGGTGAAACCAAAAGTCATTCACTGTATCTTTATTCAAATTTACTCTTCATTCTAAATCCTTACTTTTTATATAATTTCAAAAAAAAATTAGATCTTATAATAATAATTTTTATAATTCGTTTGCACTTCAATCGTGTTTAATTTATTTGACAGAATGTTAAATACGGTTATTTACGATCGCCGGTGAAAAAAATTCAAAAATTTATTTCCGTAATAATGGAACAATTCTATATCATTCTGATAAAGTATCTAATAATAAAGCAAAGTATTGTGTTTGGTTTATCACTTATAAGAGTAGTTTATTTCATTTGATTTGCAGACGTTTTGACAGTTAATTTATCGTGTTGTTGTCAGGATATGTGTGACTAATATAAAAGCCTCAAAATTCACGTAAAAATATGATTATTTAACAGATTGGCAGAAGACATGGAGGAGTGCTTCAACAAAGGACTTTGCCTGCAGACACTCGTGAGCCTCATCGCCCTTTGTGTATCTCTTTGTCAAATCGCAGTAGTGAGTATTCACACAGAAAATACCATGTTCTACTTTATTTTATTGTACCTATATCTTAGTTGCTAAATATTTTTTACTGAGAAGCATTAAAGTGCATTTATTGCGATCATTAATGAAACATTTCAATTAAGAAAAAGCTCTCAGCTGTAACGATAACAAAATTAATCAAATTTAATTATTAATGTCAAGTTTAAATCATCTAAATCGGACTCCTGGAGACATTAATATTTAATGGCATTTTAAAAATTAATTTCCAATTTATTCAAACAAATGATTTGTTTTAGTACGCCCAGACTCTTCACGAGACTGCAAAGTATTGCTCCTATTTGGCTGCAATGTTTACGCAATTTTCCTTGGTTTGTTATTTTGGCCAAGAACTTATCAATGAGGTGAGTCATTAATTCTTAAAAAATTGTTCATTACTTGATAAATAAACCATAATTAGCACATTACTTCTCATATATAGTACGTATTGATGTAACTTCTACTAATTACTATGTATAAAAAATTTTACTTCATCAATAAAGAGTGAGTTCAAGGTTTCCAGCCAATTAAAATGTTCTCAAATATTTTACAAATTATTTTTTTTCATAGTCATTAATTAAAACAAAAGCTTTTTGCCATCCTCAATCTTTAGTTAATATACAACAGACAGCCAAGTTACAACCATATTTTATTTGCAATCAATTAATGAATGAAAATGTTGGACCTTACAATATAAATCTCTATTCATACGTCAAACAGCAAAGAAACTGCCATCTGCCTGTGGCTTCCTTAACTAAAGTGATTTTATTAGATCCCACCCTATACAATAACATTTACAAACATTTTTTATACTTACTCATTACAATTTACGTCCATTATTCCATTTAAAAGTTTACCATATTATTTTATAAAATTACAAAAAGAAAAGTTTAATTTTAAACTATTTTAGCGAAAAGTTATAAAATATTACTAATATCATGAAACCTCTAATATTAAACATTATTCTAAACAATATTTATATACAGGTACATTTTACAAATCATAATTTTATTTATAACTTTTTACATTCAAATTCTTAATTATACTTATTGATTTTATTTTTCTATTTGTCTTTGCAAACAATAGTACTTATAATTAGATCCTGTTGTAATTAGTTTAAGCGGTGCCCAAATACCCCTCCCTCATTTTTTAAATTCATTCATTTTTCTGCATTTTTTTGTATGTAGATACTTTCTATTAATATCCTCTCGAATATATCCCTTTCCACTAGTAATATTTCAATCCATCTCATGTTTTAATTTCTTCCAATGAATAGATAACGCCGTGTTAGACAACAGATGTTTAGCATTATTCAGCACTATTGCTACTGATTAAACGGGAGACTTGAAACCTATGAGCTTATTTTTTTATAGAAATGATATATTTACAAACGTGGGTTACTCATCAAAACTACGACTCCTCTACAAACCCACAGCAGTCTCAAATAAGAATTCTGAAACTCCAGCTATAAATGTATCGCTTTTATCCAAGTTAAGCTCTAAATCTTGTTGAGCTTTAATTTTGAAGTATGTTTTGAAATACCTGTAAGACCATGGAATCGAACCAAGCCCACTATCCTGATCACAGCCGATTATTTCTTTTTTGGTTTATACAAGCTAAACTACGGTTATTCGGGTTGAAGAAACTCCCACCTAACAGCTTCCGAAGGGAAATTTAAAGGGAGGTTGATGATGAAGGAGATCAAGGAAAACCCCTGAAATAGTGTAAAAAACCTGAATTCGCTTAAAATGATTTAGGGCAAAAACCTAGGAAGCTTGCATCAGGTAGGTGAAGCTATTGTTACTTGTCCTCACTTCCTTCCGATTTATAGAAAGGAATTTTCTGTAGGAACGCAGAATTTATTTTTCCATGCCTTAGACAGTTTTTAATGCGGCTAGTCGACTGATACTAGAAATTAAAGCAAACCACTCTCACCGGATATCCAAGGTCTGCGACCCCGGAGCATAAACCTCTTAGCATATACTTAACTGCCTCACAACATTGCAAAAACCTTAGATCGAAACCAGAGAGATAAGATGGAATCCCCGATAGTTACCCCTTTTTCTCAGTAAATTCTGATTTAGAGTAATCCTCACTGCATCAATTCCCCTCTAATAGCATAAGAACGGAAAGATTATAACAACTATATGGTAGGAAAAACACGACTTAATTTGATTCGATAATTTACAATAACATTACGTTTCCGTTATTTTTAGAATGAATTATTAATAGGTCTTCTTTAATTTTTATTGCAGAGTGAAGGCGTGAAGTTAGCTTGTTACAGCTGCTCTTGGCCTGACTGTTCTCTTCAGTTCAAGCGATTACTCAGAGTTATGATGATAAGATCGCAGAAAGCACTCATGTTGACAGCAGGAAAATTCACTGAAATGTCTCGGGAATCCTTCCTTACGGTACGTTATTTACCCACAGTCCCTTTATAAGGTACTAAAAATTAATTCCTAAAATACCAATATTCAAACATTTCAAATTTGTGTATTTTTTATTAAAAAATGTTAGAAACATAATTTTTCTGACATTAAATTTATAAATAAATAAATAATAATATAGCCAAATAACTCGCCACCACATAAATTAAATTAGTATTTAATTTTTCAGGTAAATTTATAATTTGATAAACTAATTACATAAAATTTAGCTGAAGAAATCAAAAAAAATTGAATGAAAGAAACGTTGTACTTATATTAATTTAATACTAATTAAATATATTTTCTTACTTAGGAGGCTATTTTCATTTACTTATTATTAAACGTAATGTCAGATTAATGATATTAGAATTATTTTAATTTCAGGTAGTGAACTGCTCGTATTCATATTATGCCGTTTTGCGAAGCATGGAAAAGGATTAGAAAATGGTATATAATTATTGGTGGATACGAATAAATAAAAAAGATTAATTTGTAAACTTATATGTGGTATATTATTAAATGAAAAACTATATTAATAAGTGTATTTACTAGACTAATAACAGTTACAAGTTGGGTTCTCAAACAATAGGTTAGAGAAAAAAATTATTCCGGATGTTTTAAATACCCTGAGCGTCAACATAATTTAAAATTGTAATATTTACAGAAAAAAAATAGAAAAAGCTATCAGGGAAGAGAAGTAATATATTTTCATTATTTATGACACATAACCTTTTGAACTTATATTGTGTTGAGAGTAAATATGAGGACTATTCGAACAAGAAATAAAGTGTTATTGTATTTGCAATGAATTAAATCACTCATGGATCAGAGGGAACGGATAAGCTATTACGACAGGCAAAACTAAAAAAATAAAAATTTAGACAGATTTCAAAATTAGTCCCCTCACACCACTAAATCTGACTTTGAAAATGGTTTTAACTGAACCAAGAAATATGATTTTTTTTTCATAAATTAATTATAATACATTTATCCCTGAAATACTTTCAAAAGTCGAAAAGTTTTACCTACTGCCTTTCTACTTTGGACGTCAGCATAGTAGTTGATACGACTCTTAATAAAGTAAAAAAGTAATATAATACGTTTGTCACCTTTTAATACATGGTTTTATAGTAAATTAATTTATTAATTAATAGGTCTGACAATTACAACCAAATGTAGTATATGTCTCATTTAAACAGTGCGTGTGTTAAACACATGACACTTCGCACACCCCTAGGGAAGGAAGTGAAAGAGCGTGTTAAAGAGTTACGCATACTCCTGAAGAAATTTTAATCAAATTTTGTCAATTATATGATAAAGAATCGAATAATATTGGCTCGTGACTCTCAGGGGCAGGTCAGGAAGTAAGATTCACCAATATTAGTGTAGAATAAATAGTTTTATTGTTCTCTGAGTTTAATATTCTCACTGTCGATGAGATAATAGATTTTGGATGAGAAGAGGATACCTGATTAAGGTGCAAAAATTTGTATTTTGGGATTCTATTTGGATCTCATAACGTGACCTTAATCATGGACGTCGCTAATTATTTTTAAAAGTTCAAGTAAAAAAATCACGGTACAGTATAAGGTAACAAGTGTTTAAATTTTGTCAAATTAGGTGCCTTTGTAAATTTCCCTTATTAATAAAATACATAAAAAATGATATAAACTGATATCAATATCGATGAAGTTAAATTAGCACGATGTAAATCTATGTAAACCTTTGTATTTAATTTAGCACATGTTGATGGATAATAGCAATGAATTTAATGTCATCACATAATGCAACAATAAAGATTTGTTTTTCATTCCATTTGAGCTTCCAAATTCCTATGTAGACTCACGTCTCAAACATTTCCATATTAGGAAATCATTACTAAAAATGTTCGTATGGAGTGTGGGGTTGTATGGGTGCGAAATGTGAACTGTAGGAAATTCAGAAAGGAAAATAATAGAAACTTTTGAAACGTGGTGCTATAGGAGAATTCTGAAAATTAGATGAGTGGATAGTGGATATAGTTACTCAACCAGGAAGTTGTAATCACAGTAAGAGAAGAGAGAACAATATGGAGGGTATTGACCGAGACAAGGGATAGATTAATAGGGCTCGAGGGTTTTGTAAAATTAGCATTAGAGGGATGTGTGTGAGGTAATAGCAGAAGAGGGAGAAAGGGGTGGAATACGCTAAGCAGTTAAGGAGAATGTGGGGTATATAGTAGTTATGTAGAAATAAAAAGCATGCACAGATTAGGATAGCATGGAGGGTTACATCAGACCAGTCTAAGAAGTAGTACGACAACAAACCTTCTTTAATACTTTTGGAACAAAATTTTTATAAATTACAAATAAACATAGTAATAATAAAATCTGTAAGGAACGAAGAACATCAATGAAGATAATGGCAGCTTTTTCAAAATAAAGACATTCTCTCGTTTATTTATTCAAAACTTTGTGAATTTAATATTATTCGAAGGTCATTTATGGAATATAATATTAATTCTACAAGGAGGAGTATCGAACTAATAAAGAAAAATTTTCTACCGTAATAATGCCCTGCATTCACAGGAAAAGTGGTTATCTTGTTACTTATTTAAGTAGGTAACTCACTGCCGGTCGCATTAGCAAGATGGCTTCTGAAGATATTACCTACACTGGTCTGGTGGCTCGATGGTGTCACTACGTGGGATTGCTTTCAAACAAACACAGACCACGCTACGTCTACTTCACAATTGCAGTCGTATTTCTGCTCCTAAGTCTCCTAATTGCCGAGTTATTCGCTCTCCCAGAAAGTGACCTGCAGACTGCGACTCTTACCTTATGCATCATGTGTACGACCCTGAGCGCCATCATCAAGGTAAGGATTACAACAGAAAGACGTCCTTTCACAGCAGTGACTAGGCAACATACCATTTTAGTTGTGAGTCTATTTAGTGACAAAACTAAAATCGCAAAGATTGATAAATTGACTTTCGAGCAATTAAAAAACATTTCTTAAGTAACCCACTATGTAATGAATGTTTCTAACCTCCATAAGACCCTTGTGGCATTCCACTCTCTATCTTAACAGATATTTATTCACTTTTAAAATCATGATTTCCTAAGATTCTATTCCATCGTGTTCATAATATGTGTTACAGAATACAAATGACAACTCTTTAGATTACATCAGCTGTCAAGCTCTTACATCACCAATCGTAACCATGCTTATTACATGAACCTAGCAGTTGTTATTGTAATTCATTAAATAGTGATATAAATGTTTCCGGCTGAAGGAGAATACTCATCCTCATACGTATACGTCATGACCTGGTTCTTCCCCGTCACGAAAAAGCCAGCCCATTCATTCATTACTAACGGTAACGACGCAAATATTCATACAGGATTGTCTTTCAAGAATATTCTTTACATATGTACTCTCAGAATAAAGTTTAACATTGTGCTTGCTTTTTTTAAAACTAATTCATAAATCTCGTTTGTAGGGATCCTTAATTGTGCTCAACTCTCGAACGTACCGCTCCATCGCAGTTCGAAGGTTGGTAGATTTCGAAGATTTCACCAATCCTGATTCGGACGATCCTCTACTTTTAGCCGCAAAACGGAAATTGGTGAAGGTTTTCGTCACGTGCATGACATTAGGAGCATTGCCCGCCATCGTCTGGGGGACTTTACCCAACGAGAAAGGTGGCAACAGAGCCTTGCCTCTGGTACACTGGATTCCATTCGACGCCACCAAGTCACCGCAGTTCGAGATCGTCTTATTCTATCAGACTGTCAACGTTTGGTTCTTCTTCTTCTTTACAGCCTTATATGACTTGATTCTCTTCGACATCTGCATACACATCAGCCTGCAACTACGGATTTTAGGAAGAAACATTGAGACGATCACAAGCAGCGATTGGCTGGAAGCTCAGAAAAAGGAGATGGACAAAGGAAGCATCTTGGGTAACACAGAGAACAATATGGAGATATCAGACAATGAACTGTCTCGTCGTCTGATAAAATGTATAAAGCATCATCAAACCATAATAAGGTGTATTATTTTATTTTATTTAACTTAAGTTAAATACAAAGGAATGTATTAAGTAAATTTTTTTCTTGGAGATGGATGATAACAGGCTATATGAGGATGATTCTTGAACAGGCAATTACTCTTTAATACCATAGGAATGGAACTGAAAAGGGGGCATGTGGAGGGTAGAGCAAGGTATTTAGGGGCTGATACGAGCCCTGGGAATAATTTAAGGATCCTACCCTGTAATGCTACTAAAGAAATTATTTACTTTTATAATAACATGTTCTATAAGTTAATTTTATAGTACTAAAATGACATGAGCGGTAATTCATCGAATGATGTTATCTTGCATCGGCAAGTAGTGTCCTATTAAATCACTCTACCATTTCTTCTTTATAAGCCTTTTAAGGGTAAGTTCATGTTGGAGGGAAGACACTAATTGATTAGGATGAGCCTGTAGTCGCCGGAAGTGTGTCTGGTGTTTCGGTTTTTTGCATTCCTCGCGAATAGATGGCATTTTTATATCCATACGTAATTACTGGCATACCATGGTACCATGGTAAATAGTCAGAGGTTTTTGAACTGGAAGCACTGTATTATATTTATATTGATTTTATGATTACTTTGTATAGGAGTATCTATTCCCTAGGGACAAGTATGACATCTTCCACCAATATCCAGTGCATTATTCTGATACACATGTCACATTCCCTTCGTTTTATATATATTTAAGAGATGTATATTGTCTTAATAATATCACATTTAAATTCGATTCCAATTAAATATCCAAAAAGAAAGTCTCACAGCATTCTAACAAAAATATCACGGTTTTTCGACGGTTCACTTTACTAAAAACAGTTTTTTCATTCAAATGTCGTGTTGTTGTCATAATTCAGCAGATGCTCTAATAAATGTTCATTTACAGGTACGATTTATACCATACTTAAAAATTAATGTAAAACTATATCGGTTTAACAGATTGGCAGAAGACACGGAGAACTGCTTCAACAAAGGACTTTGCTTGCAAACAGTCATGAGCCTCATCGCTCTTTGTGTAACACTTTTCCAAATCGCAGTAGTGAGTATTCAAGCATGTCTGTCTGTTTCCTATTTTCAGAATAAAACCCACTTTACTCGTACAACGAATTTAGTTTTAATTACTTGATATTTAATCAAAACTAACGTTCCGGTATTATTGTGTTCCTAAAGTGTTACTGCTAACGTTTTAAAAATAGGTAAACGCGTTATAAGATAAGATCTGTAACGGTTACTAGAGAAATAAACTATAATTATGAATGTAAAGTTAAAATTTTTCTATGAATTCTCCTGGTAACTTTTGCAATTCATTAATACTCAGTGAATCTTAACAAAATCATTTCTAATCTGTTAAGTTTATTTTTTAATAAATAAATTATTTCAGTATGCACAGACTCTCCACGATACAGTAAAGTACTGCACGTACATGGGTGCGATGATTATGGAGATTTCCTTTATCTGTTATTTTGGACAAGAACTTATCAGTGAGGTACATATAAATAATTATTCATTACTTTACCAAAAAAAATAATTACTATAGCAATTATTACAAATCAAGTATTACTAAACTCCAAAGTAAGAGAAAACCGGAACCATTCTTTATTTTCTTCTCTTTCTCTTTCTGGATCAGCTTAAGAGGCAGCTTGGCAACTGTTTCAAGTTCCTCCATTTTTGTATAGGAGGGGAAAAACACTATTAGGGTGTACACGATGTTCCAACACCCCTTGAATAGCTTATAAAAGGTTTTTTAAATAATACGTTTTACTGGTTTTTACAATTATGTTTTTTTTCTATTTGTGGCATTATTTTTTATTTCAGAGTGAAGGCGTGAAGTTAGCTTGTTACAGCTGCTTGTGGCCTGACTGTTCTCTTCAATTCAACCGATTACTAAGAATTATAATGATAAGATCGCAGAAAGCACTCATTTTGACAGCAGGAAAATTCACTGAAATGTCTCTGGAAACCTTCCTTATGGTACGTTAAGTATCTATCATCAGTCCCATTGTACACTTTAAGTTATAGTATATGAAAAACTTCTTCCTGAAATCCACACTATTTATACATTTAAAATTCGTATAGCTTATTTTACGTATGCTAATATTCTTCCTGGCTAAAATACAGGTTTGATAACCATTGTAAATAATTTTGACATGTTATATTATATTTACATCATACTTATGTGAATTAACATATATCTTATTTTTTTCTAAATTCAAGTCTTACATCAAAATTAAATTGCATAATTCACTGATCTAAATTGAGAGTAAATAAAAAGAAAATAATTGACTTGTTCCAATTAGAAGTATTTTTTATTTCAGGTAGTGAACTGCTCGTATTCATATTATGCTATTTTGCGAGGAATGGAGAAGGATTAGAAAATATGATACTATGTACGAATACATGATATATATAATTTTCTAACTGAAAAAAAAATTGTCCATTGCCTATAATAGATGACAACAAATAGTATACGACATGTGGAATAAACCTGCACAACATCTGCAAATCATCACCTTTAAGCCTTTTCGGTTGTTGAGACGAAAGCTGCACCGCATTCTGACGACATAAAATTACAAGCATTAAGCATGTGCTAACGCTTAAGATACGGTCTAGTACAGATTCCCGATAGTCACTTTCCCAATGCACGTTTTCCCGGTTGAAATTTTCCCGACAGGTCACTGTATCAACTTTCCGAGAGGTGCATTTTCACAAAATAATTAATAGAACACTTAATAATTTAGGTATCTTTCAATACATGGTTTTACAGTCAATTGATCATTAAATAATGTGTCTGACAATTAGAAACGAATGTAATCCACGTCACATACGGTGGAAAAATAAACTGTACGTGTGTAAAGCATTATAAATATATCATTTCAGGCGGGACTTCTGGGAAGGAGTGTTTGAAAGTTTACTCAAATTCTCTTAACGACCTGGAGAAATTTCAATCAAAATTTGTGAACAATGTAACTTATTAAATCTTGTAAAATTTTCTATTTAAATTGTAAACCTTGAACGAATGATTGCTATAAATTTATTTTCACCACATATTGCAACAATAAATATTTATATTAATATTTGTTTTCATACCTTTATTCATTCAAGCTTCCAAATTCTTATGTACAATCACATTTCATAACCTTCCGAGTTACTTTTTCTTAAAATCATCTATAAATTTAATATTAATAATATGAGTACGTACCTAGCATAGTTCTGAAGACAATGACAACATTTCTTAAAAATAAATACATACAGAAGGAACCAGTGTCACTTACCTATCTCTTTAAATTATTAAAAGCTTGCCGTTCCATAACGCTTTGTGAAATTAATAGTATTCAAAGAGCATTTATGGACTACAAATTTAGTTCTACGAGGAGGAGTATCGAACAATTAAACTAATAAAGAAAAATTGTTCCGCCGTAATAATGCATTGCAGTGACAGGAAAAGTTGTTACTTATTTAAGTAGGTAACTCACTGCCGATCGCATTAGCAAGATGGCCTCTGAAGATATTACCTACACGGGTCTGGTAGCTCGATGGTGTCACTACGTGGGATTGCTTTCAAATAAACACAAACCACGCTACGTCTACGTCACAATTGCGATCGTATTTCTACTTCTGAGTCTCCTCATTGCTGAATTATTCGCTCTCCCAGAAAGTGACCTGCAGACTGCGACTCTTACCTTATGCGTTATGTGTACGACCCTGAGCGCCATCATCAAGGTAAGGATTAGAACAGAAAGACGACCTGTCACAGCAGTGACTAGGCATGCAGGTGACAGTTTCATATAACCTACAATCTTAGATGTGATTCCATTTAGTGATAAAGATGTGATACGCAAATTTTGTTAAATTAATTTCGAAGCAACTGAAAAAATATTTCTTGTGTAATTTACTGTGTAATTAACCTCTATAAGACCCTCGTGGCATTCCACTCTTTATCTTTATGGATATTTATTCCGGTGAATTCATTTCTAAAATCATTATTTCCTCTGATTCTATTCCATCGTGTTCATAATATGTGTTACATAATATAAACGACAACTGTTTAGATTATGAGACGAGTTCAATACCACAAAATTACATCAGCTGTCAAGCTCTTACATCACCAATCGTAACCATGCTTATTACATGAACCTAGTAGTTGTTATTGTAATTCATTAAATAGTGATATAAATGTTTCCGGCTGAAGGAAAATACTGATCCTCATACGTTTACGTCATGACCTGGTTCTTCCCCGTCACGAAAAAGCCAAGTCCATTACTAACGGTAACGACGCAAATATTCATTGCGTGTTTTGCCACGAATATTTTAACATAATATATCATTAAAATATTTGTAATTTGGTAATATAATGGTTACATCATTCAAATATCTATCGAATGTGATTCCTTTTGGGCACCAACATTAAAGGTAAGCGTATAATGTAAAGTATACTATCTTGGTGAATTTAAGTTTAATGAAGGATGTGACAATAATTTTGATTAAAGTCGTTAGAGTGTAATTATTATCTCTTTATGTATATTATCGTTTCACAAATAATATTATAATCATCACTATAATGACGACATAAATTATACGTTACTACATACATTAAACACAATCGTACATTAATTACATTATTTCAATGGGACTCTTCGAATATCGCAGTTCATTTAATTTATATAGTGTAAACTTAATAATAACTGCTAAAACATTCCCCTCCCTGGCTCCACAAATTTTGACAATTATTAAATCTCCTCATATTCTATCTCTATCAACAAACATCTTTTCCTCTCGTTTTTTTTTTCAACTACAAACCTACACTCGCTATCAATAATAATCTACAGGAAGAAAGGGAAAAACATTACACCTTGACGGAATCATCCCTGAAATATTGAACAAATGTAAAACAATTTCGCTAAAAATGCCAAATCATTTAACAATAAAAAATTAACGTGATATTGTTTTGAATACATTTCAGTTCTACCCGACACATGATCAAAAAAATGGCGACGCCAAATTTGCTGGTTGTCCGGCGATGCCTGTGAATTTATTTGCATTAGCCCCCTACAGTATTTTATTCGGCAGTAATCTCTTGAATGGTTTAATGGAAGCAAACGGTTGACATTTATTGCAATGGTTCAAAACTTAGCCATAAGTCTTCTTCAATATGTTACGGTTATATAAGATCACCCTCAAGTAGCCTGTTAACAAAAAAAAGGAATTATTATGCAACTACTTCAATCTCCTTAAACTAAATAATAAACATGAAGTATTATAACGTATTAGTCAGCTGCAGTGTACCCTTGCAACGTGGTTTCTTAGACGAATCTAGAACGAAAAGCGTTACTCAGGTCTATAATATATAGCTTGAGTACTAAGAGACCTTGTCTCTTCTTTAAAATGTATAGAGCGATAATCTTATATAGCTTACGAAATGATTCCTTCATATCATAATATTTTCAATTCATTGGTCTAATTCAGAAATGTACCTAAAAATATTAGTATCAAAATAAAAAAATAGTGATTCAAAATCAAAGTATTGGTTGCCAAAGGTTCACATTTATCAGTAAATTTATTTTATTTACCTTTCGTCAGTAATAAAGGAATTTTCGTAGTTTCTAGGCCATCATATTCTATTTAATTGAATCTTAATAAGTAACTATTAGGCTAAGATATATGAAATGTACGTTTTCCAAATATATGTAATCTGTTTTTATAAAATTTCACAAATATATACTTAAATTACGAATTGTATTTTACTGTAGATTAATCCTGCCTAATATTGAAAAGAGCTCATTTAATATTGACGAAAGCCAAATGCAACAAACTTAACTGTTGAATGTGTACCTTTATCTGGCAATTAACATTTTATCCTTAGGTTTTAAAAGGTTGGTGTAAGATGAATATAAGAATTATTGAAAATTTCTTACATATTTTTTCTGTTGTAAGTAAACACAGTTACAGTCGTAGGCTTTAGCTTACTGTAATTTTATTTTTCTTTCTTTTGTATTCTATTGCAATCTTTTTCATTTAGATTTGATATCCTATTCAAAGAATTTTTTCAGTAACTTGCTTTTCTACGTATCATGCGCAAAAAAATTAAAGTACTGTCTTTCAAGAATCACGTCCTTAAAAATATTATTTATATATGTCCTCTAAAAATAGAGTTTAACAGTATTCTTGTTTTTTAACTGATTCATAAATCTGTTTGTAGGGATCCTTGATGGTGTTTAATTCTCGAACGTACCGCTCCATCGCAGTTCGAAGGTTGGTAGATTTCGAAGACTTCGCCAATCCTAATTCGGACGATCCTCTAGTTTTAGCCACAAAACGGAAATTGGTGAAGGTTACTGTCGCGTACATGACATTAGGAGCATTGCCTGCCGTCGTTTGGGGGACTTTACCCAACGAGAAAGGTGGCAACAGAGCCTTGCCTCTGGTACACTGGATTCCATTCGACGCCACCAAGTCACCGCAGTTCGAGATCGTCTTTTTCTACCAAACTGTCAACGTTTGGTTCTTCTTCTTCTTTACAGCGGTATATGACTTGATTCTCTTCGACATCTGCATATACATCAGCCTGCAACTACGGATTTTAGGAAGAAACATTAAGACGATCACAAGCAGCGATTGGCTAGGAGCTCTGAAAAAGGATATGGACAAAGGAAACACAGAAAGACGCAGAAACACCGAGAACAACGTGGAGATATCGGACAATGAACTGTCTCGTCGTCTGATAAAATGTATAAAGCATCATCAAACCATAATAAGGTGTATTATTTCATTTATTTAACTTAAGTTAACTACAAAGGAAAATATTAAATAAGTTCGCATTTTATGTTTGATGAAAATGGGGACGATCTTAGTGGATTATCTTTTCTTTTTTGCGAGGGAGGTAACAGCCTAAATGAGGGTATATCTGGAACAGGCAACACCCATTGAAAAGGTGAAAGGTAGAGCAATGTAATTAATGGCTGACTAGAGCCCCGGGGGTATAGTTTAAGGATCTTACCCGTTGATCCACCTAAAAGAGATGCAACGAAAATCCTAGTTAACCTGCATCAAGGAGGTTGGACTGTAGGCGACCATTAACACACCCTTATGAATGTAGGAAGATGAGTTTGATGTGGGGAAGCTGCGTTCCTTTCTCCGTGTCTGCACCAGTTAGGAAGCAGCTGGCCGACTGATCCAATGGTATCCGCCAACAATTTTTACCGTATTCCCAAGGTCTTTGTCCCCAGTATATACTCCTCCTAAAATATATGGATACATCCACGGTATGTAATAATCTTGAAATACAGGAAATAATGAGGCATCCCCAAATGTAAGCTCCTTCGTATCTCTACCTGCGAGAGAAATCTCCTCCTTCGCAACCCGGCTTTCATTATCACACAAATATATTTTTTTCTCACAAATATCATTTATCATTCTAATTGTGTGTTACACTGCTAAGAATTCACCTTCTTCCTCATTAATTTTTGTTTCATATCACATCTTTTTCTGAACTGTAATTCTCTAAAGCCTCTCCTTCCAATCAGACAAAAACAAAGGTGATAATTAAACCTTATGGCCGTCAATAGTTTCTTAAACAAAGGAAACCTTGAGTTGAAAAGACAAACTTCCATATATCTATTACTTTTTTATTATATGAAAAACATTAACGATCAATTACAAACCGTAACTTTTTAATATAATTCATCTGCATCAGGCTAATACTGAAAAAGATGTAACAAACATTTTTCAACAAATACATCTGAACATAATATTTTGTTACCGATCATAAAATATTTAAAATAAAATAAAAATTCTAAAATACTTAATAAATTTTTATTTTATAAATTATTTTCATTTTGCTTTCAATAATTTCCCACTATTTCACATTCTATAGGTTATATATATACGGTTTAACGATACAGTTATTCACTTCCCACTTCTGTTGTGAGCTTTAATGGTCTTAATTGTATTGTTGTTGGATCAGATTTCCATTGAAGTAATAAGTTATTTTATTATTTATTTTTACTTATATTATTAATAAACTGCAAATATTGATAATTAATTGATTATTTTTTATATCATTTGTACACTTTTCGTAGTAGCATTGAAAAACTGACGTAATTCCAAAAGTGGTAACGAAACGTTGAATGAATTAAATTGAAACTTTTTTTATATTCCTTTTATTTAAAGTTGCATCAACTAGTATGGTAATTAGTGACTACAGTAGGGGATCTGTAGTTTTCACAGTGTGCCCATACCAGATTCCAACCCGGGACTTCTGAGATATTGAAACTTTGTTGTTCAAAAAATTGGTCGTCAATTGTTTTAATTCAAATATTGTAAAAAGTAGCCTGGTTATTCTGTTCGTAGTAAAGAAACTTTATTAACGAGCAATGACACAGTTAAACCTCCTCAAATTACACTTGCGAATCATTCACACCAACCATATTACCTTAACCCATCCCAAAGAGCCTCAGGCGCCTGAAGAAGAAGCCCCAAACGAAAATTAATTCATCTAACCAAAATCTTGTTTGTGCATTATTTTAACTATTTTCTGGGCCGTGTCAGGAACTGTTATAATAATTTTATAATTATATATGCTTCATTCGTGTTTAAATTCATTGGTAAACCGCTGATTACTTATGATTGACGGTAAAACGATTGACAAAATTTATTGTCTTTATAATGCCACATTTATATTTGATTCTAATGAAATATCTAATCAGAAAGCAGAGAGAGGAAGGTTCATTTTATTTTTTGGTCTCACGGCATTCCAATGCAAATATGACGACTTTTCGACGGTTCACTTGACCGGATCAATATTTTGCCATCTAAAGGTTACGTTGTTGTCATAATACAACAGATGTATTAAGAAATATTCATTATAGGTACGATTTATACCATACTTTAAAAATTAATGTAAAACTATATTGGTTTAACAGATTGGCAGAGGACACGGAGAACTGCTTCAACAAAGGACTTTGCTTGCAAACAGTCATAAGCCTCGTCGCTATTTGTGTAACACTTTTCCAAATCGCAGTAGTGAGTATTCAAAAATATATCTGTCTGCTTCCTATTACCCGAATGAAACTCCCTTTACTCGTACAACGAATTTACCTTTAATCAAAAGCCACGAATCCCTTTAATTGTGTTCTTAAAGTGTCATTGATAACGTTTTAAAAATAGATAAACTAAGAGCTGTAACGGTTACAAGAGAAATTAACTTAAATTATGAATGTTACGATAAAATTTTTCTATGAATTCTCCTGGTAACTTTTGAAATTCATTAATACTCAGTGAATCATAACAAAATCATTTCTAATCTGTTTTTTAATAAATAAATTATTTCAGCATGCACAGACTCTCCACGATACAGTAAAGTACTGCACGTATATGGGTGCGATGATTACGCAGATTTCCTTTATCTGTTATTTTGGACAAGAACTTATCAGTGAGGTACATATAAATAATTATTCATTACTTTACCAAAAAATAATAATTACTATAGCAATTATTACAAATAAAGTATTATTAAACTCCAAAGTAAGAAAGAACCGGAACCATTCTTTATTTTCTTCTCTTTCTCTTTCTGGATCAGCTTAAGAGGCAGCTGCACAACAGTTTAAGTTAATCCATTTTTGTATAAGAGGGCAAGAGACTAAATGAGGGTATAGGCGATGTTCCAACTCCCCTTGAATAACTTATGAAGGGATTAGAATATTTTTGAATTTTACTGATCTTTTTAAATTATTATTTTTTCTATTTGTAACATTATTTTTCATTTCAGAGTGAAAGCGTGAAGTTAGCTTGTTACAGCTGCTCGTGGCCTGACTGTTCTCTTCATTTCAACCGATTACTAAGAATTATGATGATAAGATCGCAGAAAGCACTCATTTTGACAGCAGGAAAATTCACTGAAATGTCTCTGGAAACCTTCCTTATGGTACGTTTAGTATCTATCATCAGTCCCATTGTACACCATTAATTTCTTGTGTATGAAAACCTTCTTCCTGAAAATCAACTATTCATACGTTTAAAATTCATTTAATATATTTATTTAAGTTTGTTAAAATTCTTCATGGCAAAATACAGTTTTGATAAACGTTGCAAATTATATTATATTATATTTAAATCATACTTACATGAATACACATCTACATAATTTGTTTTCTACTTTCAAGTCTTATATTTAAATTAATTCATTTAATGAATTGATCTAAATTGAGCCTAAAGAAAAAGAAAATAATTGACTTGTTCCGATTAGAAGTCTTTTTTATTTCAGGTAGTGAACTGCTCGTATTCATATTATGCTATTTTGCGAGGAATGGAGAAGGATTAGAAAATATGATTCGATGTACAAATAATTGATAAATATAATTAGTGAACTGAAAAAAAAATTCGTCCATTGCCTATTATAGATAACAAAAATATTTTTTATACTACACATGGTATAAGCCTGCGCACGCACATTATTTGCTCTGCAAAACATCACATTAAACCTTTCTGGTTTCTGACGACACGAAATAACAACCCTTAAGCATGCGCTTGAGAAACGGTCATGTTCAGATTCTCGATAGTCACTTTCCCAATACACGATTTTCCGATGCCATTTTCACGATATTTTCCCGATAGGTCACTATTCCGCTGGTTCAATTTCCCGAGAGGTGCATTTTCATAAAATAATTAATAGAACACTTAATGATTTAGGTATCTTTCAATACATGGTTTTTAGTAAATTAATCATTAATTAATGTGTCTGAAAATTATAAACGAATGTAATACACGTCACATACGATCCAAAAACAAACTGTACGTGTGTAAAACATTTCGGAGAGGCTTCAGGGAAGGGAATGAAGGGGGTGTCTGAGTGTTACGCAAATTCTCTTAAACGCCTGGATAAATTACAATCCAATTTGTGAACCACGTAACTTATGATCAGCAATCCAATAATTTTGGTATGAGACTGACGCAATAGGCAGATCAAGAAGTGGGATGCACCAATATTATTGTCGAATAAATAGTTTAATATCGAATATTAATATTCGATGAAATAATATATTACGGATAGGGAGAAGATACCTATTGATTATTGTGCATAAATTAGTATATTGGGATTCTGTATGGAATAAAAATAAATTTAAATTTAAATCAATATCGAAGTAGTTTTATTAGCAAGATTATATATTTGTAAACATTTCTATTTAAATAGCAAACATTGTGCAAATGATTGCAATGAATTTAATGTCATCACATATTGCAACAATAAATATTAATATTATTATTTTGTCTTTCATTTCTTTATGAATCCATTTAATCTCCCTTATTCCCATGTATTATCCCATTACATGTTCCTTTTTTTATTCAAATTATTTATATATCTAATTTTAATACTCGAGTACGAAACGAGCATACTTAAGAATACAATGGCAGCTTTTTTTCGAAATAAAGACATTCAGAAGGAACCAGTGTTTACAATGATTACAAGTCTAGATATTTTTTTTATCTTTCTCGTTGAATTATTCAAATATTCCAATTCATAGCTCTTTTTGAACCTAATAGTATTTGAAGGGATTTTATGGGCTAAGTATTTATTTCTACGAGGAGGAGTGTCGAACAATTAAACTAATAAAGAAGCACTGTTCCGCCGTAATAATGTATTGCAGTGAATGGGAAAGTAGTTACCTTGTTATTTATTTAACTCGCTGCCGGTCGCATTGAAAACCAACCTCGACATTTGTAGACAAGTTTTATTTTGTCTATTTATCCGCTTATCTTCATTGTTCCTAGATAAATACTATTTTCAATTAATTTTAGATATTTTTATATTATAAATAGTTCTAAACTTATAAAAACTGAGAAGTTACAATCTTCGTCTATCGCATTTTGATTCACTTTAACGTAAAGAGAAACTATGAATGAATAAAGTGCTAATAATATTAGTTTATTAAGATAATTACTGAAGGTGAAAATAATGGGTAATCCTCATATGTTCCATAGGTAATTCGTTATATGAAGCCATGCTACTTTTGACTATCGATATTAATCATTTAAAATATATTATAATATAATAATGTACTTTCAATGAACCTAGTCTTTAAGGCATTACAAAATATATTATAATAATAGAAATATCTACTAATATAGATCATAAATCCTGATTCAAACTGTTACGTATGTCTTTGGTCTTGGACAGAAAAAAATAGAAAAAAGGAAACGTTGCGAAAATATTAGACTACGTAGAAATCTTAGGAGATATGAGTAGAAAATGTGACAAAATCACAAATGTGGTTATTTTCAAATGGGATCCGATTTGACCTTGAAAATCTTCATGGAATATAATTCATGTGTCGTTGTTAAATATCATTGTCCAAATAGCTGCGCTGTTTAAGAATTTTTCTGTCATTCATTATTGACTAATATCTTATGGTAATGATTGTCTATTTCTATTCTATTTTCGATTAAAACCGTTACAACGTCATGCGTCTTATGTTTCCAAAAATGAACGGACGATAACCTATTTCCAGTTCAAATTCTTTATTTATATTTTGCACATACGTTTCTCTGAAAACCCTCACCTTATGGCTGTTTGGACTGTCGAGACTAAAGCTGCACTGCATTACGACGACACGAAGCATAAACATCCATTAAGCATGCGCTAACTCCAGAGAGAAATAATTCCTTGTTGCGAAACCTGTCTGCAGTAATTAGATTAAATCTTTTCTCAACAATACTATTTCTGCTACCTTTATAAAAACGCGTTCACCAGGGAAGGTCCAATACCAATTGATTCATTGCTTGATAAATGGAAAAATCTATGAAAGGTTAAAGTTTCACTGTCTCTTCAGACAGTGTTTGATAAATTTCTTTATAATTTACTGAAAATTAATCAATTGATCATTCACTTCACTGAAATAGGACCACGAATTTCAAACTGATAACATGCAACACCGATTAAATAGAGGGAAATTTCTTCTATGAATCTGAAGTTAAATATTTACAAGACGTGAAACTTTCCATGTCTCGTGATGTTAATGTGTACATGGTGGCTACAAAGAAATATTAATGGATTCAATGAACTAAGCACACCTCAATAAATCTCAACTGTTGGTAAAGTATAAATTTAACTATGACCCCCGTGCTTTTTAAAAATAAAATTACGACTTTAAAGTTAGAAAATGAATAAAAGAGTGACACCATAAAAGAAGAATATAGATTTTATAATGCGCCCCACATGTCATTAAAACATAAATTCCAAACGTAAATCAAAATTGTGTTTCATAGGCTTTCTCCTGAAGGGTATGTCTTAGTTGAAATTTTGAAATGGAATAAAACAAGCTGTGTGTTAGGCCTTTATTGAAAACCCCTACATTGTAATTAAATATATTTTATTCACATGTCTTTGATTTTAAATTCTCAAAACCCAGCAAGACAGGCAGACAAAAGGTATGGGTCTGTCTGCAGCAACAAAAGATTAGGTTTGTTTTTCTGAAGGAACATTCACCCTTCAAAAATTCTCTTCGTTAGCAAAAATCACCGCGCTGGACGAAGGACGCATAAAGACTGGCGTACACACATCACGTGAGGTACAGCTTTCCCTTGGGGAAGGGAAAGATAAGAGTTTAAGTGGGAGGTGAGAATACGAAAAATGGGCAAAGTGGTTCAAGACGTTGAAGGGGTAAGGAAGCAGATAGACAGTGAGTGTTTCTTGGAGGTTGAAGGGAACAGGAGCAGAGGAAGTAGGAGAGAAGAAGAAATGAACAATTAATAAGTCAATGTTGATAGAGAGTTGAAAGGGTGGTGAGCATTGTTGCTTTGAGTTAGAAAGAAGGGACATCAAGGAAGGCCATAACTTGGGATTTGCTTGTAAATTGAAAGCAAGTGGTATTACCTGTGTGTTGGAGTGTAAAAGGAGGAAAGTTGGGTTTTCCTCAATCGCCGGTACAGAGTTTCTTCCGTTAACAGAGGGTAAATCCACAGCCAGGCCTGGAAGTGTAAGAGTGGAAGAAGGAAACTACTACGCAGAATTTCCAGAAATGCTGAGACGAAGAAACAGGTTCGTCACGATCGTGAAATCTCTGCTGCACAATGTTACTCGAAAAATAAACTCTGACAAACCCTTTGAAATTTAAGCAATCTGTATAGTTGTAATAGTGCGCAGGGTCCATAAAGGAATTGTTGTTTATATAAATAAATAATTTTAAATAATAACCCCCATTTCATTTACAATATGTTATACGTTATTAATCAATAAAAAGGTGTTTTATTAAGATTTTAATTGCAACTGGCAATACGCGCCAAAAACAAATTGTTGATTTAGTTTAACTCAACTACGAATCTGATGAGGGAAAATGAATTTAAGCAGTCGAAATATTATATCACAAGTTCATCCTTTCTGGAAGAATCATTTAGGTGTACTATTGACGGACATGACTGTGTGGGTTTGCAGGCTCTTATTCGCTACAGGAGACACATGTCATTTCGATAAAGCTTCTCCCTGAAGCCCCAATATCAGTTCCTCTATTGAATGAAGCTCTTCCCCGAAGCATAGTTCTTTCAGCACACACCAATAACCGGATTCACGCTACCTACCACTATCCTGAAATATAATTTGTGTTATTGTTTGTATAGCACACATCTCCTCAACTATACAACATAGTTATATGCTATCCACGGAGCTGCGACAAAATCAAAATTTGAATAATTCCTTTCTTAAGAAATCACAAAATCTCCAAAGAAATTTCTAACCAATAAAACCAAAAATTTGATTTGTACGCCGCCAATTGGTTACACACAGTTATTTGCATTTCATGAGATACATTAAAAATGATCGAAATTAAATTAAATGCGTAAAGGTTAAGAAAATAAATGTTAAGCTAACATGCTTTCACTAATTTTCCTTAATGTAATATATTTTCCGACCTTCAATTTGTATATTTTTCCGTAACAAAATCGACGGAGAAGGTTATTATTGAAATATTAGTGGGTTTTATTATCTAATAACATTTAAAACTAAAATATTTTAATATGGAACCTGCAAAAGTTTTATAGTACTTGAAATATATTTTTAGCCCAGATGAAACGGGATACTTTCCAGCAAACTCACCCCTACATATATAATAGACTTGAGTTACGCTCTTCGTGAAACGCTCGGAATACATCGGGTACGCTCGGCTGTAGATTCGTAAGAAAAAAACACGGTACAGAGAGTAAACTTCAGTTCAAAGTAGTTACTTATTGTTACTACTGCTTTATAAGCTCTACAGCCAATTAAGGGCCTGGTCCAAATGCGGACTCTCATCTTGAATGGTACATTCCGGATTTGGAGTGATACGTGGTCAGCTTATCGATTCTCCAGAAGTTATAAATTATATACTTCTCTAAATTAACCTATTTTAAGGTCTGAAACTTAATATCACCATCAAAATAAATATTCAGTATAAAATTTTGCTTCTTAACCTATTTTATGAGCTGAAACTTAACATTTCTCACCAAAATACGAACACATGTAAGAATCACCATAGTAAAAGCGAAAGATTTTTTAAAACCTTAAAATTTTTCCCACATTTTAAGTAACCACGGCATGTTTCAAACTAGATTTGTGTAAGACAAACTTATAAAGTTAAAGCTAATATTTTTAATAACTATAATTTAATATATTTTTATTAATTCCATAGTGATAATTTTCGATAACCTTCGTTATGTGTGTATTTTTAAATTTTACCTTTTTTCGTTGTATGCTTTTGAAATTATATTTAAATTTCAAAGTAGTTTAAAATATAATTTTGAGGTTAGAGGTCATCTTTTGTGTTGAGTGCGCATTATGTAAACTACATTAGATTGTAGTTAGAGTGAGTGGTGACGTCACAGTGAGATATCTCCGTAATTACTAAATTCCGAGTAGAAATTGAAACGAAAATTACGGGTATTGAAATTGTATCTAAAAATGTAAAATAAGAAGATATTCACAAACAAGACTTTCTAAAATCCAGGGGGCTAATTTGGAGGATTGACAACACGCTCTAAATTACATTAGTGTGGAATTAAATTCTTTACGGGGCTAATACAAATAAGTACCCACAGTGTTAATGAGAATAATCATAAAAGAGTGTTAATATATAAGTATATTATAATATTGTAAAAAATCAAAATGTTATTATAATTTAAATCACATAATAAGGCCTAAATATTATTTAATATTAAAAATATTTTATTCGTCATTAAGTTATACACTATTTATCGAGTTTATTCATTATTTCATGTTCAATATTAAAATATTTTTGTATTTATTATAGTTTTTATACGTTACGAAACTCCGCCTCTGGTCCCTCAGATTGCCTAACACAATCACTCCATCTGGTATTAAACTTTCATAATAATTTTTTCTCATAATTTCAAGCGCTAATTTAGCTTTCCGCTTTTTAAAACAATGTGAAAATTTTGTAATTTTTAACTTTTCTTGCAATACGTAGATGTCAAATTGATTGGTGTAAAATAATGTTGAGGTATTTGGTTACCATTTTTTAGCTGTAATGTGTAAGGTTTCCAAATTACATTTTTTTTCGCGGGCTCCGCTTTTCTTCGTGTAAGATTATATTTTAATTATAATGAAAGTGTCTTCTCAAAAGCATATATATTTTTCATTTCTATGTATTGTCTTCCTAATTTGCAGACTGTTGTGTCCACAAATTATCCAAGGCACAAAAACATGCAATATGAAAGGATTTGTGGCCGTTCAGCCATGCGCTGTA
Organism: Eucriotettix oculatus; assembly: GCA_034510155.1. Lineage (NCBI taxonomy): Eukaryota > Metazoa > Arthropoda > Insecta > Orthoptera > Tetrigidae > Eucriotettix > Eucriotettix oculatus. The sequence goes on along the minus strand of CM067381.1, from coordinate 68,588,848 downwards.
ATTAGTTGTTCAAATAGTTATGAATCAGTCCAACCAGTGCCTATCGAGGAGTTACCGAAAAATTTAAGTTTAAATCTTCTCTACTTATGAATTACCTCTTCCACGGATCCGCTGTCTGCAGTAACCTGAAATTAATTAATCTCCGTGAACGCGGGAGGAATTGATAATTGCTCCCCCATAACAAAAAAGAAGAAACGGCGACGAGGTGGAGGTAATTACGGAGTCTTTCGCAAACTTCGAAAGCCGGGAAAAGCTGGTGTGACCAGCACTTTTCATGAGGCAGAAAAGAAGAGGAGGGCACAGATAAAATATTGCACGCGACATTTAAAGCCGAGCCAAGTAAAGCAATAAGTGGAGCGTACTTAAGAGAAAATAACGAAAAGAAAGCTTGATCCCGAGATTGCAGAAGATTAAATTAAAAGATAAGAATTGTGTTCAGACGTGCATTGTGAAAACGCTTACCAATTGCATTTTTATCCCAATGAAATTGGGACAACTTTAAAAATAATAAAAACGTAAGAGGCGCGTTTCATATATTTTTGGAATAGTTCACATTCATTTTCCATCTAAATCGTCTGTAAAATAACGTTAGTTATATTTTACTGAATGAACTGGAAATATTGATGGAAATAAGTGGAAATAACGGGGAGTAAATTTCTAAGTAAGTCAAATTTACATATTTTTGTAACTGTGTGTTTGTCTTTGTTACCCTGATAAATTTCTTATAATGCCATATATTGATTAAGAAAATATATTCTCCTACTTATCGATCTCACCATTACGACTTAGTACCGTTTAATTAGAGTAATTTCTTATAAACTATCTTGACCAGAGTTGACGCCAGAGAAGGAAAGAAGCACTTATGATCGTCAGATTGGAAAAAAAACTCAGGGAAATCTTTTTACTGTAATGAATTAAGGTGGCGATCGCCATTTTATGTCATCTGTGGCAATACTCGACACACTATGGTTGAAAACTTCCCCACTGGCGGGAATGATAACAAAATCAGACGGAAATAACAAGTAGAAAGCGTTAATTTGGCGACTAGGAGTTACCCTTGGGCCCCCAGGTCATTGACCCCGGAAATTTAGAAGGCCACTTCTATATATGGAAAAAAATATAATCATACAAGAATACTTTAATGAAGAAGAAAATAAAATAAGTTTCCCGTTTCTTACGAGCGGTTGGCCTTTGAGAAATTGTAACCTTGATAGTGAAAACAGGTGTCAATCAACCAACTTTGAGAAGTTCAAACGGGTGGGTCCTGAATATTCGTGACCAACTAATGGATTGCGAGCTCAACCAGTCAGAAGTAATGAAGGTTGCTCAGTAATTCCTCTTTTAATTTTCAAGATTTAAATGGTTGAGAAAAGTTTATGTTTGATTCACTTCCTTGTATCCAGTTGATCCTTGGCTCTCGTCGTTACTTTTGTTGGCGTCATCACTTTCTTTCGATAAGGTACTTCCCAGTGCATACATTGTTGTTTTTGTTGTAGTAATCAGCCCTTAGACTGGTCTAATGCAACCGTCCATGCAAAGCTATTCTGCGCAAGCCTTTTCACTTCAACAAAACATCCACCTTCTTCCTAATCTAACTTATTTAATTTTTTTCTTCATGAAAGTATTTTTAAATGTTAATTATATTTTTCCAACGAGTACATTATTATAAAATACCGTTTCGGCATCGGTTTGCTCACCGATATTGTTTAAGTGTATGTCATAGATGTCCGTATTTTATCTACCAATTTGATAAACCCCCGTATTTGTATAAACGAACATTATCCTCAGTCCATCTATCTAAATTACCTAAACCTATAACATCAAGTGACATTCGTTGTACTATTTGTTTTAATATATTTATGGTAAAGAGTCAATTGTATTTACTTGTTAAACATAGAAAGTGTTACTACGAAGCAAAACGAATGAAGGAGAGTAACCGGATTGCCGGCTCCAGATCTAAGCCTGGGGATAACACGGAGCTCTACGACCTGAATAACGATCCCCAGTCTGTCGTCGACGAGGTAATACACCTGCCTCAGTTTTACCCAAATAGATTTACAACCTACACAACTTGCTCCCCATCTCGAAGCAACGCCAAAGTTACAACCCGGCTGGTGGTAAATCCACAATATTTATCACACTTAAAAATGAAATAAGAAATTGCATTTGATCTAAATGTTTTTGAAGAAACATTCAGGTAAGAAAGATGATGACGAAAAGGAAGAGAATCTGTATTTTTAATGGGAGTTGAAACCTACAAGAATAATACAGTGTTGTGATCATTAATAGGTTTCATTCAATTCCAATAAATCTAGGATATAATGGGAAAAATTAACTCACGGCTTCCCTGATAATATCACATATTGGATGTGCAGACACAAGAAATTAGTTTGAGAGAGAGGAAAAACAGTTTGGTGAAACAGCGATTAAGATTTATAGAAATGCATAGTGGTTCGTGTTCGAATAGTCTAGCCGGATTCTATGAAGTGAAATGAACCACTTTAAGCGACAAAAATGGTTGGAAGGGTTTCACTTTATTAGTAAGAGCAGCCAGTGGAATTCTAAATATGTGTTTGATAATTTTGTAGCTACCCCATAATGAGTACCATTACGCCATTGTCAAAATACTGAGTGTCACCAATTCAGATTTCTTGCGTAGTCCTGAGTTGAAGGAAGCAAAGAGGGGGAGTGGAGTCTCAGCACTGGACCAGAAAAAATTAAAGTTTTGGTGACATTTAAACATGTAATTAATTAATTTTTTCTTGTTTATTCGAAATATCGTGAAGGTAAGAGAAGACAGGTCAGGAGGAACAATTATGTTTTCAGTGTTTAATTCAATACATTATCTTTACCCTATCGGGATAAAATCACACTCTGAAAATGAACAACTTGTAATTAGGCGAAAGATTACGGCCAAAATTGGACAGAATTAAACATTATTTATTAATTAAATTATGTCACGACGTTTCGTTCCTTTGTTTGGAACCTCCTCAGGTGTGAAACAATCAGTAAAAGAAGGATAATTGAATTAATAATAAGCCTATATATAAATACATAAGATGCGTTGGGTTTATCCACTTAACTAAAATGAAACCAGAAAGTTATCAGCACAAATATTTTTAACAAATTTCCCCAGAAGCACCAAATGTCTTAGTTGTTTGATTTTCTAGTACAATGCATAAATATATAATTAACTAATTCCGAATGTTTTCGTACATTGCTTTTTTGGGTAACAGGCTACTTGAGTGTGATACTGAAACAGACAACATCCCTTTAATAGCATAGGAAGGGAATTGAAAAGAGTGTTTGTGTGAAGGTAGAACAAGGCGCCCCGGACTATAATTTAACGATCCTACCCGGTCATTTACCTAAAAGAGTTGCAGCGAAAACCCCTAGAAAAGCTGAATCAGGTAGGTTCGGGTTTTGGGTACTATTCTCACTACCTTTCGAATGACGAGTGGAGGAGTTTGCTGTGGGGTCAGAGGATCTCATTCTCAGTGTCCAAGGTCTTCGATACCAGTGCATACACCTCCCAAAAGAGACCAAGGTGCTTCGGCAAGAGAGAACCATAAATCTAGAGATTGAACGATGAATCACCGAAAGTAAACCCGCATTAACAATTTGAAAAAAAAATACCTGAAAGAGAAAGCTCGCACGGGTATCCTCTACGGTATCTGTATATCTAAAAAAACCTCTGTCGTTGCGTGAGTATGTATGTGCCAGCGATAGACGTTCAAACTACGGATCAGAATTTGACCAAATTTGGCGAACGTGTTTCTTGGGTCCCAAAGTCACCAGTGATTTTTAAACTTTTTTAATGTGCTGAAGTGATATATGTGAAGAAAGTGAAACATTTTTGGTGTATAGGGTTTCGTGTCCCATAAACGCATCGAGATATCCTATATTTTCTTGATCTATACTACTGTAAAAAATTTTAATTTATAAAGATATCTCGTCGTAAGTAACCTATCTTTGGGGCAGAGTACTAACTCCCCGAGAAATAATATACTTATTTGGATATAAAAGTAATATACGTTTTTAATATTACTTTTACATCTTTTCGATAATTCATACTATTTTCTCCTGCGATGTCTCGTATTAAGTAATGGAAACAAAATTATCGTTTTAATTAAAATATTTGATAATCATTCAATTTAAGTATACATACAAATAGTCGGTTTACTATTTTAAGTATTTTGTCAAGTCGCAAAGAAAAATTTGGGTCACACCACGATTCCAATTATGATTTCAATAATGTATGTATGAATATTAATTATTTAAATGTTACATTTTTCGTAAGTAAGTTATATAGAAGTTGCAGCTTGAATGTGGGAAGAATGTGGCTTTTTTGGGGGGGAGGGGAAAGGGAAGCTTTAGAACCCCGCGATTATGCTCGTCCTGTTTGAAGAGCTTTTGTTTTTACGTTTACCTTAGCCTTGAGGGCGTAGTAAACCAAGTCACGGGGCAGACGAGAACGTATATCTCGTGAAATCAATCAACACTGATTCTATTGTGGAGGTAGTAGAGCAGCTCTGTGGGGTGAAAGAAATACGACACCCCAGCCGAAGCCGTTTGTTTGAACAAAAGGGCGCAGCGTAACGAAGTTGGAACTCACCTCTCCTAGCTCCACGTCGTACGTGACAGGCTTGCAAACGCACCAACGTCTCATTCTCGTACCTGCGGGACAAGCAATTTTACTCTAGCACAACTAATTTAAAAAAAAATTACATACATATAATTTATTCAACCGACACCAGGCGCTTCCTACGTTTCATGAGATTTCTACAAACTTCAAGAAAAAGCATAAAGGTTGGCAGTTGTAGTAAATTTCACGATCAACAAATTATTTATAGGACATTGGTTCAAAATAGCTTAAAATATCCAAACATTTATGTGATTGACTTTTTATAAAGCAGATTATAATATAATATTACTGATTTATCAAAAGTATTATATAAATGTAATAGCCTCATGCTAAGGCGACCAAAACGTGTAATTTTGAAAGTAAAATAAAACGTTAATTTTTTTAAATTAATTTATCCTGCAAATTAATATAATATAAATATTAATTTTACGGGAAGGTTTCTTGGCATACGCGAGCAGAAGTCGCTTACACTCTTGATGTATGCTCCGAAACGGCTTTACGGATTTCAATGAAAATCTAAGGAATTGAAACAGGAATTTAACTCAAATTTTTCGATATCTTGCATGAGTTCAAAAGATATTAACGTAAATATTTATAAATCCATTGAATTTCCGCGCGAAAGGTAGCGTGAAAACCAACTGCGAGTTAAAAGTTTTATTAGACGTTCCTATACCATTCATCCCACTTGCTATGTTATTATAAGCGTAATTTCGGCAGCATTATCACTCCATCTACTGATGTGCACGCGTGTAAGCGGGACGTGTTCAAAACCAACTGCGAGTTTATAAGGTTCGCCGTGAAACGATCATAAATAAACGATACAGTACTTTTGTTTTTAGGGGAAAATAAAAAGAGGTATTCCGCCCGGACGAAGTCGCGGGCATAGCTAGTTTAGATTTAGATTTATTGTTGTTTCCATTAATCCTCGATTGAGGAAATAGGATACGTCATACATTAAAAATTAAAAATGAACAAAATAAAGTAAATAATTAAAGACAAATAAACTTAAAATAAATTAGTAGAAGAAAGTGTATATAGACAAAAGTCAATATAAACACAACACGGACACACACTGGGAAACACAAACAAGCACACACTGAGGAACACGCAATGGAGTTTTAACTACTTGGACCAGGAAACTGTCCTTGCTCCAGGCAATACATGAAACAAACAAACAAAAGAGCAGAAAAAACTGAATAGAAATTTTAAGATATGTGATGTGCTATTTTACAAGTTTGCAGCTCATTCAACACTTGCAGCAGGAACCTTGATTTAAATACTAGAAGGACGATTAAGAAAATCCTGTACCGAGTAAAACAGCAGCGCCATTTAAAAGAATAGTTTTACTCTGCTTCACGAAGCTTTTGTAGTTACTATTAAAAATAAAATTAACTTATCATATAATGGATCCACTCCATTATATTATAACGAGTTAGAACCAATGAATATCAGTTTCTGCAATTGTAAGTTGTGAGTTATTGAGTTTGATTCTGATAGTTATCTTCCAATTAAAATTGCAGTTCAACCCCTAACCCGACCGGTGGGACTAAAATACTTTCTGTCCTACAATTGTTGTACCACGACTATTTTTAGCTCGATGCCCGCTTAATCATTCGTTGACGAAGATTAAATAATGTAAATTTTCTGTTTGTTGGATTTATAATTAAGTTATTATTCAAAAATCCCCAAGACTACTCAGTAAATATTAACATTTAATTTAATTTCCTTTGTCCATGAACTTCATTAATGTCTTATTTCCATTCAAAAACGAATTATGAAGTTCACAACCAGCAGAAAGAGTCTGCAGAATATATCCGGGAGGAATGGTAAGCTTTAAGTTGTCGGCTCGTGGAACGGACCCAGAAGAAAGCTGTCCAGGGCCAGAAATACTTAGAGCTTGTTCTGTGCTGCAGACGGGAGCAGTTCATTAAAACGGAGGAGTCGTCCTGAGGACCCTCCACGTCCTCGTGTCCTCGTGTCTGCCGGCGCCGCAATTACTAATTCAACTCTGTTCCCGGCGCCGCGACACCTGCGACACCTGTCAAAAACATACTCCCAATTCATATACGACAACGAATTATTTGTTCTACTCTGCCCAGGGAATTATACTGCCGCCCGTAAAAATTATACTCAAGTGAAATACAATACCAAGTCTCACAATTAAAAATCATTAGTGTAGTCATTAAATATTCCTAAACTTTCGTAAATTTCTTAATTAATAATATCACTCAACACAAATTTGTTTTACTGAACATTTGTCTCCAACGACGCAAGTTGAGATAAATCGATGTATTATAAATGCTACAATGCAGGACTATATTTATTACTACAACTATAGGTTGAGCAAAGAGCAAAGGAAATGTAATAATGTTTTATTTGAATTGAGAGGTGGTCAGTGTAACAGTGGTCTAACCTTTTGAGATATTGAAACCGTTTGTTAGATTTTTATGTGAACTATTTTTACATTATTTACACTCAAAAAAAATGTCAAAATTTCATATTTGAAGAAATGACTAGTCAAGTTCCAAACATGCTGACGAAACGTCAATTTAATCAAATAAAAACTTTATGTCTGAAATTTTGTCGTATGTTCGTTGAATTTAATTACAGTTAAAAACTAACGTTAATTGATTTAATATATGTAATATTTATCATAAATGAATATTTAAATTATAATAAATATAAACAAAAATCAGCTAATCACGTCGTTTTAACCATTTACAGTGTCATCAGTAGCTAATAATTTGGAGAAATACTTAAATCATCAATATAGAGTCCAAGTATCATGGCAGATTAATTTAATAAATTCTTCAAATAAAAAAACAAAATAGCATCCATTTTAAGCATAATATTTCTTCAGCCGCCTCTATGGTCTAGTGTATAGCGTCGCTGCTTCATTCCATAGATTGGATTACTGGCAAGAGCTTTGGTATCTTTGTGTGCGTGTTAGTGTTCCCGAACTGAATAACCCTTAAAAATGAAAATTGGATCTCCAAAAATGGTCAAATTAGTCGGTAAAGACCTTAGCTGTTGATGAGACTTAAAATAAAGTAATAAAAAAAATTCTTTACACGATTATGCTTAACTTTTTGTACACCTATATAACTTTCGCATTCACAAATTGAAATTTGGTAGTGTTAATAATATGAGGAAGAAACGTCATGTCAATTTAAATTAATTTTGTGACTATTTCATTAGACATTAATTTTAATAACTTCAGTATTTTCTTATTAACTGTTACATAAGGGACACGCAAGTTACTAAAAAAGGATACCTGTAAAAAGTATATAGCAACTAGATAAATTTAATAAAGCATTCCCCGTGTAAGCAGAGATACTGTCAGGAAAACGTGACTATTAAACTAACCAACTCTTTATCTTGTTTAAATATGACTTAACGTGACTTTTTTTTCCCCTTTCGCGCTTAGTTTAGTACGCGACGTGAGTCAGATTTCCTACTCTCATACCAGACATTAATTTTTCCTGTACGGAGAGCTTTATTTGATTCCCATGGTATTATGAATAAATTATAACCTAAAAGAGGTTAAAGCAAGTGAATAAATAACTAACTTCAAATTAATTCTAACAAGAAAAATGTGAATGAAAACTTGGATTGGCACAGGTTTACATTTCATTTAGCTATCAAAACAGTCTATGGCAATGAAATCAATTAAATAACCGGTTGGAACTTATGTGACTGTACAGAAACAGTATAGTAGACGACTTTAAAAATACCCCTTCCCATTCTTTGTTCTCCACTGTTTCCTTACTACACTGCCTTCTATTAATCCTCATATCCTCATATTGAAGTCTTTCTCCAGGACCACGTTCATGCCATTTATTATGGTTTTCAAGTCTTCTTCTGACTCCTCTAATACTGCAATATCATCTTCAAAGCGTAGGGGTTTTATTTATTTTCCTTGCAGTATGATTCCTTCCCCATATTCCGTTTTAACTGTTTTCATTGCCTGTTCTGGTTATAAGTTAAACGGCGTGGGAGACAGACTGCATCCTTGTCTGTAGGTCTCTTTTTTTTCTTATCCTCTCTTCTAAAATTGGACGCAAAATCAATATTACTTGTCTTGTCCCTAAGTTCTTCCTAAAACTAGACTCATCTTCTCCTAACTCGCATTTTATTTGTCGTTCCTTCCTCCTATATGCAATTTTAGTTAATTTTTTTCATGCTTCACATATAATCTGATTAAGGGGAATTTTTCATATCAGGAACATGGCCATAACACTTGCGCACATATGCAAGGGCGCTGCGGGAATTTCTCTCGCAGGCGCTTCAGCCCAGAGTAACTGCGGGGCTCACCTGATCATGTCGGGGATGCCTCGCACTCTCTCTGGGTACTTTTTATCAAAGTTCTCATATGCCGAGACACCTTCACCTATTTTAGGAGGTATATGTACTGGGGTCAAAGACCTTGGGCATATGGCAAGAGCTGTCCGCTGATCCCATTGGATCAGTCGGCCAACTGCCTCCTGAAATTGGTGGAGACACGGAGAAGGGAATGCTGCGACCCCACAGCAGACTCGTCTCCCGTCATTCGAAAGGGCGTGAGAATAGTACCCAATGCCCGACCTACCTGATGTAGGCTTTCTAGGGTTTTCCCTGCATCTCTTTATGCTATTAAAGGGGAGTTGCCTGTTTCAGGATCACCCTCATGTAGCCTGTTAACCAAAAAAGAAACACTTGCGCACAACCTATTTTACCCTGAGACGTCGTCAATGGCAGAAAGAAATTTTCTATTATGAATAATGTCTGCACAAAGGAATGTAAATTTCGGCTGTTAAAGCTTTGCTGATTTTAAAAATTAAAATATATTCTAAAATAAATTCATAAACAATGTTTGTTGATAAATCTGGTTACATCAGATGAAAAATACGAAAAGAAACGGATCAGGAGCCATTAACATTTAAACAATAATTTTCCTAATCTCTTTTAACTTTATTACAATATGAATGTTTCGTAAATTATTGCAAGTATGTATTTTTTCGTTGACGTTTTGGGTGGGGGGGAGGATGTGAGGACTGAAGTACGGTGTCAATTTGTACGCTGTTCACTTAACGTGGTAAAATTTTATAACCGGGGATTTATTCTTCCGTTGGTTAACACAATGAGTTGTTTCATTGTTTCCAAAAGTTGAGGCGTGGAAACACGCACGGTGATCCCAATTACAACGCATGCTCTGTTTGCGGACCGGAAAATAATACGGCCTTTCGTGTTGTTATCAGCGTTTTTACAGAGTGGAACAGTGTAAATGTGTTGTCACTGGCCTGGCCTGGACAAACAAAAACAAGCGGTCATTGTGGTCCAGATAAGCGAGTTATAGGCGATCGGAAGACTCGGTAGCCTGCACGATACCGATATCAGCCTGTCTGTGTCTTGCTGACCCTCACATGGTGATCTCTATCTACTTCCATTAACCATTACTTTTTCTTGCGATAGTTTTGAATACAATCGATACTTTTATCAAGAATCGAAACATTCGCTGCTGCATCTTTGGAGTTTTTCTGTGGTAGTTTCATTTAATGAATGCGGGTTGATGGTTACTCAAGTCATCTCACGTCGTGTGGTAAACCTCCATAAATAATTACCTGCACAAGGTAAAACTAAATTAAAATCGAGGTCCAAACCTTCAGTAAAATGTAAGTTCATTTTATCAAACGTAGTACTGTAAACAAAAAAATTTTAAATAGAAAATCCCTAACCCCACCAAGATATTGAAAGGTAATGTAATAGTAGAAATCTTAACAATCAAGGAAATTTGTAGCGTACTGCAATATTATTATGGATTTTCCACTGGAAAAATAATAATCTCTAATCCTTTGATTAATATTGCAAAAGTAAAAAAAAGAGATAACAACGAATTTACGTAGTCGATTTTTAAAAGAAATTAATATTCGTCTTGGCGATGGAGAATAATCGCGTCTATAGTAGCAGTGCCAAGCTTTCTTGAGCTTCAGAGGAATTCATTTCAGAGATCCGAAGGTGTGTACTAATGCACAATGCATAATGAATGCGGGTTGACGTGTTTTATGGTTACTCAAGTCATCTCACGTCGTGTGGTAAACCTTCATAAAAAAAATTACCTGCAAAAGGTAAAACTAAATGAAAATCGAGGTCCAAACCTTCAGTAAAATGTAAGTTAATTTTATCAAACGTAGTACTGTAAACAAAAAAATTTTTAAATAGAAAATCCCTAACCCCACCAAGATATTGAAAGGTGATAATAGTAGAAATCTTAACAATCAAGGAAATTGGCAGCGTTCTGCAATATTATTATGGATTTTCCACTGGAAAAATAATAATCTCTAATCCTTTGATTAATATTGCAAAAGTAAAAAGGGAGATAACAACGAATTTACGTGGTCGATTTTTAAAAGAAATTAATATTCGTCTTGGCGATGGAGAATAATCTCGCGTCTATAGTAGCAGTGCCAAGCTTTCTTGAGCTTCAGAGGAATTCATTTCAGAGATCCGAAGGAAGGCGTGTACTAATGCACAGTGCATAATACGAAGGTAAAATAAAAACTCAAAGGCAGGAATAGTCAAGAATTTAATTATTGGAGCCAACACAAAGACCTGGCTCACGAGGATGGAAAAAAAAAGAGCTGGTGATGATGACTTCATTTAATATTGAAGGGAACTCTCTCTTCTTTGAAAAAAAAAAGAGGAAGAAATTTACCCTTGCCTTATATAACTGACATCGGTTCCACCAAGTGAAAGACTATTTTGTAAATCTTTTGCAGGACTTTCAGCAACACAGAATCCTTTTAGCCACAATTGATTAAAAATATTTTTTATTATTTGGGGAACCTAACTGAAGCAGACTGGTGTTTCTAATTTTCTACAACTTTATTTTTTATGTGCATTTTACTTTAAATACTTAAAGTTCATCTTAGTATGTAAATGTCTTAAATGTAAAACGTGTGCTGCTTTATTAAATGATTCAATAATTAAAATCTGTATAGAAAAATATTTTATAATGTCTAACATAGATAATAACATTTTTCTTATCTTCAAATTACCTATATTATTTCTAAATCTCTTATTTTTATATTTTCAATAATAAAACAAGTCTTTTTCCGATGAATTTCGTTATGAAAATCGGGAAAAAGTATTGATGACCTCCCATAGTGTTCCACCCATAAATTAATAATTTGTTTTATACGACACCCGGCATACTTTTTTATTAATATTATGCTTCATTTTGAATTATCTATACTGTGGCAAAAGCGATTCGGAAAAAGGCACCCTTTAGGTAAAACGACCCATCGGGAAAATGTCCTGTCAGACAAACATCAATCGGGATAATTTTGGGAAAAGGTGCATCGTGTGTCATTCGAGATATTTACTTGGATCCCCTCGGGTAAAAATAATGATAAATTACGTAGATCAAAGGCGCATACAATCGATGACAGTAAAACTTTGTAATTCTTTTAGGTTTTTTGTAGAAAGTTAACATATATCTCAATTATATATGAATGTTTTTTAATAAACGACGATTTTTTTGTCTCCAATTAAATTTCAATTCAGTGCAACATCCATTTATGTTACGATACGTTTCGTAACTGTTGAAATCTGTAATCACTATATTATCATTCTCATGATCGTTAAAAGCAACATTAAGATAAAATATTCACCAGACAAACATTAATAATGAAATGTTCTTTACTACTTCCACTTCTATTTGAGGCGAGAACGAATGAAGTATCATTTCGTAATGGATGAGTCTAGAAGAAAGCCTTACGGTTAACACTTCGACAGAAAAAAAAAGCACGGATAGAGAATTTTATTGCTGTTCTCCTTCACAGCGTTAAATCCAATTACATTCCAAGAAGATTCAATTAAACCAGTAGTAGACATTTTATTCATTCAGTTACAAGTACATTTATAAAATATGAGTTAAAATAAATTATTATACTAATTTAAATATATTATTGATAATTGATGTTCTTGCAATTATCTAAATACAGAAAGTTGTATTTATTTTATCACATATTTTTATGTAATCAGTACCATTTTATTAATATGAAAATTTAACCTCACGTGTAGTACAAACTGAAAACCATTAGCTGTAGTCTTTCTTAAAGAATATTAAATTATACAGAATAGACATATATTATTAAATGAATTTTGTCGTTGAAAACGTGGATCACAAAAATTAGAATTTTATTTAATTCCTTAGTCATTACATGAATATGCAAATATTTTCTAAAAACAGCGTTTTGTTAGCCTATAACATAATAAATATTAATTATATTAAATATTTTAAATAAAATGCAGTAATTATGTACGACTAATTGAAGGTATTGAGAAAAGTATAATTAAATAACTACAATGTTTATGTAGTTAGGTATAATTTTGGACCAGAAAATGATGTTTAGATGAAATAACACTTTCCTTACATAGTTGTTTATTCTATAAAAACTGTTATATGTAGTTGTTTTACAGTCCCATTCTTTATATCGCACTTATTGCCTATGAGCCCACAAAATTTTCAGTTTCTACCAGTTAAGTATCCTCACTAATCTTACAATAATTGATAGTATGTTGACTGACTGCATTTACAACAACTAAGGATTGATAGTTTCATAAACTGGCGAGATGAAGCCTTACCTCATTAGTCTTAGAGCTTTAAAGCTGGTCTTAATCTGGCCACTCGCTGTTACCATGACAAACGCAGTCAAGAGTAAAGAGGGCGTCTCTGTAAGTGGCTTACGGCATTAAAAGTCCACATCGTACGCCAGATATAAACTTTGTTCTTGTTATCACTATTCCTTACAATTTTCTTTCATCAACAAACATTGGATTTGATATGAAACGAACGGGCGAGTCTTATTGACCAAATTACTGTTCAGTCCAACCGGCTGATTCTATTACTCTACACTTACTTCTAATAGCCCTTATAAGGATGATTACCAACTTTCCAAAAACGTCACCTTCAGAATGTAAGTTATTATTGCAATTTTTCATTATAAATTAAATAACTTATTTTCAAGACCAAAAAGAAAAGAATGTATAGTTAATTTTCTCCATGAAAAATGTTTCAGGAAAGACTAAAAAATAACTTTTGGCCCAAATCTATACCAAAAAATAAAATTAAAGTGTCCATCTGTGTGTCTGTCTGTCTGTTTGTCTCGAATAGGCACCAAAACGGCTCAACGGATTTCAATGAACGTTTGAGGGTTTAAAAAAAGGAGATATAATTTAATTATTCGTAAATATTTAATTTTGATATATTTGCAGAAGATATTAGTATATTATGAATATAAATATTAATTCTACGGGAAGATTTCTTGTACTTGCCACGCGAAAGGCGGCATGAAAACCAACTGCGAGTTAAAAGTCCTACTACGCGTTCCTGTATCATTCATCCCACTTACTTTCTATTGTTACAGCAGGTTGATAAAATATTAACTTCTTAGAATCGTCGATACGATGTATACATAAATTGATAAAATGGTTTTAATTCTCACGTCTGGTAATTTTAAAATTTAGTAATAGCTAATATAAAAAAAGAAAACTATCGAGTTTGCTGTCGAAACCGGTGCAAAGCGAGTCGCTGAGTGACATTATGACCTTTACTATGCAACTTAAGAAAAAATTCTTCTATAGTACGCTTCTATTCTTTTCCTTTCTGCAACTCCTACCGTCCACGTTTCGCACCCATATAACTTCATACTCCATACGAACATTATTAATGATGATTTCATAATACTGATTCTTATATTAGTCGTAACTAAATTCCTCTTTTTTTGCGAAAGTATTCCTTGCCTGTACTGTTCTACTCTTTGTCTGCTATACTTCTACCATCCATAGTTATTATGCTGCTCAAGTAGCAGAATTCCTTAACTTTCTTCAAATTAACCCTTCCCAATCTAACACCCTTTGTTATTCTACTCTTACATACCATGAGAAAGTTTCATTTTCAATGCTAAGTCGTAATATTTTAGATAGGTTTAATAAAATCAGCTAATCATATCAAGTGTATGTCATTTATCATGTGTTCGATATTCTTTTGTAAATTACATTATAAATGTGGATTGTACATAATCTCACTTGATATCCGTAAAGCATATAAATAATATTGTGCAATAGTTAACAAGATCCTAGGACAACATTCTTAATGATCTGACGTGATGATTTATAAATTATTTACACTATATACCAATGAATGGCTCGGTTGTAAAATTATTTTGCAAATTAATGACACGTTTCCATTAAGTTGGAAACTTAATTACATGTACAGGTATTTTTTGCAGCAATAATTTATTTTATTACAGTAAAACGTAATCAATACATAACATTAATGATCATGTGGACTATTTTTGTGCATTCTTTGTTTTTATTTGTAAATTAATAAATGAAGATCAGCAGAATATTCGACTGCCACAGTCGATAACATATTTCTCAATTAATCTCCAAAGTTAAATAAACAACAGTAGACCAGGTAAACCAAAGATACTAATTACTCGACTCTAAAAAATTATCGTTGTCAAATAGATAAGATACGTTATTACGAATACAAATCAAACTATGAAGTTTCTACGTTTTGAATCATTTCAATATAAATATTATTTTTAATTAAATATCGGAGAAGTAAGTCTAGAAAAGTAAGACCCCTTCCCTCAAATAAAAAGTAAGTAAAAGAAGGAAGCATAGTTAATACTAACAAATAGGATAGCAACGTATTTAAAGTGCTTTGAAAAATCATTAAAGATGAGTTGCCACATTTCATACGATTCTTGCTTAATCATTTTATTATGAAATTCTCAGTTCTTCAAAGCCATTCAGAAATGAAGGGAGACTCTAGTTATATTTACTTGGACGATAAATCTGAGCTAAAGAATCTCCTTTTAGATTCACGGAAGACTGATGTTCAACAAGGGCATAGAAGTTGACGTCTTATTTTAGGCAATTAATAAACAAGTAGTTCCTAACGATATGAAGATTCAAAAACACAACGTCAACTGCTACTGCAAAATTAAATGTATTGTATCTATAACCGTAGGTCACAATTGTGAATTATAATAATTCTAAATGGCCATAATAAGGATGACTTCAATGAAGTAGGATGATGTGTGGGAAGTTTAAATCTTCTGAAATCATCTGTTAAAAGAACGTACACAGCTATGTTGAAGACTCTTAGGAATAAGAAACGCAGCACAAGTTTCGGCTTCCTGTGTGGTAACTACATAGCTCTTGAAATAAACGAAAATAGAATATTCCATGAGGTGAGAATTGTGCACATGTGCCGATGAGAAAGTACGTAACCGTTCGAAACTCCCGCTCTGGTACAACGGCCACACGTAGCGCAATTAAAATTAATTACTTAACAAGGAAGCAGCACGTCATAGCGCCTCTGGGAATCCACGAGCAGCTCTGGGCAGATTAAAACAACACCCTGCAAGTCCACCAGTTGTTCATCCACAAAACTTTCCGTCACACGGAGAGAAATACTCACTAATTACGCAAGCACTTAAATTTCATTTACATTTTAATAATTTCAATAAATTACTTTTTCAACTCTTCTCATCTTCCTCTCACTTATTTTACCATTTCCACCGACGAATTTATTTTGACTTTTATGTTGTTTTATCAACTATTGAAATTTGCGCATAATTCTACTTAACTTTTTTGATGACACCATTTTTCCTTTTTCAAAACGTTGACCATTTAATGTCTCAAGTAATTACTAAGCTCAATTTATATCTACAATGTTCTCATGTTACGTTTTAAATAAGTCTGATTTTAAATCACACAATTGCATTTACCCAACGTTAGAATTTTCATTATTTATTATCAACTAAATTCTTTAGTATTATGCGAAAAAAATTAAAATTACTTCGCCGGAAGCTACAAATGACATTGACATTTGATCCAACATATAGTGTTATCAAATTAATTTTATTAAAATATAGTATTAGTTCTGTAATATATGTAACTAGACTTATCATAGTTTGATATAAATGACAAATAAGTCTTAAAAATTTGCTAATTTTTCTATTACAATGGGGATGGTCATTTATTAAAAAAGTATGAATCATATTTCAACGATGTTTTTAACCCATGAATGAAAATTTTAAATTCCTGCATGGCACGTAATCTTATTGGTCAGTGTCCCAAAGTTTCTGATTCAAAGCTTGAAATAAGGAAGAGCCAAATAATAAGGAATATTTCCAACATTAAAAAGCAACTGACACTCTTAAAAGTACCTGAACAATTTGAAACAGAAAAATAAATTATCATATTTTCCACCAAGGTATTCGAATTGGCTAGTGATAAAATTTTTGAAAATCTGTAAATAGTTCTGGAAAATAAATTTAATAACCGACAATTAATCTTATCATTAATATTTTGTTACAATGTTAAAAGTATGAAACAATTATAATTAAACATTAAGGACCTTTTCTTTAAATGAGAAATACGTGAAATTATACGATTCAGTTATGGACTATATTACAACTAATGAATAATCATGAAAATTTGTCATTTTAAATTTTATTTATTTATGATTATGATAAATGCATTTACTTTCACCTTTTTCTGAAATACTACACGATTTACTAAAACTTCTGTCAGTAAGGACCTCATAAAAATAAAAAATTTAAATGATAATTTTAGAACAAATTAATATCGGAAAGGGACGTGAAAATTGATCATGGTACTACTAAACGATGCCCAATCATGTGGATGGGATTCATTACATTGGCTTATGAAAATTTAATCTTTGAACGATCCAGAGTCTGTAATTACATTTCTGTCTTTGATGAAAAAGTCAATAAAAAGGAATGGGATTTTCCATCGGAAGGTGTTTCAATTCCAATTCAGATATATTATGGTGATAAGATTTCAGAGACTTGACTTTTAAAGTTACAACTGCACCGTGAATGTCTTATTAAAAGTAAAATGAAACCAAAATTAATTATTATTGTTATTTTCCGAAAATACCTTTCAATTTATTTTTTAATTGATAATATTAATTTTTTTCAGAAAGAGATGATCGATTTAGCAGCGTACATCTTGAGTCAAGGTAAATACATCACTTAATCCATATATCGGACGTTTCCAGAGTATTATAGTCTGCCAATATCATTTTGTTATTTTTTTATATAAAAATGCACCTATTAATTTTTCACTGGAAGTCACCGTGCGCTAATTTTTACGTTCGTCACCGCTTGATGTTTCTGGTCCGGGAACAAGTTATGCTTATTTTAATCTCCAGTCTCCACTGGTATTGTTGCAGTCGCACGTGCTAGTCATCCTTCATAAAATTCCAATTTATTAAACGCCTTCAGTATTCAAAAGTGGTAGTTACTCCAACGCGGTGCTGCTTTCTTAACCGCGTTACTGAAACACGTTTCCTCATGTTAGACATTCTTTGAACGTTAACTGTAACCCTTTCTGACATCAAAATCAATCATAAAGCTTTAAAGAAGTTTGTAAATTTAAATTTTATTTCTAATCCCACACTCTAATGCAGTATGCAATTATTAAAAAGACGATATTGTCCACAAATGGTCACACAGCGCAATGGCAGATATTCTGGAAACGCAACCAAATAGCAATACATCGTTCATCTCAGCACCAAAACAATTACCGGGTTAATTATATTGAGTTAATAATATTGAAAGATTTAAAAATTGTCACCCGAGTCGCGAAGGCATTTATTGGAAAACAACTGATGATGTTATCTTGTTCGCAAAACAAAAAGATTTTTGTGGTATTATCTTCTCAAAACTAATGTAAGTAATAAAATAATATAGAAATTATAATATTTTAGTCCCAAGTAGTTGAACAGAAACTGCAGTCGCAACATTCGAGCCGTGAAAGATCTGATTGGAACCTGAAACAGCTAGCGCTGAAGATCCATCAGCAGCACTGCCCTTGCGAATCCAGAAGAGAAACATTTAATTAACAGCTCATAAATTAAAGAGACATCTCACGTTGTCACTGAGTTTACTTCCTTAATAGGTGAAAAAAATAATAAAATGTTGGATTGTGATTTTTTCTTCCCAGTTTTCCAGAAGAGTTGATCTGATCTCAGACAACACTGCGGGTCCTGACTTGGCCGCCAAAGCCTCTCGTAATCGATCTGAAGTTGTACAAGTCGGGCAGAATGATGGTTGTGTTCACCTCCCCCCCACGAATCGGTAACAAATGAATGCAATTTCCGGAGCGTCCCTGATGTAAACAAAGGAGTGTGTGGGAACGTTGCACTCGCCCGGCCGGCCGAGTGACCTCCTGCGGGAGTGAGTCCTGGATCAATACCGGCCTCGCTGACGTCACGGCCTCAGGGACCCACACATACAACACTTCTTACAACACCAAAATTTGCATGCTTCAGTTAGAAACAAAGATAACTGTCGTCGGTCCACCCGGTGATCGTGCGGGTGCTCCGTGGTCTCATTCCGGACCGTCTGGTACGCGGGGCACCGGCGGTTTCGTAACCAGGAGCGCAAGGGACCTTCACAGTGGTGGTGTTTTTTTTGCGAGGGCAGGTGAAAATCTTCTAAAGACACTATCTGAGGGTCCGCACTGGATAGTAGTGTGGGATTCTACCCACTAAAAACACCTCCCTTTCCAACGATGACTGTGTGTATTTTCCTGTGGGACCGTCGTTAGACATTACTTCACAGGAAGCAGTCGTAGCGTCCGTCAAGCTCTCTCTGTCTCCTTTAAACACTATTATTTCTCTCTTTTTCGTAATTTCTTAATCTTTGAATTACTGTAGAGGCATATGCGCTTACTTTATTCCAGGTATTAGGTGAGAGCAGCCAGCATATTGGGTACCAAATTATCTGGTGTTATTGAGGTTCCAATATCACTTTCTAATGCTCGTCTCCCATATGAAAATCTCGAGCAACTGAAAAACACGTGTTCTGGTGTCTCATTAACTCCACAATGAGGGGGCATGCAGGTGAATTATCTATGGCAAACCTGTAGAAGTCCTGCAGCCCTGAAGCAGCCGTGACCGGTCAAGAGTTGAGTAAGATAATAATTCACTTCTCCGTGTTTCCGATCAATCCAGTCTTTAATTGATCTTATTAACCTATGGGTCCATCGGCCTTCACAGTGGTAGGTAGGCAGAAACGTCACCTTGTTGGAACAGATTTCTCCGCTTTTCGATTTTATAATTGAGGCCCTGTATCGATTAGACGAAAAGATTAAGAAAGAGGAATTACTTCCGTAAACAACTGTTCCAACTAGGACCAACGACCTCACTAGCAAACCAGTCTCCATTAAAAAAAACGTAGAAAATTATTATGCGTCTATACTCAGATGACAAAAAGAGAGAAAAGTGATTCTAGTATTCATGGCTGATATATGGAAAAATTACTAGTGATCTTACTTATGGTCATGACGCGATATTTCATCCAGATTTCAACCTTTCTATTTCCATGATTTTTTTCTTTACTTACCAACCGTTTCCCTTTTATCTTGTAGCGCAATAGATATAAAAAATCACGTTTTATAAGATTTTTATCATATATAGCAAGGAACGGGAGATTGTCAAGATTCTTGGAGAATTGGGTTGTGCCAGTAATTCAGCGCAATGTCAGGAAACGCTAGAGACCTGAAAATTACGGCCAGGAAACCAGAGATGATGGTCTGGTGCTGCTTCCAGGGATGAAATTGAAACCGCCCAAATTGGTGGGAAGCACAGTAGTTCCCAGAATTCGAAAGAATTCGCAACACCGTGAGGGTTTGGAACAATGGGATTTCTGGGTCCAGAGAGATCGACCAAGACAGTAATGAAGAAGAATCACTTTCTGACCGGTGAAGGAGGCACGCAGCAGTAGAACATACAGTTACAGAAAACATCGGTCGAGAAAGTAACTCTCAAAGTGGTCGACGAGGCGAGAGATACATCATACGAGAGCAGCTCATGAGACTGGTGGACGCGAAGGTTTTCTCATTCCTTAGGTTACCTTAATATTTTGAGAGATCAGACTCTTTTGTTGAGCTAAGGGTAATTTATGTATAATGTATAAGCACAATAATGCTAAAAATGTAGACTATTACTCAGATTAATTTTATTCCTCAGTAATCTGCTGCATTATAGACAAAGGTAAACGAGATTGTTAAGGTCAATCGGTACTGCACAAGTCACTTTGTGATGCAAATTTGATCTTGATTAATGTTATGTATATTGTAATATTAATGCATAAGGAACTTTGATAGAATCATTTTATAGTATAAACTTATATTTTTTTGCTATCAAAGTATGTTGTTTTACAGACAGTCGAGAAGCAGATTTAATTCGATGACGAAATGTACATAAAAAGAGGTTTTAATGGTTGCAAACAACAGATTGTGTTATAAATTTTCTGTTCTGGGTCTTTAGTGAAATTTTGATAATTTTGTATTTTATGCTGAAATTATAATTTTAATAGTTTCTTAATTTACAAAAAATAAATGGCTATTAAAATTAATTGGTACAGTTTCTATTAGGGTGATTTCGTGTGAAGATAATTTGCATATATATATTTATGTGAATTTACATTTTTTGGAAACGCAGCGTTCAAATTTACAGTTTGTTCTCTGTAAGCTACTTTGCTTGATTCTGTTGTCCCACGGTTTCTCCCTCAAGGTATCGTCGTTGTTTAAACTTAAACTCCTCTCCGGTGCTACTATGCAATTTAATCACTGTTGTCGCGTAAATATTAACTGTCCTTTATAACCAAACACGAACAATTGCACTGCAATAAATTAAGCGAAAGAAATAGTGTTGTTCTAGGAATCAAGATATACAATATAATTATATCATTCCACCTACAAAAGCTTCGTGAAGCAGAGTAAAATTATTCTTTTAAATGGCGCGTTTCACTCGGTACAGGATTTTCTTAATCGTCCTTCTAGTATTTAAATCAAGGTTCCTGCAGCAAGTGTTGAATGAGCTGCCTTTTAAAATAGCACATCACATATCTTAAAATTTCTATTCAGTTTTTTCTGCTCTTTTGTTTGTTTGTTTCATGTATTGCCTGGAGCAAGGACAGTTTCCTGGTCCAAGTAGTTAAAACTCCATTGCGTGTTCCTCAGTGTGTGCTTGTTTGTGTTTCCCAGTGTGTGTCCGTGTTGTGTTTATATTGACTTTTGTCTATATACACTTTCTTTTACTAATTTATTTTAAGTTTATTTGTCTTTAATTATTTACTTTATTTTGTTCATTTTTAATTTTTAATGTATGACGTATCCTATTTCCTCAATCGAGGATTAATGGAAACAACAATAAATCTAAATCACTTAATCTGGCGACGCAAATCCAACAATACTAAAATGAATTAATTCGCCTCAGGCTAAACAACAGTGTCCGCAGTCAACAGTTTGCGTTGTCCAAAAACAAAATTCCATAGTGGGTGGGGAAGACACTGTTGGTTCTATTACAAAATTAAGTATCCCAATATAAAATATTGTTAGTTAATTCTTTAAAAAAACTAATCACAGTTAAATGTATTAAATTTCAATAATAACCATTACTTCACCTTCTCTTTTAATATTATATTTTGTCATATTATATATTATCTGGGTTTGAGACTTTTTATACCTCACAGGTAGTCAACCAAAAAACCAACACATTTGGAACGAGAATCATAACGCAGGAAAAAAATTATCGGTACTAAATTCATATTTGAAATTTTTTCAACTTCTCCAGCCAATGTCAAAAAAAAGTGTGGATAAGAACGGTCGGTTTACCTAAAAGGTAAATTAAGAATAAATATTAAAATTGATGTTGTTAATTAGAACTGGTGTAGCAGAAAAGGTCATTTATGTCATGATAGCTCCTTTTAGTTTGTTTTATTTCTATCTTATTTCTGTTACATATTTTTCGTTTGTCGAGAAAAATCTACCATTGCAAATCTCTGATACGGTTGTCTGAACTCCAAATTGACGCATTAACTGTGCCTCACAGATTCCCTTGATTTCCATCATATTGACAATGACGACGTCTTCTGGATCCTGATGCACCAATCACAAACACCTCGCCGGACGACCAGCCTCTGCCAGTCCTGGTAATTTTCGCTTCTCACACACAGGTAAATAAGGCTTATCGCACGGAGTCGAGACCGCACACCTATATTTAGATTCGCGTGTGGTCTCCATTTCGTCTCTGGATTGACGCAGCTAAACTCCCACGCTGAGTTTACACTACGATCTTTCTCAGTCAAGTTAATTGTGCAAACGAGAGGATCACCGTCGTTCGAGCAACCAAATAAAGACCTATGAAAACCTACGAAATATATTACCATTTATGTTTAATTTAGTAGTAAATAATACCCCTTTCATTTTTCTCTAAAGGAATAAAATTTAATAACGTCGGCGCTAATCGTGAAGTTAAACTGGTCTTTCCACAGCTAGATTCCTCAGCTGATGTTCTGAATGTTCAGCTCTAAAAGTGAACAGTATTCATTAGTTTCTTACTTTTTTCTTCCATATCTCAAAAATTAGTTTTTGTTGTCCAACTATTAAATCCTAATCCGATTTCCGGAAATTGTAAGCAGAATCACATCATTTAAATAATAAAAATATATCTCTAGCACCTTTCTTGAGAAACAGGATTTATTTTCTGTTCTAACGGAGAATGTCACTGTAACAATAATATATTCACACATAAAAGAACGTATGTATGGTGCAGTATAATTTTGAAACGCATACAGCAAATAAAACCGAACTTGGTACATAATAGACTAACAATCAGCGCTGTTGAAGACTGAAGGTTGATCTGGTATCCGTGGGGTTGGTGTGGTGAGGGGGTAACATGGAGAAAATTGTTAAAATGGCATCATTTCTGATGAATCAATCTCTGTTTGGGTTAGTAATGAAATAACAATTCATTAATTGGCATGTTCAAGTAAAGAAAGTTCTCTACGGAGAACCTTTTCCTCTTTACGTTCCTTCATCCGGTTGATGGTGGACCCTTGCAGTGCGAGCGTGACAGCGGGAGCTCTATAACGGTTTTGGTGATAACATTCACACAATATCCATGCCCGTGCCAGGATTCGAACCCGGGACCTCTGTGTCGTGAGGCCGGCGAAACAAAACTGACCGATATTGGTGTCGATTCCATAATTTTAGGGGGCAAACAGAAACACTCGGGATGTTTTTAAGTCGGGTTTGCCACGTAAACATGGCCGAGCCGTCTGGGGGATGAAAATTGGTTGCAAAATATTTTGTTTAAATGAAATATTTAATTGCCGAATCAGCAATGTGATTGGTAATATCCACGTTGTCTTTTAAGCCCGATTCAAATAAAGCAATGCAGAATCGATTACAGGAATGAGTGGAGGAAAAGTTGTCATCCTTAGGATACTTACTACTCATTCGGATTGATCTCCCTTTCAAATTTAAGGGGTTTTAATTTTCAGTGGTATTTTAATAATCAATTACAGGTAACAAGACAACTTTATTTTAAATGCATCGTTTTTCTCGCAGGAATAACGTCATGTTGTTTGTTCAAGGGTGGACTCAACTAAAATTAAAATTTATAAGGAGGGCGCTGCGGGAGTTTTCTCGCAGGCGCTTCAGCCCAGAGTGACTGCGGGGCTCACCTGATCATGTCGGGAATGCCTCGCACTCTCTCTGGGTACTTTTTTTTTATCAAAGTTCTCATATGCCGAGACACCTTCACCTATTTTAGGAGGTATATGTACCAGGGTCAAAGACCTTGGGCATATGGCAAGAGCTGTCCGCTGATCCCATTGGCTCAGTCGGCCAACTGCCTCCTGAAACTGGTGGAGACACGGAGAAGGGAATGCTGCGTCCCCACAGCAAACTCGTCTCCCGTCATTCGGAAGGGCGTGAGAATAGTACCCAATGCCCGACCTACCTGATGCAGGTTTTCTAGGGTTTTCCCTGCATCTCTTTAGGTGAAACACCGGGTAGGATCCTTAAACCATAGTCCGGTGGTCCTAGTTAACCCTTGGCTACCTTGCTCTACCTTCCGCAACCCCCTTTTCAATTCCCTTCCTATTCTATTAAAGGGGAGTTGCCTGTTTCAGGATCACCCTCATGTAGCCTGTTAACAAAAAAAAATTAAATTTAAGGTGATATAAAGGTACCGTTTTATTCTCAAGTGCCACATAGAAAAATCCACAGAAACAAAAGCTGTAACTATTTGAGATGGGAAATACTGTAGTTTAGAAAATATAACTACTTAATATATAGAAGTCGGGGCGGAACGGAATAGCCGAGTACCCCCTATTTTTTTACTCGGTAGTGCTGGAGGTTAGTAAGTAGGGGTGGAACATTGTAAATGGTCAAGGAAGAGGTCCTGACAACCGACTTGACCAAGTATAATGTGAATGAATTGTTGTATTGGCGGCTTAAATCCGTGAATTTATCATTTTTACGGCATTTCGACATAAGTTAATTCACAAAACTCCTCGCTTTTAACTCTTTACCGGCATATATTCGTTAAATAGGTGTCGTTAGCTGCATATAAATTACGTATAAGGGTCTACTTTTATTAAAGCTCGTTGAAAAACCTTAAACTGAAACTAGCGTGCGGGGCGAAACGGAACACTTATCTTTTAAGAATTTTGTAAAATTATGTAAAATTTTATAAAATTATGGAAAAAAAATGCAAAATGTAACGTGTTCCTCAGAAAGAAAGGAAAAACTGTTAGACACATCTTATGAGAATTTTTTACAGGATGGTGTACCAAAAAAAGAATATATGAATAAAGAAAAGGAATGAAAAAAAAATGGTAAATTTAAGCAAAGACTGCAGTTGCAAAAAAATCGTTTTGTGAAACGAAAATAGGAAAAGCGATCAACGGTATGCTAAATAAGCATTTAAATCAAACACAGGTGTTCGGGTTTTTCTAAAATTTTTATTGCAATAATTTTATTTATAAAACATTTTATCCCCGTTCTGCCCCCCCGGAAGGGGGAGGGGGTGAAAACGGTAAATTTAAAAAATCACCAAAAATCTAAATTCATTGTTTTAAGTTATATTGATATTATATTAAGTAAAGAATAGAAGAAAGTAATGTTTTATACTTTTTTTAAGTCATTTTTCTTTTTCCATAATTTTACAAAATTCTTAAAAGATAAGTGTTCTGTTTCGCCCCAAATTCCCCTATACTTCTGAAAAGGCCTTTGTGAGTTCCAGTCATAGAAACGACAAAGACTTCAGTTTATAAATCAGTTGATTAAGGATTAATATGGGCTGATATTTGAATTAAACCAGGCAATGGGAAGAATGTCTCCAAAAAATAACAGAAATGTTGGTTTTTTAGCTGCCAAGTTTGGCAGAAAGAGAGATTACATTGAAACGAGCAGTGGACTGTCAACTGTAGCAAAACTTTAATATTCGTGAAAGGTTGAAAACAAGTATACTTAATGCGAAGTGAACTATATTCACGTGCTCATCAGACTCGTCGCAGTTCTCCACGATGGAATGATGCAGCACTGTGTTAATATGATTCAGTGAAATTGTGTTGCAAGTATCCGCTTCTCATCAAGGAACGCCCGTATTATATACTTAATGCAGATTTACAGCAGCGACGTATATTATTATGATACTTTATTATCATAACTACGCATTTACACTCTAGGTTGATGAAGGAACACATTAGTTTACGTGGCATGGAAATTGTTCGAGGTTCAGTGTGGAAAATGTTAGACTGAAAAATAGACATTTATTGCATACATTTCCTTCGCCACATATACGATGAAGCGACTCATTTTATCTTTATCAGAAATTACCGTTCACATAGTAATTAAGAAGGCAGCCTTCGTGGATCAAATATTTAGGTTCATTTATTGATTTCATTAATCCCTTACTGAGAAAATACGGCAAATTAAAAAATATAATTACATGCATAATCAAGAAACAATGAAAACTGCAATATATGAAACTATTTTAACTACACGTATATACTAGTATAGAGAAGCATTGATAAGATGAGATTAAATTTTAATAGAAACTACACTCCACAAATAACACTATACATTTGATTACCCCATAAGAAATTTTCTATTGGCCTGAAACTTTAAAACTGGAGGTTTCACCCGATCAATGACCATTATTGACATGTAAAAAAGAAGAACTTTAATCTGTTAATTCCCAGTGCTCTTAAGGCAATTAATAAGCATTAATATCAGACCGAGTAACAAATTCATCAATTAAATGACAATTCAAACTAATGATCCAAATATTAAAATTCCAGTCAAATAGTGTAAAGAAAATGTTTTTATGGTTGGTTAAGTAAATATATATATAGTATATAATAAGTATATAAGTATATAATAAGTATAGTATATAATAAGTATATAATTAAATATAAAATGAATTAATTTTAAAATTAAATATACTCGAAAATCATAATAATAATTTATTATACTTAATGCCAGATAATTTATTTTTGAATATTTCTTAAAAAATTTATTCAGAAAATTAGCATGAGTCTATAATATATAAATAGATTATTTAGTTTGTACAACACGATATTATATTGTTTCGGGGTTAGAATTGAGGGCCGTGTAGCAGAGAACTAGGCTCTGTATTAAATACTGATTAAAATAATAGCGATATCTCTGCCAAAAACCTCGACAAAGCGAGGAAAAGATAAAGAAAAATATATATAAATAATTCACCCTTAATAAATTACGCATATTACAATGTGTTGTAGGTTCTCATATTCTTAATGCTTCGATAATGTCAATCATTTTTATTCCTGTACAGTGCATTTTCTTTCATTAAATATAAGTCGATGTTTTAAGTTATAAGCATCATAAAGGTTTTGGTACTATGATCGTGAAGTTCACATTGATAGCAAACAAATTTCCATTGCATATTACGAATTAAAAATTTCTGAAATATATGTAGTAGGTAGTATCAGTATTCCAAGAGATTAGAAAAAAATAATTCAACTTTATCTACAAATTTTCGCACTTAAAATTCGTATTGGGCGTTCTTACAGTTTGAAATTTTCCGAGGAGAAAGAAAGAAGTTTCTAATTCATAATACTATAGCGACTTATTGAGTAAAATATTAATAATATTTTTTCAAAGTTCCCGCTAGGATATGAAGCGATTTCAATGATTGAAGGAAACCGCTTTAGAAAGAAGTACAGCTTGAGTTAAAACGCTTGGGATTTCAACGTAATCTATGAGGAATACATTTTGTGGTCTTGAAAATGTTGATAGTTTCCTTCGACCTTCCTTGAACTTTCATATCAACAAACGAAAATACACTGAAGCCAGGCGTCTTACTGTCTTGATTCTGAATGTAACATCTTAAGATTTACGTCTGGTTCTAATCTTCTTTATTTCACGCTTTTACACCAGAGGTCCTCCACCTTTTTTGGCTCGTACCGTACGTGCCTTTTTTTCGGTACACCCCAGCGTTTATAATATTAAATTGTTACAAATTCATCAGCTTTTAATCTATTTTTGACAACTGATTTAAATGTTGAGTGAAAATGTTATAAACATACGTTAAGGTTGAGACGTTTACTAACTAAAGCGACACAAAATGCAAACCTAAAAATCTATAAATAAAATAACTACATAAAAATGAATGTCTGATGGTTTAGAAACAATTTCGAAATATTTTAATTCAATTCAGTTAGGTTTAACCTTACAACCCCCTGATTTTTAGTCTGGGTTTGTTACATTGGGCAAACTAAATGATCATTAAATTCCATAATCAATATAAAATTCCATATTGAAAAACAGTCTTCGTCGACAAACATATTTTAATGACCCATAAAACTATGCTAAATTATAATCAAACTTGCTTATATTGAAACGTGCATCACTGAAATTAATGCACAAACCGATACCTCGAAACTAGCCAATAATTAAGATTCCTTATTGTAAAGGAGCTCATTATTATTATCATATCAAGGTATCATTTGTTTACAATGCTTGATGATGCTACGTCAATTTAAGAAAGTCGAACTATTTTGACTTACACGCCTGAAGAAAGCAATTTTCAGATTATTTTCTATCACTTAATATTCTCTGTTTTTGGCTATATCATTATTTAATCTTTTATTTATAACTAATAATGATTTTTTTCAGTTTTATGATATTATAGCCCTTTCATTGTACCTTACATTACGTTTACTTTCCGTAATTCCTTCTTGGTTCTAGAATTTCAAACTGATTTGACACGTATCTATCTCCGGAATGATTTAAAAGATAGAAATACACATAAAAAGAAGGAATAGCGGCTCACTGTAGCACGTTTCCGAGGCACATAAACTAATGCGCCGTGTAACCATTAATCAAGAACGCTGAAAGCAGTTAACTTGTTGAATCGGGAAACAGATGCGCTGTTAAACAAAGCTTCAACATATTTACGAAACATGATTTATGCAACGCTTTAATTAAAATGTGTAATTTAACTTTTTCTCCTCTACCCAGCAATAATTCAATATTAAATATGCGACGCTGTTTACATTACGACGACATACGCGAATGCTTTATCGAGTTGAACATTTTGCACATCACTGGGTCTTTTTTACGGCGGTCGTTTTTATGTATATATAAAAAATAATATAATCATTTCAACCGTTTCGTTGCTTCAAAGAGAATTTGTTATTATTTTTCCTGCACATAAATCAATACTTTCCTAAATGTGAAACTATATAGATACTTTTTGCTGCCGAAAATAATTTTACTGACTTCAAAATAAAATGGAATGAAATGACAGCGTCCTCTAACTAAACGGGTAAATTGTTAGACTATAATTAAATGTTAAGATCTTTATTGAAATGATTTATTAATTTATTTACAATTTAATTAAATACATCTTATCTAATTTACACACAAATCAATTACGAAAACCAGGGCAAATTGAAATATTTTTATTATATAGGGCAGCTAATTTACTCGGGTCAAATTAATATGAGCATGAGACTCTGAATAGTATAAACATTAATAATATAATAATAATAATCGTATAGTGCAGCAGGATTCGGTTATATGCGAACATCCCTGTTGATTTCTTTTGTTCTGAACCTCTGTTTCGGTGGGTTTCCCGTTTCCATGAAGAAGTAGGAGTCTTCTCTGTAGCCTGCTATTGGTAGGTATTTTCGTAGAAATAAATTAGATAGGGACGAAACGGTTTCAAATAAAATTGTTTTATGTTTTGGCCATTCTTTGTGGTTTATTTATAATAATAACTCATATTATTTTAATTACTTTATTTCTAACAGGTATTAAATTAAATTGACTGAAAAGATTTAGATTTGGATTAATTTATTATTATAGAGGATGACGGGATGGAGCGGTATACTAATGTTTAGCAATTTTTTGTAAAGTTTTCGTGAATACAAGCCTCTTCATAAAGGTATAAGAAATTAGTTTATTATATTATTTATTTAATCTAATATCAATATAACTTAAAAGAACGAATTTAGATTTTTGGTGAAATTTTACCCCGATGTGGGGCAGAAAAGGATATGATGTTTTCTAATTACAATTTATACAATAATATTTAATTTTTAATTTTAAAAAATCTTTTGTGCTTTCTTTCTTATAATTATTTTGCGTACGGTTGATCGATTTATAATATTTTTTCCTTTCGCAAAGAGATTTAATTGCAACTGCACAGTGTTTGCTAGCATTTCCTCTTTTCCCCCACCATTTCCTTTCTTTATCTATTCTTTTTGAGCACAGAATTCTGTAACTCATTCTCTTAAAGTAAGTTTCCTCCCCGACTTCACCCTAGTAATAAAGCGTAAATTTAACAAAAATTTTCCCCTCTTCCCAAGATACTTCTCTGAATCCGCTACTTCTTATGATTGTCATTAATATTGCTTTGTTTGGAGTAGTTTCTTAAGAACTGTTAACAAAATAATTAAGAGAAGCAATATGTGCCAAAAGATCATAACTTAGTTGCAAGATATATACCTTCAAACACGTTCAGAAAGCATTTGTTATGAGAAGGATAGACAAATATAAGATAAGAAAGAGTGGTGAGGATATGTTTGTTTGTATGGCCGTATTATCTAGTGGACTACGATGGGACTTCAGTTTAAATACGTTTCAAAGAAACACAGTTTGAGTATCCAGAAAGTCAAGGTCAGGCCTAATTTTTACATATTCCATATTTAAAAGTTTTGAAATCTTATTAGTCGTTATTATTATAAATGTCAACGTATTATTTTAAATTATTTCAGTTGAAACTTTGGAAAAACATAATTTCGTAAAATGAGTTATCAGTTTTTATTTTATTTAAATAATGAAATGTACTACTTTTAGTCACTTATTTGAGACATCTTCAAGTATACTAAAAAGGAAATTACAAAGGATTACATTAGGTAATGGTTTTAAACTTACAAAATTTAGCTGTTGATGAACAATCACTCCATGACTCGTTCGATGGTATTTCTAATTTTTTTTAAAAAAATATGTAACTTATTATCAAATGAATTTCATTCTAATTTTCATTTTAGTATACCTGAGGAAGTCTCAAATGAGATATGAAACATAGTATAGTTCATTATTTAAATAAAATAATAACTGACAAAGATGTTATAAATCATTTAATATTTGTGAAATGTCTTATGAACATAATTTCATTCTTTACGATTTCTACTAGTTTCAATCCATGATTTCTTTCTCCATCTCAACTATCAGTGTAATAGTCTTTCGATGGAGCGAAAGTTAATTTGTAATTCAGTGGATTGATTTAACCTTCGAGACCTATTAACCACCGCGCAATTTCCTTGACTCATGTAACTATATACAAAGATTATCAAATATCAGAACTTCAGAAGCAATTAAATAGTTCACAAATGAATTAAATCCTAAATTACAGAATCACGACGTTTCTTTCCTATTTTTCAACTTAATTCCGTATTGTGCAATTTTAATTAATTAATGTAATTTATTACCCGTAAAACTGCGCTTTCATTCATAATGAAATTTCTAAATCAAAGAAACGCCTTTATTTGGTCCACTGCGGCTGTAATATTCATTCTAAACAGCATCACGCTACTTTTTGTATCTTTATGAGGGATTAATAACAAAATAGTTAATTTCCATGGGAGCTTTCTCTCGCAGTTACATCTCTCCGGAGTGGTTATGGGGCTTACTTTCGGGGATGCCTCGTTTTAAGGTTCTTACATGCCGAGGCACTTTCATCTTTTTTGGGGGTGTATGAACTGGGGTCGAAGACCTTGAGCATACGGTATGAATTGTAAGAATCAGTCGGCCAGCTGCCTCCTAAAACTGGTGGAGACACGAGTAAACCACAGAAACCCCCTCTACCGTCGAATCTACCTGATGCAGGTTTTCTGGGGTTTTCCATGCATCTCTTTTAGTGAATCACAGAGGTAGGTTCCTTAAACTACAGCAATAGCGGCTTAGTCAACCTTTGACTACATTTTTCCCCTCTTTTCAATTCTCTTCCTATTCCATTAAAGGGAATTCATTTATATTTACCCGCTGCAGTATTTAATTTAACACCAATCTCGTGCTCAACATTGAAAATTCAACCCCTCCTACTTTATAAGAGTTTAATTTCATTATAACCACCGCCATGGATCTGTATCGTAATCGAGTCAAGAAATCTACCGGTACTTTAAGTAAGCTCATACATATACAAAAATACACAGAAACAGTCAATTATTTTTATAAGGAGAAATACTTGAACAATTACTTCGGTCTAATTAAGGCGAAATAATATCTAAGAAAAATAAAATTGAGTGTACGCTTCCCTAGACTTTATATAATATACCTCTATCATTCGCACAGAGACTTGTAAAAAACATTTTGCATATTAATTAGCTTATTAGAATGTAACATTACTAAAATAAAATTTTAGTTAAATTTAAATTTAAACATTATTTCACGCTGAACAGCAATGTAATCCACTGTTTCATAATCGCCCTCATGTAGCCCGTTACCCGAAAAGGTCGCTTTCATGTTCGTTTTATCATTGATGGCCCGGATTACTCTTCTTAAATGATAACAATATAATAATTTTCCTCTCCCATTCCAGTAATTCTGAGGAATAGTGTTCAATGGTTGGTTTCATAAGACTTCTTTACAAAGAGAAACACATGCGTGCTGGTAATTTTTACACAGGTTCAGCGAATGGTTGGTTTCAACCTAACCGTTTACTTGTAACCTGATTGCACATTGTGGGGATACTAAGTAGAGCATTCAGTTATGATGAATCGTTCGTTTCACGGAAGCACAAGGCACGTTATTTTTTTTTAAATGGCGATTCATGCAATACAGTCATTTCGTGAGTAATTTTGACTGCACTGTCACAATCATAAGGTCATGAGCAAGAATATTCCACTATCAATCAAAATATTGCCAAGGTCAACAAGGACTGAAGAAGAAGAAGCGATTAGTCGTGTTGTAACTTCTGCTCAACGTGGTAGTGGTGTACATCGGTGTTATCATTCACGGTAACTGAATACAATGTCTAATATTAATTTGATATTAATGGCAATGACAGATTTAATTCACAGCTAATTGTGCTCAGATGTTCATGCCGTATTTGATGAAGTACGTGGGGTTAAAAAGAAAAGAAGTGTGTCAATTTGTGGCACATCTGAAACTGCAAATTAAAATATTCTAGAGGGTTAACTGTTTCCCCAAGACGAAAACTTCAACCGACAGATTACCCCAGAATGGAAAAAAACCAACGTGAATTTTTTTTTCTTATTTTCGCTTAACTGAAACTTTAAATAGGCTGGAAACATGCAAAGGCTGATAGAAAAGGTCAGTCATGTTTCACATGTATTGATCCACACTAAGCAACAACCACTGTGCACAGTCTACATGGTTCACCGGACACGGAAAAATGCTCGGTTTAGTACTTACTGGCCGATTTCTGAAAACGTTTGTCCAAGGCTATTGTACTCATTTATTCTATTAGCAAACTGTCATATACAAAATCAGAATATGTTCTCCGAGAATGTAAAATTTTCAAAACACCAACAAAATACTTTTACGTAAGGTGGCCGCCTAAAATATTACTCATAATCTTAATACTGGTTCGAAACTTGCGTTTTTGTCTAACAGCCTTTACAGTACAAACACTCAATTTTGTAATGGTGTTTATTAAAATTATTTATCAAATCTTTGGAATGATTAGCAAAATTTTAAATTATTTAAACATTACCCCAACACCATACTTTAAAATTCACACTTATGAAGTTGAACAGAATTATATTATTAACGATGATAATAATGTTACACTCTTTCATTGTAATGATAAATATTTTCACTAATTGGTTTCAAAAACCTACATATTCAAGTATAATATTAAATTAAAATCACCCCCTCCAGCATAAAAGGGCTATGGTTGACAATTTGATAGACACGGTTGATTGTTAAATTATCACCACAAATTCCACAAAAATAATATGGAAAAATAATAATTTTAAATCCTTTTCACTCAGTTTCATTAATAAATATACTAGAAGTAGATAGAATTCTTTGATTTATAAAAATAATTCACCCACAATCAACATTTTAAAAAAATCTTTAGCATATTTAGTGGAAGTACAGTTTAAATTAATTAACCTATTTGCCTATTATGGTCTTAATGTAATATTTAAGTCACTAAATAAAATTTTTGGCCAATTTAAGATTTTATTCTTAAAACAATGTAAAAATAATGAAACAATGTTCGGTACGTATTTGTACCTTCTTCAGACTTTTATCCTAATTAACGCCATCATTTATCATTACCAGATACAGTTTATTTAGAAAACAAAACAGCAACTTCCAATTTTTTTAAAGGTATCTCGAAGCAACTTGCTCCGTCGTGGTAATTAGGGAAAAAAAACTTGAAAAAGGGCACAAATACGTACCGAAACGTTTTTTTCTTCTTTTTAAATAGTTTTAAGAATAAAGTCTGAAAATGAACAAAAATTGTATTTAATTCTAACATAAATCAGACGTAAAACTACAACATTTAAAAAATTTAAATCATTTAATAATTTACATTTTGTTTAAAATTCCAATGACATTATAAAGAATATAGATAAACACAGTGTTGTTTATAAAATTAAATTTATGGACTATAAAGGTTGTTATATTCATCAGCAAATCGCAATCTTCAAACCAGAATTAAGGAACATTTTGCAAATTTAAAATATTCTCTAGTTAAATAAAGTATTAAACAAACATGTATATTTTAAAAAATCAGAGGATTGATTGGAGTAATGTAAAAATTTTAGATATAGAAAACAATTATTATTCTAGACTAGCTATGCTCGCGACTTCGTTTGCCCTAAATACGAAAGTACGGTATCATTTATTTATGATTGTTTCACGGCAAACCTTATAATTCACAATTGGTTTTGAATATGTTTGCAACAATAGATGGAATGAGAATGTTCGCCATCCCTCCCCCCTTCTCTCTCTCTCATGCTGCCAAAATTACGCTTATAATAACATAGGAAGTAGGATGAATGGTATGGGAACGTCTAATAGGACTTTTAACTCGCAGTTGGTTTACACGCCGCCTTTCGCGCGGCAATTCAATGGATTTATAAATATTTTCATTAATATCTTCTGAAGATATTGAAATGAGACAAGCACCAAAGTTAAATTTTAAATTCCTGTTTCAATCCCTGTAATTTTCATTGAAATCCGTTACGCCGTTTCGGAGCATACATCAAAAGTATAAGCATACCACATTGTTTTTTGGAGACTTCTATGCGCGTCTGCCAATAAACCTTCCCGTATAATTAATATTTATATTTATGTTATATTTTATTAATAATTTATGCAATCTACCGAAATGAAATATGCACGAATATATAATTAAATTTTCTGTTTGTAAACTGTTTTTCATTGAAATCCGTTGAGCCGTTCCGGAGCCTATTCGAGGCAAACATGGATAGACAGTCAGACGGAAACTTCAATTTTATTTTTTGGTATAGATTGAAGAGCGGAATTCTTCACATATGATCAAATTTATATTAAATTAATGTAAAAATATATACGAAAAACTTTAATTCATTATAAGACTCTATATTATTGAAATTTAATTCTAGTAGATTTTAAAAATCCGGTTAAAACAATATAAGGGCTCTACAATAAGGGCGGATCGTCGATGTTGAAATGGAATAAAACAAGCTTCGTGTGAGGTATTAACGAAATTCGTTTTTTTTATATTTGAAAGGCCCATGTATGCACTTCTATGTAATTCTATTAATTCTTTTGTAGAATGAACTGAAGAGGTCCCGAAAGTTAGGCGACGAAACGTCACATTTTACATCATTTTCTCCATTGTATTTTATTGATGGTCGTTGGTGAACTCCGAAGCAGTTCAAGCGTTAAAAGCGATAGCTTTGTAAAGGAAACAATTCAAATATGACCTCGTGGAGTGGTCCTAAAGTTTCGTTTTATGAATGAATTCGTTTATTGATGTATACTTGGATGTATGTCTGTTTTCTGTTAGATAACGACATCGTCAACTTATCATGAACATGTGTCAGATGTTTAAGATAACGAGTCCACAACGAGACTCGATATTACATAAACCATAGTGAATGTATTGAGAAGTATCGGTTTGTTTTCATTTCCCACGGCATGTACTAATTTACTACCCCTCTTTGTTCTTCTCAGTTCTTAGCTCGAGATTAATACTAGGAACACGATCACGAAATTCAACTCCGTGGGGCAATTATTTAATTCCTCAGTTCTGTTCCTACGAAACTCCGTGGAAGGGCGTATTCTGCGAATTCCCAAGCTCCTTCGACAATCCCCGGAGGAATTTCAGAAGCCGAATTAATCGAAGGCACATTCAGAGAAGAAACGCTCGGGTATTTGATTCACCGTTCGTGATTGGTACATTTCTAAGCAATCCCAAGGAAATGATAACCTTATATTATTCCAAATATCATATTTCACATCATTTTACCCCAATTATTACGTTTCTCGTTATAAATTAATGTTACAAGTGGGTTTCTAAAATGATACCCTAATAAAAAATTTAATATTTAATATAAAAATGAAGTATTAACGACCAGTATAACAGACACACACAATTTTTTTGAAGAATTATTAACATAAACTAGACGTTTCGACCATCAACTGTGGTCCTTGTCAATATTTGAAAGGAACTGAGGATACAAAAATAATAATCATACAAGCAGATAGCAGCCAAAAACTAAAATTAACAAAGATAATTTAATAAACTATCATAAGATTTGGTTTAATTGCGAGGCATCATGTTTTATATTAACAGTAAATATATAACAGTTTAATATACAACATCTCAAAAAATCATCTTTTCTTGAAATTATTTTCCTTATCTGAAACAATAGCGTTACCAAAATTAAATGCCTTCATTCAATTTTTTTTCCATTTTCTATTCCACCGTCTTTGAATATCGCTACTCACATCAATTCATACTTTATCTGTGTTGCTGCCTCTAGGATGCGTTACTATTATGGATCACGCTCTTTACACATCCTTGATTTATACCAAATCCCAGGACCGAACATTAAGTCGTGACATAATTTCACGAGTAAAGGTTACAAGTTGCAACCAGAGCCGACCTGCACATTTGTAACGTTAGTGCGGAAGCTTTCGTGACACGGAACGTCAGGAATCGATCCGAGGAGCGCCAGGTGGCGTGGCTGGCACGGAGAGTCGTGTCCTCAAGGACAGCGCGAAAAATTCTCCTTCTAACAACAAATCTAGTTCACACTGTTCCTCCGCCACTTGATACGTACATCCACACTGTTGTTCACTCCCGAAAACAAGACCGCACGCACTCTGGCGTTCCTACGATAAATTTACATCACTTGAAAACAAATAATATTGATTTCAATCTGAAACTCCTAATATTAGCTCTGGTGCCCGTCATTGACTAGGTATTTTATTACATTAGGGGGGGGAGGGGGGCTGAAGAAAAAATTAATTATACGACGCGTAATTTAATTGCTATAAATCCTCCATGCGAACACACCAACCTATAACAATAACGAGGATGGGGACTGTGACCATATATTATCCTAGTCAAGATGTCTCCCAGTACAATAATAATAATAATCATATTCCGTAGATCCTGTAAAGAAGCTAAGCTTCAAGGATGTGGAATGGGTCAGGGCTGTGTATACATTTATTACATTATTTTATTGTATAAAAGATAAATATACTTATAACAAATTTTTGTATTATAAACTAATTAATTAATTACTCTTCTCCGATTCTTCTATAAATTCCTTTATTGAATAGAAGGAGTGGCTAAGCAAAAATGAGCGTAATTCAGTCTTAAATTTACCTTGATTATCGGGGGACAACTGTTTAATTCTGTGCTGACTGCAGTCACGTGTTGAAGATGGATAATGCACACCTTCCTTTCTGTGCAATTGACAATGTTTTACATTTTTTTATACAGATTATTTTTGTTCCTTGTATTGAAGGGATGAATATCAGTATTATTCAAAAATAAGTGCCTCCTATTTGTGATTACAAATAACATCAATGAATAAATGTATTGGCACGTCAAAGTGAAAATGCCTAACTTTTTGAACAGAGTTCTGCAAGAAGTTCGTGTGAGGAAACCTGCCTCACATATTGCTCTAATAACACGTTTTTGACTAATAAAAATCTTATCTATGCCTGCTACTGAGTTGCCCCAAAATATAATACCATATGATAAAATAGAATGAAAATATGCAAAGTATACTAATTTTCTTGTTTTTAAATCACTGAAGGTGGACATTGCTCTGACAGCATCACATGTAGCTGAGCTGAGTTTCTTAAGTAATTGATTAATCTGATCATCAGTCCAATTTAATTTATTATTTACTAAGAGACCTAAGAATTTAACAGAGGAAGTTTCATTTACATTTTTGCTGTCGTATTTAAGTGTTATAGATTGTAAAGGTGTGTTGAGTGTGTGAAATTGCATGAAATGTGTTTTGTCACAGTTATTTGTTAGTCCGTCGTTCGCATTAAACCATGTTAGCAGGTTAGTTAAATTATTGTTACTTGCCTCTTCTTTGTTACTTTTTACTATTACACTAGTATCATCTGCAAAGAGGATAGCTTTAGAAGTTGAATCTATGGTATTAGGAAGATCATCTATATATATAAGGAATAATAATGGCCCTAATACTGATCCCTGTGGGACCCCAGTTTTAATAATTCCCCAATCTGATTTACATTAAATAAGCACAAGAAATAAGCACTAAGAAAGTATAAAAGTTCTGATTCAGTAACAGAGAAAAATATTCTGGGTACTTTAATGGAGTTAAAAATTCTTCCGAAAACTAAGAGAGTCAATAATACTTAAATTGAGTTTAAACTATTTTTGTACTCAAGAGGGAGTCAAAAACACATACAGTACATTAAATAAGTATAAAAATTGACCATATTCCATAAAGAGATTAAGAATAATCCAGGTACGTTAAATGACGAAAAATATTCATGCTTGGTTGTGTTAAATTTGGGATATAAAGCGTGCCTTTTCTTAAGTACATGAAACAAATATTTAACAGCTGATACTTTATAATTTTGTACCTACTTTAACCCAGTATATACTTTCTCTCAGTTCAATGAAATTGAAGTTGTAATTGTAATAAACTCAATCATTGCAATCACAATATCTCCAAATATCTCAATAAAATTCACGAGAATATTCTAGCGTTTCTATTCCTTCAATAAATTATATTTTGTTATTTTTACATAGAATGGTCGTTACTTACCTCTTTAAGAACAGTAGTTCTCGGCTCGCAATTTTCCTTTTTCCACTTTCAGCACTCTTAAATCCTTTTCTACATTCTCGAACTGTCTCATTATTGGTATTCCATCTAGTCTTCTTCCTCCTGGTTAACCATCCAGGTCTTGCAAAACGGCACGAGTCTACTTAGTTGAAAGCTAGAAATATAACTACGCGGGCTTCCAAAACCGTAGTTGTAACTTCAATATCCGATAAGGATAAAAACTCTAGATACATTAACGTAAAATATATGGTTCAACCCCGATTTTCCCAGCCCTAAAAAGTAGCTTATAAACAACGCTGGCCGATTGCTAAGATAAAAGTTATGACCGTCTCAGAAAACAACTGTAGCAAACAGTTGGCTATTCACAGCCGATTCACAGTTTTGATTTTAATGGGCAGTGTTTTAGCTGTAGTCATTTATCCGAGTTGCCATCGAAGGGCCAGAGCATAACTCGCTCATACGTAACCCGAAAGGCCCATAAATATCAAGCTCCAATGATTTAATATGAGCTCTGTTTTTTTTTATTTGTTTTGAAATTAGCAATCTGTTTTTGTCGGTCAATTCGATCAATACTCCTAAATCGTGCAGGCTAGATCTCTGTCTTCCTCTATAGAGAGAGAGGGGAGAGGGGGGAGGGTGAATTTGATCACAAAAAAATACATTTAATAAAATACAGAAATTCAGCTATGCATACAGAGGAATCCTGATTTCTCAACCTAGTTTAATGAGATTGATGCGCAAAAATTGTTAATGAAAATCATGTGTTAATAATATTATTTAATAACTAAGTTATTCTCTCTTTCCGTTCATATTGTTTTGCCAGAAAGCATTTAGGTTCATGATGCAAAATTTTTATGGACTTATAATATTGTACTAGTGTACTTTTAAAGATTTATGGACCGTTCTCATTATTGTGATACACCCTACAAGAATTCTTATTTTCTTTTAAAAGAGTAGTCATAATAGTTTTGTTTTGTTGAAATATACTTTCTTTGGTGCCCAACCTGTAAGTTTTTATAGAATACCGTAAGAACAATGGTACGAATGTAATTGTTCTGGGCCGTTTCTAGAATGTGGCACGCCAGGATCTTACCCGCAAGATATTTCTTGGGAGTAAGCTATAATTCCGTAGTTTTCCATAAATATAACAAACGTACATACGTTTAAATAGTTTATTATAATAAAGAATTTAAGTCTTGATTTGAGAAAATATATTACATGTAGTTCAAACAATTCGCTATTTAAAGAAACCAAGGAAACAAATTTCCGATAGCCGCCTATAGACTCCACTCTCGGGAGGCCTCAGAAGCAGCGCCGAAGGGCAACGCTAGTAGTCCACAGTCGTCAGCAAGCTTCTGGGACTCGCCTCTTGGAGTGTGGTCCACATTGCATAGATGAATACCCGGCTTGACGAGGAGGCAGAGCGACGGCCTCTAAATGAAGACAAGAAAATCCTCTCCCCCTGGCGAGTATTCACCAGGTGGCAATAACTGAGCCGAGGGTGGGGGCTTGTACCAATTAATAAAACATTTTTACCACTTTCCTTAAATTTGAGGTGGAGTAATTTTTAGTCTGCAAGTCAGACAAGATAGTTTTAATGACGTATATTGTTTTTGACTACGTTTTTACAACGAAATTTATTTTTTTTCCATTCAACCTTTAAGACTGAAGGTCTATTTCATACGCAACTGTAAAATATAATATGAAAATGAAGCATTAAATTAAAAAAAATAATCTTGATCTTGACTAAATTAAAAGCTGCTTTCGTGAGTGAACCTTTAACCAAATCTACATTATTAAAAAAAGACAATAAGAGGATAGGCGTGGATTTTATACATTCGCCATTTAAGACTAGTGGCTTAAAATAATTTTTTTAAGTTTCCCGTTGTGATTTCACGTGCATATTTGACGTAAACGCGTTTTTACCTTAACTGGCAAACCTGGTTTTCCACTTATTTATGTTCTACGAACATCTAAATTGTGTAACCTTTAAATTAATTTAGTTTTTCTACCACTGTCTACATTTCATTTTACCATGTAAATCTTTTTCCTGTGCTTTTCTAACATGGGTGGTTGGAACTTGGCACTTTATTAAACGTGTGGACAAATAACATATATGATTAATTATATCCTCCAAAATACGAACACAAGGATGGATAATTATTAACCATGAGAAAGATTTTTTTTAAGTAACTTTTTTATATCCGGTTTATTTAACATCGTCATTTAATTTGACAATTTCGGGAAATCATGCAATATTTCATATCAGTCTTTTCCCAATTATATCGTACAATACGAACTTCAGGAAAATAGTTAAGATTTCTTGATCATTATAATTTAGTAGATTTATTGTTAATTGCAAAGAAGTTTGGAGTATCTTAAGCAAGTAAAAGTTAAACTTAAATTTTTGGCTGTTGAATCTTTGTACCAATTTTCGAGTTGGGAAATTTTGAATTTACTTCAATAAAATAGAGCACTATACTAGCCTAATTATTGGATCTCATGACCAACATGCTTGGGCAATAAACTTCAGATTTATTTTATATTCATTAATTCGAGTATTTAAAGAGCGTTTCGTTCTGGACTCTGGACTCAAACGTAGAAAGGGAGTGTTTGCAACTTATCCATCAGACTTCCGGGAAAGTTCGTAAGACTTATATCTGTGTTAATCATGAATTTAGTTCTGAAAGATATGTCGATTGTAGCGTAATCCATAATAACACAAGATCCATTAAATATACGTAAAAGAAATGAATTGATAACAACAGATTAGGATTGGATATAGACTACCCAAGTACCATAAAGACATTTTCTTTGTAAATTATACATAATGATCTTTCCCAAAGTACCAAAAATTATTGTGAGCAGTTAAAAAGTATTTTTTTGTGTTAGAGCCGGGTTTATTAATTAAAATACAACTCTACATATAGCATCGAGTTTTTTTAGTTACTGGAAACCACTTGCCTTAATCAAAAGGGTCTATAAATATTTCACAAAGGAAGTGGGGGGAGGGGGATCCTTATTTCGGTCCTTCATCCAAATCAATGTTTTCTTCATTCTTTCCCAATTCAGTAACGGAGCCCTAATTTTCTGATTGTACGCCGTATTTAAACACTTACTTCATCTATTGCTATAAAAAAAGGGCTGAAATTAATGGATTCAATTTTCTTGGGATGCTAAATATTGTTTCACAAACATATAGCCATCAAATAATTGACACATGCAGAGGTTTCAGATGTTTCTTTGTAGTATGAATATCAATTTGAAGGTTTTACTCACTTTGGTTACTGTCCATTGTTACTTAAAAATGGAAATGGTTGCATAAATGTACAATTGTATTCAGAGATCTCTTTCATCATAAGTTTTTATAATTTTTTTTCCAGATCATGAACATCTTCCTGAAGAGAATGTTGACCAATGCGGCATCAAGGAACATGAAAGCAATGAGTGCCATAGCTGAAGAGGAGATATCAGTGCGGCCCTTCAGAGAGATGCCCGGCCCTCGGGGGCTACCAATAATCGGAAACCTCTGGCGTTTTTTCCCCATCATAGGTAATAATCATCAATGAAATTCTCTACCCCATTCATAGGGAACTCAATTATGACATCATATATCATGCCTAAAAACACCCCACATATTGCGTCAGTAAATGATTTCAAATGCTGAAATATAACTGGAGGAAATGATAATGTTTCAGCCTCTTACAAATGGCACAACCCATCTAAAACTAAATATATGTTCCACAAAATTTATTTATGTTATGCCGGTGACAATCGGATATTGTGAAATTAAATCAAAAATAATAATTAGTGCTATACTCTTGTTCAGATAATC
Source organism: Eucriotettix oculatus (assembly GCA_034510155.1). Taxonomy (NCBI): domain Eukaryota; kingdom Metazoa; phylum Arthropoda; class Insecta; order Orthoptera; family Tetrigidae; genus Eucriotettix; species Eucriotettix oculatus. The sequence goes on along the minus strand of CM067381.1, from coordinate 68,545,689 downwards.
ATTTATATTTACTCAAAACCATTAAGTAGTACTATTAGTGATCAAATTATTGAATATTGTTATACAGGTTGACTATGGAAGTGTAATGATGATGCTTATGTTTGTCTAATGGTGCAAGAATATAATCTGAATAATGTATTTTTTAACTAATAGATGCAGGACTATAATTATTTTTTTAGTTTGTACAATTACTTTATTAGAATGTAAATTCATCTATAATAGCCTCATACAGTGTTATTGATTCATTTAACTTTCTACTTTAATAGGAGAGTTGGCAGCAAAGGATTTTAGTGAGTTGCAGAATACATTGAGGTCTAAATATGGGAACATTGTGCGTCTTGATGATATACCTACTCGGGCTCCATGGGTTCTCGTTATGGATCCTCATTTAATTGAACAGGTATGCGTAAAGCCAGACTACATTTAATCTGAAGTACAAAATGCTGGAATTTGTATATGTTGTGTAACAACAAAATTTTTGATTAGCATAAGTAGAAACGTGATTCCCAAAAAGCAAGCAGATGCATTCCATCCACTATAATTTATTTCTAAGTAGATCATCTTGAGCTCTTCCATAAATAAAGACAATCACACTAACTATTGTCAAAAATTTTAAATCCTCAAAAATTTACTTGATGAAGTCCTAACTACAAGGATGAATGGAATTGAATAAAATCTTTAATTGTCTGTGAATTTGTCATCTTATTAAATTTTATATAATTATTTCAACAAACAGACATTAAGTGATGTTTTATGTGAACTTGGCTTGCCATTCTAGGTGCTGCAGCAACAAGGACCCTGGCCAAGGAAGCACATCTTCTCAAGTATGGAATATTACCAGAATGTTACACGCAGAGAGTGGTTTGGTGGCAAAGTGGGAACTATAACAACGTAAGAAGTAAATATTATTTATTCTGAATTTTAATGACTTGTGAAACAAACAATTTATAATAAGTGTGGGTAAGGTTAGTCAATTGTTTTATCCGTAACATCATAGTAAATAAAATAATTAGTGTTAGGTGGCACTGTTAAAAAATATCAATCCTTACCATTTTAAAATAAATCCTTAAAAATGTATTTAAATAAATTTCTATGGCCATTGTAATGGATCCTCTGTCATTAATTTAAAATATGTTAATGACAAATTGAAATAGATTATGGTAGAATTTAGAAACAATATTCTGTAAAATTATAAAGAACATTTAACTTTGTTTTGTTTACAATAATTCATGTTCTGAAATATTTGACACTTTTATTCGATGACATAAACACTACCTGAAAACTACTAAATGCAGTGAATATTTATTAATGTGAATTGTTTGATGATACACCTTGATCATTTTCAGGCAAGGAAAGGAATGGAAAGACTTTCGGTCTAAAGTCAATCCATTTCTGATGCGTCCACAAGCAATCAAGAAATATGCACCATTGATGAATGATGTGGCATCAGATTTTGTGATCAGGTTGGTGTTCTATGAGTCCATGCACCTAGTTGGATAATACAGACTTTCCAACATTCTGAATTCTATCTGAGGAATATAATAAATACCATTTTATTTTGTTCATCCCAAAAGTAGATGACATTAGTAAAAGGTTTTTTTTTTGCATTGACTGAAAGCCTGTGGACACCACATTGAACTCTGTGAGACATCAGGATGTACATGTAATGCTCTATAAGAGCAGTAACATTATTTCACCATTATATTCATATTGTCTGCCAAAATAAATGAGTAGAAATAAAGATTGTAGTTCAATTTTTTGTGGGAATTAAGTGGCCCACACACAATCAAACCATTTCCATAACAAAAGTGTTTCTGCAACATGTTTGCACAAACTTTGACACAAAGACTTTCCAATATATTGCACAAACCCTATTTTCTTATGTGGTATCCTCAAGGTGATGTCCAACACAGACAAACCTTGAAATACTGTAAATTAAGTATGTAAACATCTCTGATGTCTTGTGTCCACCGCTTAATGGTCTTATTAAATTGTTACTTCTCCATTACTTCCTGTCATGGGCAATATCTTGAATTCTCATATCATAATGGAGAATAAGCATCATTATCAGACAATTGCAGAACATTCTAATGTTTTCAATGAGCTGTTATATTATTAACATTACAATCACAATGTTTTCATTATGAGAATGCTGCAAAGGGATTGTGCACCATTTTATCATAAAACTACAACCTTGTCTCTATGAAAAAGTGATTGATAAATTTCAGAGATGTTGGTAGACATGTAAACATCTAGATGTAGACATCTAAATTATGTTATGTTATTTTTATTTATATTTTAAAATTATACTTAGCTCCCCTAGTCAATAACACTATTAATTTGTGTTAGGTGTGTTTAGAACACACAGAAAGGGACTTTTAGGAACATTTGGTTACTAAGTGTACCTCAAAAATATTGTATTATGCTATCTTTTAAGATTTATTACTTAGAATAAAATTTAGAATACTTATATTCAAAAATATTTAAAAAATTCATTATTTTGAACTGAAATATAACAAGAAACATACAAAAATCTGAAAAAAAATATCAGTTTTCATATACCATTATATGGCATGTTTGCACACTCAATTAAAACAAAGACAATCATCCCAAGTAGGATATGAAATTGTCAGTGTCAAATTGCTTAAGTTTTAATGCTTTACATGCAGGTGAAATGTAAACAATGTATACAGCCACCCTTTTCATGCTCTAAGATTCTGGAATACGATTGCCCTAAAGGTCCCAAGTTGGGTTGACAAGATCCTGAGTCTACTAATGTGCAAACTGAACTGTGATTTATAATGATACACATTTGTGTTAAGCTGCATGCCAACTTTTGTTTTATGCCCACAAATCCCTAGATAAGAATTCTCTCTCTCTGTTGGCTTGAAGAAGCCAGCCCAATTTTTACATGAATTAATTTCTTTTTCCTTTTTCGAATTTCATTTTTTATTAACTGTTAATTATTAAAGTTATTATTATCAAAATTAATGATGTACTCCCACTTCAACCCCTCTAACACCACAATTAGAATATTTATGCTTAAATCCAGTGTTGAAACATTCTTAACAAGAGAAAGATACCAATTCTGTCTTGCATGTTTTGAGTAGAGAAAATATACATTAAATTGCTTCATTACTAATTAAAAATAATAAATATTTGCTATACCTGTTAGATTAAAAGTACAAATTTTAAGAATTGTGGTTTTCTGTTATTTGCAGGATGCAAAGTCTTAAGGATGAAAAGGGGGAGATGCCTGCAGACTTCCTTATGGAATTATACAAGTGGGCTTTAGAATGTAAGTATTTACAATTTAAGAAAATAGTGAAATATTTTTGTGACTTGTGGTTTATGGAAACATAGGCAATTTCCAATGTTGTAATATGTCCTTCCCAACTTTGATTTAAGTTCATTTTAGTCAAACAACATTAGTTAATTATAATTGTATTGATTAAAAAATGAGAAACTTCTTAAAGTTGCCACTAATCGTGAATAGCTTGGCAATGATATCTTTCAAAAATATATGAGAATTGATCTCAGCCTTCAAGCAGATGCCATCAAAGAATTGAATGCCTTTAAATTTTACTCAGTTTAAATTACAGAAAATTTTTTGAGAATGTTTCCTCTTGGACAGAAGATATGAGAAAATGCTTGCTTATAAATTACCCACAAGAACTTCAACATTTCTTCATCTTTTAGCATTGCATATATCTTTGTTTTCATGTTGTAAATAAATTTAAATTAAGACACTTTCTTACATAGCACTATTATATAAAGTCACATTTATTCCCAGCCCTATTGATGTTTTTTTTTCCTTAACAGTTTTGATTTTGGACAAATTTGAAATTGAATTGCTAGACTTGTACTGAGAAATACAATGTTGTAAGTTAAATATTTCCTAATTTGATTAAAACTTTAAATAAATTGTAAATCCTACAATGAATTTCTATATGTTAATAATTTAAGATTTTACTTAACACTTCAGCTATGTTTAATGTCTACTGAGGGACAGAATCTAATACTGAGTTAATGTTATTATTGAAACAAATTAAGCAATATGACATCTGTAAGTTAACAATAAAAACACTAAATACAAAAGGCAATCTTATGTGAGTATTAAGGCATTATATTAGAAAATTAATTAATTACAGCCATAAGCTTAGTATCACTTGATACAAGACTTGGTTGCCTGAATGGGAATCTACAGCCAGATTCAGATGCTCAAAGGATGATGGACCTAATCAATGATTTCTTCGAGACTATAGAGATATTAGAAAGCAAGATTTCCCCGTGGAGAATAATCAGCACTCCTACATGGAGGCGCTATGTCAGAACTCTTGATGAATTCTATGGGTAAGGCAATGCCATCATTTGCTTCAATATTTCAAAATTTAACTCCTTAAAGATAGTCTACTCTTATCATAATGCAGCTGTTAATATTTCCAGTTTGGAATAATTAATTTCAAAGGCTATATTATTGCACTACTTTCTTTTGTATGATGATACAAAACTTTGAAATTTAAAAAGGATTATTGAGTATTGCAATCTGTATTTCATGTACTTCAAATAACAGATTATATTAATTATTAGTCTGAACTTATTATGATCACAATTCTCAATACTATTATTTTGTTTTTTCATCGTGTAATAAATATTCTTATTTTTTCTTATGTTCATATATCTGTATTAATGGCTAAGGAATTCAGTATTTTACTGTAAAAGTTTGATACATGTGCTTTAAGAATTACATTTCTTTAATTGAAATAAACTTTTCTGTTCCTACTTGCATGGATGCACAGGCTAGTGGTTTTATATATGTAATTGAACAATTTCTGATGTTTTAATTTCTCTATTTCAGATTAGCCTTGAAGTATGTTAGAGAAGCAATGCAAAGAGTTCAAGAAGAGCAAAATATTGATAAAAAAGAATTTAGTGTTCTAGAAAGTATTTTAATTAATAACAAAGATCCAAAAGTAGCAATTACTATGGCCTTGGATTTACTTCTTGTTGGTGTCGACACTGTATGTTTTAAACTTGACAGTATACAATAACTTTAGATCCATCCACAGATTTGTAGTGTAAAAATAGGGATAATACAGAAAATGTTTCATGTAGAGTTTCCTAATAACAAGAATAGGTGCCACAATATGTCAACTTTCATCTGTATAAATACTTAATGTGTTTAGACTGGTCTGATGCAACCCTCCATGCTAAGCCATTTCATGCAAGCCTTTTCATATAAACATACCTACAGCATCCCATATCTTCCCTTATCTGCTAAGTAAATTCCATCCTTTCCCTCTCTCTTCTGTTCTTATCCCACACACTTCCCTCTAATGCTAATTTTACAATACCCTAATGTCTCAAAACATGGCCTATTAATCTACCCATTCTCTTGGTCAACATCATCCATATTGTTCTCTGTTCCCCTATTCTGCTTATAACTTCCTCATTAGTGATTCTATCCACCCATCACATTTTTAGCATTCCCCTATAGCACCACATTTCAAAGGCTTCTATTCTTTTCCTCTCTGCACCTCCTACTATCCACATTTTGCAAGTATCAAGCTGTAAAAATTTCATCAAAATCGGAAAAGTCCAAGAGGGATCCTTATGCCAATTGACATGGAATTACCCATACTTCATTTGTTGGAATCTTAGATAAAAGAAAACTTGCATAATTTACTTGTCATAAACCAATAGTGTCAAAAATTAATAAGGGATATTCCTCTAATGTAATCTTTTTTAAAAATAAATTAATAGGCCAGTAAGTTAGCCTTAAAGGGCAAAATGATTTCCTGTAGCCAAAACTTAACTTTACTGTCTCCATAAATCATTTTTAAATTGATTTTTTGAATCATTAATATCTATAAGCTTCAATTATCACTCGCTGTACAGAACAATAAATAATATTTGTCAATAAAAATTATTCAAATAATTTTCAAACTTGTTAAATAGTTAACCATAATTTTACACCAGATAGTAATTCATTTTTTACACAAAATAAATGTGTAAATGATACCTCTAACAAATCAGCAATTTATATTTAATAACTTAATTATCTCTCTAAATGCAGATTAATTGCAATTTTATTATACAGCAAAAACAGAGTGCATGTTTATACTTTTCAATTTCAGACATCTCATATGGTGGCAACAGTTTTATATTTTCTAGCTAAAAACCAAGACAAGCAGGAGAAGCTTTTCCTAGAGATTCAGAAAAAATTGCCTTTATCCACACAATTGCCAATAACTGACGAGATTTTAGAGGAAATGAAATACCTAAAAGCATGCATCAAAGAAGCCATGAGGTAATAATAATGCTGATATAAACAACAATAATAAAAATGTTGTGTGGTCCACTAAAACTCATTTTATTTTAATTAGTAATTTATTCAAATTGGTTGTAATGCTTTTCTAAGAAAATTAATCTGGCTTTTAGGTTGAAACCAACTGTTATCAATAATCTGAGAAATGTACATACAGATAACTATATCTTGGGTAATTACAAGATTCCTAATGGTGTGAGTTTTTTCAGTATTATGAAGTACAAAAATTAAGAACTAATTACATTGAATATTTAAGTATAAAATTTATTATATTTTTATTTGATAACATATTAATTGATTCTTTTTCCCCAAAAGTAAATGTAATGAGGAATAATTGCCTATTTAACTCTTATTGGATATATACAGTACCATCAAGCTTTATATTAATATAAAATTGTGTAAATTTCAACTTTTCAGGCATTTCTGTTCTTGTGCCACATGACACTATCAAACCTTGAAGAGAACTTTCCAAATGCAGGAAAGTTCGTGCCAGAGCGTTGGATTCGAGATACTGACGGGATATGTGAAGCTAAGAAAACCAATCCATACGTCTACATGCCATTTGGCCATGGGGTTCGAATGTGTGTAGGGAAGAGGTTTGCTAATATGGAAACTGAAACTCTAATTTTGAAGGTTACAAAATATATTACTTGAAAAATCTAATTATTGTTATTAATATATTTATATTGACAGTAAGCATAGGCTATCGGGAATGCTAAACCTTTGAGACAATGTATGTCTGAATGACAAGTAGGTACTCAGCACTTTTGTGTTATTGGCACAGTTAGAAAAAGTACATTGATATGTAAAACTCCCAACTTTATTTGCACGTAAAGAAATGTCAAATTAAATAGAAAAATACATAATAAATCAAATACTACAGCGCTTTCTGTCAGGAATTTGCATGCTTCTTTGTGTAGTTTTAACACAAACATTTTTATATTTTATTTACAATAATTATTGAAAATGGTAAACCATTAGTTCACTTTCCTTTTTATCTGGTATTAAAATGATACTGTCAACTTACTTGCTCCAGGGCCAATTAATTGCAAAAGGATTAGTCTTACCTACATTAATTTATTTAACCAATGATACTCAGTTTATCGACCAACTCAATCATTTATTACTACAACATTCCAACAAAATTAATTTCCGGTGTCACCTAACAATGGAAAAGATGAATTTTACTGAAACAGTGATTTAATTACAAGTAATAAATAGAAAATAGAGATCTTTAATTAAAAGGTAATACCAATTTCCATTTATCAGGACTGTCACTAAATTGACTATGTTTATTTTTAAGTTACATTTAGATTTCAATTACTTCCATTTAATACTTCATACAACATCATAAAACATTTAAAATGTTCCACATAAGTTTGCTGAGGTACAATGATTTTCATACCCAAGTAACTGTTATATACATTCAATTTCTCAGTGGTTCTAAAGCTTTTATGACATCCTATAATAGATAATTACTGCCTAATAATATCCTAACAATAAGTGGTGTTCTACAAATTGTTCACAAAGATACTTCTTTAAGATAAGTACACTTTGCTGAATAGATACAAATGGGCATTAATAATAAAACTGAAGTAATTCTCAAAACCTTTCAATGTTATTTAATGAATAGAAATAACAAAAATAGCTCCATAAATGGAATATAATTTCTAATTTGTTTCAGATCATTCAAAATTACCGTTTGGAGTACAACTACAGTGATGTGAAATTTGTTACAGGATTATTACAAACAATTAAGTCACCTTTGCATTTCAAAGTTATCAACAGAAAAAATAACCATAAACAATCCTTTCTTAAAAATGAAGTACAATAATGGCATCAATTGTAGAAATATGTAAATAGAATTTTATTATACAATCATTAACATAAAAAATTATATTTAAGGAAATTAACAGCACGAATAAGAATAATAAAAATTTAGACAAATAAATATTGATAAAATATATTTGTCCTTCATTTTAATTCATTTAATAGAAGTATAAACTTTTCATCGACAACAATGGCCCAAAAGGAAAATTAGTATGACAATGAAAACTCCTTGTGCCTGTCCACAAACGTTTTATATTTTCCAGAAAATCAAAAAAAAATGTCTTCACTTTCAATTATCCTCCCGACAAATATTAATAATTTAAAGAATACGTTCAGTACTGCAAAATTAAAATGGCCGCCAGTCTGTTATCAGTCTTTGGCTTTCCACGTGCGCCTTACAAGTTGAATGTCGGTTGACAGGCAGGACACATCGCCTCATTTACAAAACGTGCAGCAGCAGAAGTCAAATGACTTGTACAACGGCGTCTGAACAAATTTTGTCTCGAGCCCACGTTGAATAAAACGTGTCATACTCTTGAAGCAATACGTTCATGAAATTGGTAAATCTATAAGAACTTATGATTGAGGTAGTTGCCAGATTTGAGACTAGAAAAAAGGTTTATATCACGAACTGATATTAAGATGCATGTACAAAATTGAAAGTATGGCTGTTTAACATGAATAAAAAAAAGTACCTTTACAAAGGGGGACTTGTAAAAGACTATAAGTATGGATAATAGATCTATGAATTTATATAGATTAAAATAAAACCACTCAGAAAGCATTGTATCCCTCCTCCAATCCGAAGGATTGAAGTGAACGATCATCGATGGCGAACTGACACCAAAGCGTCACTTTCGCCTGCCTCACGCTCGAGATAAATGCTTCCACTCGTCATCGTGGTGGTTGTCGCTCCTGGTTAGAACCAGAGAGTCCAGAAGATATACTACAGAAATGATCCTGTGAAGTATGATCTTGTTTGTAGAAAATTTTGAATTCACCTTTATACCCGGTATCGCGCACAGTCATTGCGACTCACAAGATTCATAAATCTTTTTTTCCTCTATTACACTTAGATTAGGTAACAAAGTTTGACGATCTGTCTTCCATACTTCTTCCGCGGCAAACGGATTTGGTGGAAATTCAAATTTACTACTGCGCACACTTCAATGTGTGTTCAATAATTGCGTTGCGTTTTGCGCTCCAAGTTGCCATGCGCCATGTGCAGATAGCGCTGCTAGTCACCGAACTAATTTGTGACTAGCCTGACAACAGTGCAACTACTTTGCTGATGCCGTGCAAGCGCTTTCCACAAATGCAATGGATAACCTGCAACAGTTTCAGCAATGGCATACACCTAAAATAAACAATAAAAATTCTCAACTTGTCCTTTTACCCTACCGGATGAATTTAATATGCCTATTCGTCTCTACACAAATGATATTCCTCGTTCTTGACTCAAAACTGGCATGGAGCTCCCCCATAAATTCTGTTGTCTGAAAAACACGTGTTCGCCTGTATCTCGTCAAACACCTCATTGTCTTGTCAGTCGATCAATGAACTTTATCCGGCTCTCATTCGACCAATCTGGCAATACGCGTGTGTAATTTGGTCTTCAGCATCCAACTCTCAAATCGAAAGAATCCAAACTGTCCAAATAAGAATTCTCCGGCTCCTTGGCATACTTCTACGAATATCCGCTACTATCAACGACCGAGTAATCACTCCAATAAGCTCTTGCAAGAAATTAACCAGAATCCTCCGGCACTCTTAGAAAATGTATTTATCACAACGCCTGGCAGTCTCGTCATTCTGACACAATGCTATTATCAATTTAGGGCCAGTCGAGGGGCTTTTTTCCTGTCCTTCAATGTATCCAATTCATTATATATACATATAGACTGGCAGGCAGATACACTTATAAAATTATCCACATAAGCATTCAGGGTTTACATCAACTATTTACAAAAACATAATGGTAATAAATCAGCAACAAGAAATACTTGCTTTGCAAACAATTTTACAATTGCATGTGAAGAATTATGTAGTGGAAAACTTTTATCTACTATGGAGACGAAACAAGTTTGGCTGACAAACCATTCTCAAATGTCACTAATCACAAACAGGAAACTCTTCTGACACTTGCGAATGGAACGCGTCAAAATCTTTAGAAATATGTTAATAAAAAAATTGCTCCCTACAAATATTAATAGTTTCTGCAAAATTAAAATGGCCGCCAGTCTGTTATCAGTCTTTGGCTTTCCACGTGCGCCTTACAAGTTGAATGTCGGTTGACAGGCAGGACACATCGCCTCATTTACAAAACGTGCAGCAGCAGAAGTCAAATGACTTGTACAACGGCGTCTGAACAAATTTTGACTAGAGCCCACGTTGAATAAAAACTGTCATATGAAGCTGTAAGACACACAATACGTTCATGAAATTGGTAAACCTATAAGAACTTATGAATGAGGTAGTTGCCAGATTTGAGACTAGAAAAAAGGTTTAGATCACGAACTGATATTAAGATGTATGTACAAAATTGAAAGTATGGCTGTTTAACACGAATAAAATAAAGTAACTTTACAAAGGGGGACTTATAAAAGACTTTAAGTATGGATAATAGATCTATGAATTTAAATAGATTAAAGTAAAACCACTCAGAAAGCATTGTATCCCTCCTCCAATCCGAAGGATTGAAGTGAACGATCATCGATGGCGAACTGACACCAAAGCGTCACTTTCGCCTGCCTCACGCTCGAGATAAATGCTTCCACTCGTCATCGTGGTGGTTGTCGCTCCTGGTTAGAACCAGAGAGTCCAGAAGATATACTACAGAAATGATCCTGTGAAGTATGATCTTGTTTGTTGAAAATTTTGAATTCACCTTTATACCCGGTATCGCGCACAGTCATTGCGACTCACAAGATTCATAAATCTTTTTTTTCCTCCATTACACTTAGATTAGGTAACAAAGTTAGACGATCTCTCTTCCATATTTTTTCGCGGTAAACTGATTTCGTGGAAATTCAAATTTACTACTGCAAACATTTCAATGTGTGTTCAATAATTTCGTTGCGTTTTGCGCTCCAAGTTGCCTTCGCCGTGCGCAGATAGCGCTGCTAGTCACTCAACTAATTTGTGACTAGCCTGACAACAGTGCAACTACAATCGGCCACTTTGCTGATGCATTTCCATAAATGCCATGCAACAGTTTAAGCAATGGCAGACACCTAAAATAAACAATAATAAATTCTCTACTTGTCCTTTTACCCTACCGGATGAATTTAATATGCCTATTCGTCTCTACACAAATGATATTCCTCGTTCTTGACTCAAAACTGGCATGGAGCTCCCCCATAAATTCTGTTGTCTGAAAAACACGTGTTCGCCTGTATCTCGTCAAACACCTCATTGTCTTGTCAGTCGATCAATGAACAAATAAGCTGATATACTCTATCCGGCTCTCATTCGACCAATCTGGCAATACGCGTGTGTAATTTGGTCTTCAGCATCCAACTCTATCCAAACTGTCCAAATAACAATTCTCCGGCTCCTTGGCATACTTCTACGAATATCCGCTACTATCAACGGCCGAGTAATCACTCCAATAAGCTCTTGCAAGAAATTAACCAGAATCCTCGACTATGTTGTCGTGCCTGTTGACTCCAGGCACAGAATCTTTCTCCCTGATATCTGCTGCCTCTATTAGCCCATTCCCCTTCTTCCCTAGTTCACTCCGCAGAGGTTGTTAGGGCCTTCCAGCAATATCCAAAGAATATTGATTAGCTCAGATTCACAATAATGGTTATTCACAACAGACCTGGACGCAAGCCAGTGGCCTATTTGGCGACAGACAGGCCAGGACTACACTACTACTACTCACCTCATATCAAATTTCAATTACTTTATAACAGCATTTATATAGCACCAGACTTAATTATTAATCACAGGTTTTTAAAAATCCTATGTATATTTTTGTATTTTAAATTTTTTTTAAATAAAACTGGTATCTGTTGTTCATTAACTATTTTTGGGTTAGCAAGCTACATGAGGGTGATCCTGAAACAGGTAACCACAATTTAATAGCATAGGAAGGGAACTGATGAAGGGGGATATGGAAGGTAGCCAAGGGCCCCTAGACTACAGTCAGGTGAGCCCCACAGTCAATCTGGAGAAGAAATGCCTGCGATATTAAACTTAGCTTTGGTAATGACGTTTGCCGATCTGTCTTTTATACTTTTTCGCGGCAAACGGAATTGATGGAAATTCAAATTTACTACAGCGCAGACTTTAATATATGTTTAATAATTGTGTTGCAGTGTAAGCAGCCTTTGCTATGCACAGATAGTGCTGCTAGTCACTAAACTAATTTCTCGTGACAAGTAATTTGTTCTTGTTCCCGTTGCAAGTATTAGTTAATTACGTTCTCCTTCATGAAATATAAACCATTTATTTACATTTAACATGTCTCTGTACCTCTACTAATCTCATACTAATAAATTAGTTATTTATCATTAGCTACTACTAAAATAAGCACATCGACAAATATTTGATTTCATGACATCTGTTGCTTGAATAACTGGAAACCACACATCTGATGAAGGGGGCGTGCCTCCAAAAATTTAAAGTATTCCAAACCTTACAAGGTGCCTGCCACCTGTGAACCTTAGGTAAGTCAACAACTTTCTATCTCTCTTTCCGGTACTTAAAATATATATTGACAGGGAGGTTTCCACACCTCAAAAAGGAGAGCTCAGGCTCTCTATCTTTAAATGAGCACCATAACATTAGCTAAATAAGTATTCAGGGTTTACATCATAAACATGTCTTTTATTTTGGTCAACAACTATTTACAAAAACAGAAAGGTATATACACATTTCACAATACAAAATACTTGTATTATTAACAATTTTACATTTGCATCACTGCATTTGTAATGTGAACAATAATGGAGTATAAAACTTTTATCACAGATAAATAGTATCTACTATGTTCAAATATTGAAGATGAAACTACTCTGACTGCGAAGCCATTCAAAGTTATCACTAACCACTATCAGAAAACCCTTCTGAACTGCAAAAATTCACATTCACACTGACAACCAAAATTAATGCAACATATCAAAATCTTTATACATTATATATTTATAAAAAAAATTCCCATAAAAATTTACATACATTCAAAACCTGCAATAAATAAATAAATATTTTTAAAAAAGTTGTTCAGTACTGCAAAATTAATAAAGTACATAGATGTAATTGGCCACCAGTTTCTTATCAATCTTTGGCTGCCCAAGTGCGCCTAGCAAGTTGAATGGCAGTTGACAAGACACTTCGAGAACGATTGCTTTGGGAATCCAGAGCTCTAGCTTCATTCACAAAACCTGCTGCAGCCAGTTGGCTAGCCACTGATGCTACCGGAGGTAAGTCTGGATCAGCACCAGAAACCAAATGATTGACCAACTGCTTGTACAACGGTGTCTGAACAAATTTGGTCAAAAGTCCACGTTGAATAAGAAGTGTCATGATGGTTTTATGTAGCACATACTCTTGAATCTGTAAGTCAAGTAATATTAGAGAGAAAGTATGGCATTAGATTTTCATAAAATTTGAAAACGATAAATATTAATAAAAATCTATAAAAACATATCATTGTGGTAGTTGCATGATATTGTTGTCACATGTTAAGACTACTTTTCTTTACTACCAGTAAGGTTAAGAATATGAATTGATATTAGGATATTGATAGTAAGTTCAAACTACATTCTTATAACATTAGAATCTTTATTTAATTGGAACAGTGCAATTAGAATGGTCGCAGCTTGTTCGAAAAGTCTTCAAGAAGTTGAATGTGTTACTTGGGCGGTGCATCCGAAAATTTAAAGAACTCCAAACCTCACAAGGTGTCTACCATCTATGAACCTAAGGTAAATCACCTACTTTCCTTTCCTTATTAATAATTATATATTAAGGGAACCAGAAACACTTACATTTGTACAGTGAATAAGAAGTGTGACAGCCATTTGATGCAAATACGTATATTCTGGTAACAGACAAACAAGTAGCAAATTGTGGAAGTTTCCAGAATTCTGTTTCTCTGATACCAAATTAATCAATTTCTGCAAATAGAATACACATAGTTAATGGGGCACATTGCATACTTTAATTTTATTATATAATAAGGGTTAGAAAAATTATAAAAAGATAAACAGGAACATTAATATTTCAGAGGTACTCAATTTTTCTCATCATACATGCAGAATTCATTAACCACATTAGTTTAAGAGCAATGTGCAGATGCATAATAAATGTTGTAGATAATAAAAATAGTAAATTATGAGTGTAATTTACCTCTTCAGAAATCTTTCTTTTTCTCACAATGTCTTTAATAACATTTACTGCTTGGTCAATATTTCCATCTCTGACATGAAGTATCTTGTTCAAAAGAAACGTCCAAGTTTCCACGATTTTGTTGCTACAACAAGTTTATTATGAAGCAAAAAAGACAAATGATATGCAACACGAAAAGGTAACATGATGACTAAAAAAAAGTATCAATACTCAAATTATATATTAAGACAATTATTTCATCAACTGCATTAAATGTATAGACTGTTTACTTCCTAATCTTATATTTTTAAAACCAAACTTTTATCTTTAGAAATATAATATATTCTTGTTACGACTGACACTGTAAGTTACCTATGATTAAATTGCACAATGCATTCACTTTATTGCATTTATGATAATAAATCATTAATACAAACCTTTCTGATGAATTTTCAAATTCAGGAAGAGCCTCTAAGAAGCCCTTTACCATAATTATTTGTTGCCAAGAGAAAGTGTGTTCAAGTAGCTTCAACAAAAAAGTGTTTCTGTTTTCTGTAGAAGACAAATCGGATTCCATCAAGTGCAAATCATTGTCTGACCATCCTATACTCATAATAGCTTGTGCATGGTAGAACAAAAGAAGTGAAATATTTCCCTCTGGGCCAGCTCTGGAACTCTGAAAATTAATTCATATTCAATCCCAGCACATTAAGGTACCAATACTAGACAATGCAATAATGTCTGCAGGTGAGTAGATGGCAAAAATGAAAAACTTTCATAATTTGCTGAAAAGGTTCCCTATTCTATTAAAGGTCATATTTTAATGTTTCCTTCATTATTTTTAATGAATACAGTGCAGGCACCATGTTACAGGGTGCAAATGTTTTTTCCAGCTTCTATTGCTGGATAATATAACTTTTACAAAATTATTTGAAATGTAATAATAAGAATTACTTTAATTTACACAAACCTGCAGTAATTGAACAATCTGCAATCTCAATCGCGGTGACAAATGTTTGTCTTTACAAAGTGGCTGCAATTTGTCCCAAAGACAGTCTTGTAACTTCTCCCCTTGATCTAGAAGTTCTTGCAGTCTTCTCAAAATTGCTGGCAGCAATGCCTGAGCCTCAGCATCAGATCCATTTCTGAAATATGTTAATAAAATTTATGAATGCTAACTTCATTGATCTTATCCTGGAAATTAGAATATAAAGAGCACCTGTCTTCTTTCACACTTTAATCTCATATAACAGATTTTATTTGGGCTTTCAAATGAGAAATCTTTTTATGGGAAGAGGGAAGATCAAAAAGAAAAAAAAGGGAATAAAAATATTCATTGTTATTGCTCTGCCACTGCAAATTGGTTACATTTTACACGTAATTCATGTTTAAGTCCTGCATAATAATAGGTTTCATTTAAGCTTTTAAGTCTGACAATATTTTGTTTTGAGACTGGTTGAGCAGAAAAATTTATATATTTAAGTGATTTAACATGCCTCAAAAGGATGTTGTGGATGAAAAAAAGCAAAATTATGAAAGGTTCGTGGTTCAAAGAAGGCTAAAATTTTATTATAACACTTAGAAAAGGCAACAGTCAGATTAAAAGTTTTGGGGCAGTAAAAAAACATAACTGTGATAAAGGTGACAGCTGAAATCTAAGAACACGTTGCAAAATGAAATTCCTTCCAGTACTGTAACAACTTGAAGTGGTGTTTTACTATTTTATATCCATGAACCTGTTGTTCATAGTATACTTTGCATCTTTCAATTGTGATGAACTTACATCAGCAGTTTCCCAGTGTGTAAAAGTGTCCCACCCAATCAACTTAAAAATTGTGCATCTTTACACAGTTAAAATTTACTTTTCTAGACTCATTAGATTAAAAGAAAAATAAGAACATCTTAAATTTTAACATATTGAGCCTTTAAACTAATTTCTCAAACTTTTTAAGTGAAACCATAGAAAAGTTATTGCATTAAAATAATTCTCACATACCTGATACCTTCAAGAGAATGGTTCAGTAGTTCATTTAGCTGTTCTTTCAATGGAACATTTGGTTGTGGAAATAAACTGCAGACAACATCAAGAATTTTTATAGGAATGGAACTGCACACCAGCATTCTAAACACTTTCTGTAAAAGAACAGCTTCTCCTCGTGAAATATCCAGTTGCCTACAAAATACACACAACAGTAAGCAAAAGTAATAGAAAATGTAAAAAATGTACAATAGATCTACTACAAGCATAATACCATTTTAAATTATTAACATGTAGAATTTCAATTTCATAAAAATCACACTTTGGTACATAAAAATAATCAAACCGCTTCTGATAATTTAGAAAATTAATAATATTGTTATACCTTAAGAGGAACTGTAATTCTGGACTGAAATTACCATTCAGTTCTTCAATTTTATGGGAACTTATTCTCTCAATATGCCGTGCCCATTGGCGAATATTAGTAGTTGCTTCTTGCCAATCCCCACTGAAATAGTATTAATTGATAACATAATAAAACAACTCAAACTGAAATATTTTGCAAAACAAAATATTGATAGTAATTTAAAAGTTAACAAATACTCAAAATAATGGTTTGATTAGTAGCTCTTGCTATTATGTGACTGCTTTATGTGTATTGGATTGCTTGACCATTTAATGCTAATAGATGATAATTAAATAAAAAACCTTTTGATGGTCACAAGTTTTGCCAATAATTATTTTATTTTGTTGGTAATTTTCGGAAGTTAAACTGCCATATTCATCTTATTATATTAAAAAATTTGACTTAATAAGACCACATAATCCATACAGTGTACTATGTCAAAGTTTAGAAAAGCTTGTATTCTAAACATGTTGTCTGAGTGTCTAGTTAAACTTTGATGTTGAATATAAACAAATGATAAAATATGATACTGTGATTGACCTGATCATTGAAGCCAAATTTTACAGGATACACAATTTGAATAATTTTACTATGATCATGGTAATAAGTAGAAATAAGAATTAACAAAAAATATAAAGAAGTATCCAAATAAGCAGATAAAAAGGGTGATTAACGGTATTCATATTATCACCCTATTTTGTCTGCTTCCTTTTATCAATTAAATTTTTTTAACTAATATTTAAACTGAGAAAGTAGTTACTAGTTAAAAAATAACATATTAAAATTCAATAAACTTCATTAGTTTTTTATATAAACACAATGTTGCATTCAAAGTAATTAATATGCATATTTGAACTGACTAAGCTTAATATTTAAAAAAATATTTAAGTTTTCTACAAAAGTTAATCCTTATCTTCTCAACAAGAAGAATTATAAAACAATAAATTAATTTACCTAAAAAGAATTTTCATACCTTGTATCTTCCTTCCCCTTCTGTTCACAAAATGAAATAATGTTATTAAGTATAGCTTTACGGCAATCCTTTGTCATAAAATCAACACTTTTATCTGAAAAACATATTCCTTTGGCAAAATTAACTAAGTCAATTGCTCCCATTTTCAAGAAGTTCTTGCTACATATTTCATACTGTTCCATCCATTTATTGGAATTCAGCGAATTAAAATCAACTTTATTTCCTAACCCCTGAAAAGAATAAATTTATGCTGTTTAACCCTCCTCTTACATAGAACAATGTTTTATGTGAACAGAAATCATTGTAATTATTTAATATAATATAAAAATATTAACATAGTTTATGGTCTATTAGTATGTGGAATGAATGTTTGGATGAATGTGTTTAGGATAATGAAAGCTTATATGACAGTATGTAGACACTAATTCATCAACACTGATACATTTTACCCCCCTCCCGTGCACATCCTTGTAATTTATAAAATATGATCAAATTATATTTTGAAGAGCAAGTTTCCATTGATTTATTCAAGAAAATAACTTGTTGCATGATTGAAACTTTCATCTTTCACTTAACATATGAATATTCTATCTAAAATTTTCGCTGGGATCCTAGGTACTGTGATATCTCAAACAATTTCAGAAAATAACATCCAGAAAAGAATTTCTGTCACTAAATAACCTCTCCCTTACCTTAATAATAGAACACAAAAATTTGTTGGGCTTATTGAGGAGTAAACCCAACTGCAAGTACAAAAATGCCTTATAATATTCCATCTACTTTGTTCAACTAGTATGCAGAAAGAAAATTTACTTAAGACAGTTTCAATACAATTTACAATGGCAGCAATTTGTTTATGGAATAAAAAATTATACAGCACATTATTAACTGAAGTGGACCCATAAATGAAAATGTTATTGTTCCAAGTCTTATTTTTGACAATTATTATTTAACTAACCCTACCATTAAAATTTTATTTAAATTCACTCAGTCTGAACAAAAAATAGCAATATTTAAACTAAACACTGTTCAATTGTGAATTGAAACCATTGAAGGAATAATTTGCACACACACACACACAAAAATACATACTTGAAAGAATTCCAACTGGGCCCAAGCTCCATACAGTGTACCAATTTGTACAGAACAATTAAGATTTGCAGGCAATCCTTTAAGTAATTTGGCTACAAGGCCAACATTTTCTTTCTTTAGAATGGGGGTAACAATATCCACAAATGTATTTGGCATTTCTGTGAGCTTCTTGTAATCAATTCCTAAAATTGAAAAGTTAAAATTCAGTGAAAATGTTCAGATTATGAATTAAATGATTAAAAAACATATAATACCTGCAGATGTGGCTTTTACTTTCAACAGCAATTTAATATGCTCTTTAGGCGTTAAAGAATAAGTCACCAAGTTGTCTGCTACTGACTGCAGAACAGTATAGTATAATGTCAATAGCTGGTGATCAGTTCCACCAATATTTGGATAAACCAAGTCCTGTAATCTTCAAATTTAATCCAGTTTAAATAATTAACACATTTGTGATAAAAAAATTTATGGAAATGTACAAAAGTGATCTGTTTAAATAATAATTAATTCTATAATATTATTATATTGGATACAATTTCTTAAAATTTACAACTACAAGCCAGAAGTAAACAATTTTTAATACATTTCCTCATCTGTGTACGACAGACACCCAGTCATGAGAATCTAACCATATTAAAAGATTTTCCATTATAAAATGGAGACGACAAACTTTTGTGGATAGGCTGAATTTTATATAGCTACACCTACACTGTTTTCACTCTCAAGCATTAGTTCTCCGAAGCTCCCCGAAGATGAACTGAATACATTAGAATTTGAAATTATTCTTTTTGTCTATCTTATTTTCATAGATAATAAAATCATTAGCAAAGAATAGTGAAACTATACATTTATTGAAGAATTAAATAATGTTTTAGCTCTTTTAGAAATAAACAAGCCTATTGCACAAATAATTGATTGCATACACATTAAGTGCACTGGTAACAATATTTATTTTCTTCTTCCTTGGCACTGTAGCCTATTGAAGGCCTTGGTCTACTGGGTCGACTGCGGACTATCACCTCACGTGACACATACTGAATTCGGAGTGATACATGATCAGCATATTGATCCTCCAGCAGTCTTAATCCCAGTCTCCCTGACCATGACGGCTAAAGCAAAAGTGCAAGCCAGGATTTAAACCCGGGACCTCTGTGTTGCAAGGCAGTGACGACAGCTACTAGACCATAGGAGGTCGGTAACAATATTTATTTCCTCAATGGTATTCTCCACATAATAATCAAATAAAATTAAAAAATATGGCTTGAAAAATTGTCATTTTCCCATATTATGTGTACTGGTGAATGAAGTGACCTAAAAGTGAATCTATTTAGTTATATAATTCTCACATATAACTACTATTTATGTATGCACATTGTAAATTATAGTTTGGCCATGATGGAATAAGAAAACTGAAAATCAATATTTATTTTTATCATTACTTAAATACCTTTTAATTACTAAACTGGAGTCCTGTTTAAGGAGATCTATTAATTCAGGATCCATTATACGTTTCTTCAATTCAGCTATGGATATTTCCTCAGTATTAAGCAAAAGAGTACTAATATGGATAGCTGCAATTTGTCCAGTTGGAACATTGTGATGAGCACCTAAGGTCAAAGCAACTTGAAATCGTTTAGGGTCAACTGTCCTGTAAAATAAAGAAAAACAATATAACCTTGTGACTCTATATGTGAGCAGCATTTGATTGTAAGTTATACCTACAGTGGAAGACCAAGAATTGAGTCTTGCCGATATTGCGCATCAGTTGCAAACCTCTGAAGGTCTACACCACAACCCAAGGCATTCAGTTGCTCTCCTTGAACCAAATCTACCATTATCTTTTTATTCTGAGAAAGATAGTCTGCCCAAAGACCCTTAGCATTGGAGATGTCAATTAAATCCATCATATGATCTATTAGCTGAAAATAGTATAATTGATTATACACACACATGATAAAAAGTTATGCATTATTAGAGGATTACTGACGGGCAATTCTATAAAAATATATTGCACTAGTGTCTTATTACAGAAATATACAGTAAAGTAATAGTATTTTGTTAAAACCCTTCTTAGCTATCTTATTCTTAACGAACTTACACTCTGCAAATATATAAAATACAGTCGGCTAATTTTTTCAAAAATAAAATGAAACTGTACTTATTTCTCTATTTATTCACACAAAATTTAAATTGGTTTTTAAATAATATGAAACTACAAAATCATTATGAGCTCAATTAAATTATGCATACCATATTAGGAGGAAATAAGTATAAATCATTCATCAATTTTCTATCATTTGGAATTCCATAAATTTCTCTGTAACCCACAATTGAATAGCAATAATTTGCAAGTTGAACAGAAATACTTGTAATTGGCAAGTTTTGGAAACATGAATGAATTTTTGATATATCCTTAATTGTCAATAGGTGCATTAATCCCAGAGGACTGTCTTCTGGTAAGATGTGCTCAGCCAATTGTAACAGAACTGAAACACATTAAAAACCAAAATCTTAGAAAAATATCAAACCACTTGTAAATATTGTAGATTCTAAGCATATTATTCTTACAATAATTTTAAATTACTCAAGTATAACGTGGACTGAACAGATTGGTTGACATCAACAACAAAATTAAGAAAAATGGATACAATGGTTAAATATAGGCACTGTATAGGCTTGTACAAAATTACTTTTTATTTTACAATTTAAAAATTTTTCTCACCAGCTGTATTATCACATGATGGAAAAGATTCTGAGCTTGATTCTAAGAGAGAAGTACGAAGGAGAGTTTGACACAAAGCTAAAGTGTGTTTATTGACATCTGGCATGGAAAATCTGTCATATTTAGTGTCAATACTACTATGCCAGCAGTTTGGTGAAAGTGACCCATAAAATGCCGGGATTCCCTGCAATTTGAAGTCTTCATTTGATTCATCTGTCACACTCATTTTATCATTTACTAATACCCAATCACTGAAATAAAGATTAAAGAAAATTAAATGTTCCATAATAATTTTAATTAATCTGACCCTTGATAAACTTAAAGCAAATTTAACCTGAAAGTATTTTTCCAAAAGTTTTTATTCCCAACATTTCTGAGCAGATGGTAAGTCTTCTTCCTCAAAAGTTCTGTGGAAGTACCAACTGCATTAATAATACTGGAAACAGGGGGAAATTCTCGTTTTGGGGTCATTGGCTGAAAGTACAAAAAACATAATTAGCATAATGATAAAAAATTCATTTATGTAAAATAAAAATATAGCACAAACTAGCAAAATTATTCACACTTATTTCTTAAAGCAGAAAATTCCCCCATCAATTCACAAAACACTAATTTTCAATATAAACTGTGGCAATGTGCCAAAAATTGATTTGACAACAACTGAGTCAAATGAAGTGATTGATTTTGGTTAAATATCCATAAGAATATGACTGATAATGACTTAAATGTAATATTAATTATTTTGCATAAGTTAGTGAATTAAGTTTTCAAAAATATTCAGATCTGTATTACCGATGTTAATGCATCTGAAAATTCTTCTTCATCTCCGGAAGTAGCATCCAATTCATCATTACAAACTTGTGTGGTAACATCCTTGTGAAGCAACTGAGCTTCTAGCAAGCACCTGAAACAGAATAATACCCTCATTTAGTATATATTGGGCTAGTGTTTAAACAATTCTGTAATTATAAATTCTTTATAATATATACTGTTGAAAGCAGGTTCGAATCTTAGGCTTGTCAAAATTAATCCATTCTGATTTTCTAAATTCAATTACATGGTAGAAATAAATTTGTCTTTGAATATAACCAATTTCAGGCTTCAAAATATTTGAATACATAATTTCAAATATTTAATACCTAATTATTGTAGGAAGAAAGAACTTAGGCAGTGTAATTAAATAAATAACCATTTCTTATTAGTTATGAACTGTCTCATATTATACTTACCTAGTAGTAACTAAAGAGTCTAACATTTCTGGATTGCAATACAGCATAGCAAATGCTAAAAGATTGCAACGAAGTTGAATATCATGAAATTCATTGCACTGTCCCAATCTCTGCACAACTTCCCATCCTACAGCATGCATATTTTCAACTAAACGAAGACAAATTTCTGCACAATACTCAAAATCATTTGCCTGCAATAGAAAATCATTACAATCATTTATATGCTTCCAGGAGTAATTGTACAACTTACAAAATTTAACACATTTAAATTACATCTTCTAAAATTTGCCTAATAGAAATTATTACCTGAAATACTTCAACACAGGACAGAGCTTATATTAACAATGGAACATTAGCACCACTATGGTATTGAAATATTTTTTAAACTGACATAAACTTTTAAAAGAAATTCCTCAATGTTGATTAAACTTTGAAGGCAGTTTTAAAACCAACATAAATTGCAGTATATACAAAACAAAATTTTAACATGAAAAATCTGACACTCCAATATTATGCAATAAATGAAAAAAAAATGTGTATAACATTTTTTTTAAACTTTTTAATTTTCACTCAAAATACTATACAATGCAAAATATCAAACATCTAACAAAACTTCATAATGTAATTATAATGTATATTTGGAAAGTTAACAGTATTTGGCTAAACAAATTGTAAATCTGGTGGTAACTGAAACTAAAGATAATTAAATTACACAGATAATTTTTTTTTTACATATACTCATTGATAGAAGCAATCCATTAATATAAAATTATGAGCCTTTCATTTAAGTTTCACGTTTGATATCTAAGAGAAAAAAAATACTGATTATAAATAGTTAAAATTATAAACGCCTTTCTAGGTAGTGACTAATTAGAATTTAATAAAGAAGAGTGACTGACTAACATACCTCAAATGCTGCTTCTGCAACAACCACAAGAACACGACCTTCTCGCTGCCTACTGTCTCTACCCGATACTCTAAGTTTCTCTGCCAGCTGCAACAAGCTTTGGCAATTACGGTAAGCAGAAGGTTTTTTCCTGACACATGATTCAACGAGCCTCATCCGGTCACTGCATTGTCGTACTAAAACAAAGTAACCAATCAATTTTTCAAGGAAAATATCATTTACCACACATGCCATCATTAAATTACCTTGTAAGGGAAGCATTTGTAATCCAAAATCATTGAGAATTTGAAGTGATGCAATTAAATCCAAGTTTTCTTGTACTTCTTCGTGATCATCTAAAATAAGATGAAGACAAGCCCTGAAATAAAAACCCAAACAAATAAAATTATTTAAAAATGTTGTTGCTGTGGTGGCATTCAGTCCTCAGACTGGTATGAAGCAACCCTCCATGCCTATCTTGTGCAAGCCTTTTCTTCCACATAACTAACACATCCCACATCCTCCCTAATCTACTAAATGCATTCCATTTTTGGCCTCCATCTTTTATTCTTACCCCACACACTTTCCTCTTACCCATTTGACTCCCACTACACTTGACTTTCCCCCACCCTCTCACTCCTTTATATAGTGATTTTACATAAACTACTCAATATAATTTTGGTCAGAATGATTTGAATGTTCAACTTTGCATTGTTATGTCTGACAATGTGTTTATTTTAATTGTAATTTCAGCCTCTACACTCGTGTGACATTCATTCAAAAGTTTCTTCTATTTCAATTTCTTGTTTATGTACGTAATTTTCATTTTATGAGTAATTGTATTATATTTTAAATATTTCCTTTGTATTTTTTTATTGTTCAAACACCAGATAAGGTCCCAAACTGAGGGATGAAATGCCATGTATTCAAGCAATATCAATAAATTTATTAATTAAATTTATTTTCAGAAAGTGGAAAACTATTCCCAGTTAATTTAAGACATTCATATATTTTCTTTCGAACAAATGAAAACAACTTACTTTGCAAGTTCCATACTATCATCCAACAAGCTTCCTGCAGAATCAAAATATTCTCTTGATACCTTTAACACTAATGCAACACTACGGTCAAAATGAGCTTTTTTGGAGCCTGATTTATGGCATTCTAAAATTGATGCAGCTGCTAAAATATTTGTCTTGTTCCCAGATGACAATAAGGTTTCAGCAAATATCTAAAAAATAAACATTTAATTAAACAGTGATTAAAATGCACAATATAATCAGTATCAGAGGAGTGTTACCTCATAGCACAGTCTGACGTCAACACATTTAAAAACTTTGTAGTGCAGAGTCAATATATCTTTTAACAACTGATCCCATTCGACCTTTGTTGGTTGAACAGTTCTGAAAAGTAATGTTAATATTAATATGTAATATAAACAAGCATTTACATTTACAATAATCCAAAAAAGTTTAAATTACCTTTTTGATACATTTCTGGCCATTCTATTGAGAATTTTTATAGCTGAAGACATATCACTTTTAGTGTCTTTGATAAACACTAAAGACTTGGGTACATCATATTGGAGCAAAATTTCTGCTGCTGCTAAGTCACACTGTAATTCTTCAATTCTTGTTTGCAGTCTCCAAACTTCTGAATTTTGAGATCTATAGTGAGATTAAAAAGACTTAAATTAAATCTCAAATAAATGAATTTACAATATAATCTATAAATTGAACAGCATACCCTCTAAAAATATTAGAATGTAACAAAATTGAAAATGCCGAGTTTACATAAAATAATTTTATATTTTATCATTTATATCAGCATACTAACATTTTTGTAGTGCAACATTCAATTGTGTCTCTACACGTTTTATCTTGCAATAATTTCAGTAGATTTTATGATATCTCAAGATTATTTTTAAAATATCTGTGTTTGATTTTTTTTGTCTTATTTTAAAAACATGATGGAAAATAATTATGAAATTCTTACATTGACTTTTAACTGAACAGAAGTACTGTATTGGATATATTCTCTAAATACAACTTAATTTCATGAATCTTTTATCATTTAAAAAAATAATTCACAAAAACCTGATTATTCACATACCCTATGGATAGTTTTGGAGAACAGATCAATATCTTGTGAGCAACATCAAATTGATCTGTATTTTGGTATGCATATATGCAATCTATTTGTAGATCTAAAAGTTCTTCAAATGAAGACACTATTATGCTGAATGTTTCACTATGAAGGTATTCAAACAGCATTAAAGGTTTTACAAGATCTGAACTGCTCACACTAATAAGGTAGTCTTTCAGTAATTTCATTTTCAAGCCAGTTGTTTGCTTCTCACAACGAATTAGAAAAGGAACTAACAAATGTTTTACATCTTCCACAAAAGTTGCCTCAGAAGACTGGAAAAGAAGAAACAGGGTATGATTTAATATACTGTTCTCTTACTTTTGAGATACACACATCAAAAACAGCTTCAATTACAAATTTAACAGAGACCAATGTCCTTCAAACAGAAATGTAACATATCGTCATCATTAATCTTTAGATATTAAATAAATTCTAGCATTAAATTCAACTAATTCATAAAATGACATAGTTGTAAACTTGACAAATCCATAATGCATTGACTTTGTAGTAAATTCAAACAATAATTTTGCATCAGACTTTTAAGATTTCAAAATACAGCTTTACCTTTGACATGAGAAGTTTTGATTGATCTAGGTTAGACAAAGTTTGCAACTGAGACAATGTTATATTCGGTTCATTAACTTCATACACCAGAGACTCTAAAGTAAGAAGTTGGTAATGTAAATCATCCAATCCCTGAAAATAAAATGAAATTGCAAATATATATACTGAATAACAAAGTACTTGCACAATTAAAAATAATTTGGTGATACAAAAGAAAGTTCTTACTTGCACATTTCTCTCCTTAGCAAGTTTTATTAAATTTAAAGCATTATCAACCATCCTGCTTTGACACTCAATTTGACGTATTTGATATCTATACCATTTTGACAAAAGCTCTGGTGTTATATCTTGGCAATGGCAATTAAATTCTTTTAATGCAGGCTCTTCACTGTAAATGAAGCTGTATCCATCGTCTTCATCTACTCCAGTTGCTTGTCTATACAGGAAAAAAGGCATAAAAAAGAAATTACTACAAATACAGGAAATAATAATCACACAAGCTGATTTTAATCTCTAGACATGCATTTGTAAGTAAAAAGTATCTTCATGTTATCCACAACAGTTATTAACTGTAAACCAGAAATATAAAAAAATTCTAGACAAAAACGTTATACTGTGAAAATGCAGACAATGTTGTATAATTACCTGAAGAAAAAGTAATAAGTTATAATTTTATACAAATTTACAGACAATTACTCACAAGAAGTCCTTTTCCTCACAGTAGTCTCTTTCACGTAGCTTTGATTGTTCCCACATAAATACACCATCATTAACAATGCATTCTGGCAGCAGATTTTTATAATTAAATGGGTTCATAGTCTCCGGAAAATTGGACACAACTGGCAGCCAATGATTTAAAACCTTGTCTCCATGATAAGTAAACATGTATTCCACAGCTTCATAGTTGCCCTCTCGTGCAAACTCTATTACCGACACAACTAGTTGAGTGGATCTAAACTTTTGATAAAATGTGAAATCGTAGAAAGTATCACTGAACTGTGGACCACCCAATATAAGCTGAAAAAAAATTAAGTAATGAGAAACAAAACTCTTAAAAATATTAAAACTGAGCTTAATTTGAATTTTACCTCATAGGTTCGAAGCATATCCAAGTAATGGAGAAGAATTTGTCTATATTTAATCAAATCTTTCTGTTGTGGATTGAGATTGCTAGGATCAATCTGAAACAGCACATTATTATATTTAAGAGTTTTAATTGTATACATGATCAAATGATTTTAACATTACAAATCTTTTAAAATTAATCAATAATAGGCTATGAGGTCAACAAGGATGGAAATGTGTGAGAAAAATTATAAATACACGTTTTTGATTTTAACCAATCTTTAAAGTATAATTAAGGTTATCTCTCCTACATGATTATGAATTGAATCAAAATCTGCCATTTCTGTTTTGAGGATTTGTTCTCTTATTGACGGGTCTTTCATAAACTGAGCATGTAGGAATGTATCTGCAATACTTATTTTACAATAACAAGTAGATGTGAAGTCACAATCACTGATGTCACACTATAGCAGCACTACATATTCACAAATGTTTTGATTGTCTGACTGGTAAATAGACAGGAAACGGTACTGGGCAACTGATATATTCTTTTTAGGGCACAAGTGTGCTTCTAATGTTTTAATGATTATATCATATTCCAAATCTTTTACATTCTTTGGAGAAAACAGAGATTCCAGTAGCTTTAATGTGTTTGGACAAATTGAATTAGTTATCACTTGAGAGCAAAAGATTTTATTTTGAAAAACACCTTTTATCATTAAATAGTTTTTTAATCTTTGCTTGTAAAATTTGAAACTTTCCTTAGTTGCATTGAAATTGTAAAATGGTGGAATTATTGAATTTTGTTTTACCTCGTCGTCAATTTGTTGTAATGGGAATTATATCCTTTATTTCACTACACTGCATTCTATACAAGACTTCACATTATAACCACATGAATGTCCACATAAAAAGCAAACTTGTACTGAGCTCAGCAAATAGTCATTGAGAGAAACATATCCCCATCTTTGATACAGATAAATGTCACAGATACAATAGTATTTGAGACCATAATCTGTTTAGCAACATTTTTTATAAGTTAGTATTAACATAATATGTATGGCAATATTCTTTCAAATTACCTTTGACTTCAACAGCTTTTCCTCCTGCTCTCCTGAATGCTCAGCACATTCTGTATCATTACTTTTTGAAATAAAATAGTCGCCATCACTTCCTTAAAAAAAGAACTTGCATTATAATTTTTTTTTTAAGAAAAAGCTAATTATGGCTGTTAATTACCTTCTCCTACAGCAATTATTGTCTCAGCATTAATTCCTTTCAGTCCAAATTCTAGCAACTCCAGTGTAGCCACAAAAGTTTCGGGAACCCTCTCAATACATTCTTTTAGAACCCAAGACCGTTTCTTTATTTTACTCTGAAATGTTATTGAAATTATTACTGCAATACCCATTTTTAGATCCCACGGTGGAAGCTTAGAGAGGCTAAAATGAAGATTTATGTAATAAAATTACATTATTATTTTCACCGAACTATTAATGCTAACTGATCTTTTAATATGAATACTAGTTTTAATTTAATATTAATAAAAGTGTTTTAATAAGTCTACTGTAATAATGTTGTAGAATTGAAATAAATACTATCGATTGTAAAAATTTGATCAGACATAATGCACATACCAAGTAATCATGTATAGCAGCAACTGAAACAGAGCTCTTTCGCCATTGTTTCTGATACACAAGATCACAATCCAAATTGTATGCTCGTGCAAGATCCAGAGCATCTCCATATTCTTCATTGTCGATCTAATGAATGGAAATTAAGTTTAATATTAGAGGTCATTAACACATTGTAGTCGCCATTATATGGTTTCAACTTATTAAAATATAAAGCTGTCAGTGTGGTCATTATTTGAACTCTACTGAGTTGAAACTAAGTGTCCATAAAATTCAGTTTTTATGCTTTTTATGTAGCAGTATACACATGTGATACTAGGTGTACATAGGTATCAGAAACCTGTTTACAGGCTGATATACAGTAAACACACAAATTATCCAGTTTTAGTTAGAATTTTATATGAAATTCTCATTAAAACATAAAACCATGGAACTCTAAGAAACAGAAAGGCAAATGGAAAACTCAGAAAAATAGCCATGGTTCTGGAGACCACAATGTCAGTCCAAGTCTCTTATCAAGTAAGACTGAAAAGCATTCATGTATAAATTGAATTGCTATATGGAAGAATGGAGACTGGTTGTTGTACCACAACAATGCAATTGTGCTTTCTTCACTTATTAAAAAAATATTTCCTGACAAAAGTAATTCCTATCAGCTCACACCTATATATATGATTTGATTTCCAGCAATTTTTATCCCTTTCTGTGTAATAAAATTAATAACAAGAAATCTCAACCCCAATGAAGAGATCTGAGAGGAATCATGATGGGGCTTTGAACATAATAAAGCTAAGAGATTTCAGCACTGCATAAAACAATAGAAACCTTGCTGGAATCATTGTATACAAACACAGGATCATTTTTATAAAGGCTATGAAAAAAGTTAAGTAAATTTTAACAAGCAAAGTATATGAAATGTAGCACATAAGTGTTCAATATGAATATTCTTTTTAAGGAACAGAGGACAAAAATATGACTATATATTTCCAAAATACAATACAAAAATGTACATACATCATAATAAGCCCATTGTCCCATTTCATTCAGACTTGACAGGTCCTATGCGTGATTTTTGATTGTGTATTTGTATGTAAACAAACATCAATGCACAATCTGGGATTCAAATCTAGGATATAAACCTTAATTTAGAAAGTAAATTAAACTTAGACATTTTTAATGGTCACCATTGTTTTAAAAAACGCACAATCAGTAATGTTATCAAAAATCTCTGTTCACCCTTACAATAAAACATTACCTTTCTTGTATACAGCTCTTCTGGAGTAGTGCTTTTTAGGCCTAACAATCGGTATGTCTTGTGAAGTAATTTAGGTCTTTTTCGCTTTGGCTGGAATCTTTCCATGTCAGTAAAAATATATATTAATGACTTTACAAGCGCTGTACTTTGGTTAACTATTGAATTGTCTTCATCATCATCATCGCTACTTTCCTGAAAATATCAAAATAAATAATAATTGTTTACGGTAAATTATTTTTCAGTATTGAAATGCATTTAATTTCATATCATACTGAATCCGTTGATGCCAAACTGATGTCTTCATTTGGTCTCTTAATTGAGGTAAGAACAACTTCACATTCCAAAGCTAAAAATCCACATTCATTGCACAATGCTGAGACCTGCGGTTCACCAGAAAGAAACTCTGGTGAATCACCAAGTAAGTTATGAAGATTTCGGACCGAACAAACACCAACAGCTCCAGACCGTCGAGCTATTATTACAGCCTGGAAACAAAAAAAAATCCCAATGAATACATTGTCATAGAACCTATTAAAAATGTGTTTCTTTATGGAACTATTCTGAAATTATTACATTTACTTTATTGAAATTAAGTTTATCTTTACAATATATTTTAGGCAACATAAAATCACAAACATGTAAAATTAATTACATTTACAAACACACAAAACATAATTGCCCCTTACATTATCTGACCACCAATTAGCATCTACAGGATAGAAGTCAGAATCTGGCAAATTTACACTAAAGCGGTACTTTTTCCTGTCTCCAAAGTTAGATAGCAGTGGGTTCCTGATGTTATAGCCTGGTTGGTCACACAGAGACCAAATTCTGTACATTCTGCAAAAAAAAATATTAGCAAAATTTGGGTAAAATAATAATAATATTTAGAAATCCAGTACAAAAACTAATGCATTTCCTTTATTGAAAAATACTTTCATTTGTTCCTTTAACTAATAATAAAAATTAAAAACAGAAGTGGTAACATACTAATGAAAAAAATATGATATGTAAATAAAACTAGTATAAAATGTAAATAAGAGCAAAACAGCACTCAGTGTTGATAAATATGGTGACAAATGATATAAAGTTATCAGATGTCAAACTGGCTATAGTTCATGTGGAACTTAATATATTGAATATATCAGAACCTCCTCAGTTCTTTCTAATATATATGAGTAAGGAAATGACATTGTCAGGTTAATTAAAATGATTAATATGGATAGGAAAGAGAGATGGATAGTAGGTGACTTACCTGAGGTTCACAGATGGCAGGCACCATCTAAGGTTTGATGTTCTTTAAATTTTCAGAGACACCGCCCCCAATGAGTCGTCGGTTAGCCAATCACTGGAAATGTCATCCTAACTTTCGGAAGAAGGGGTGCCTCCGAAAATTGAAAGAGCATCAAACCTTACATCATGCCTGCCATCAATTATATACACATAGCTGAATATGAAAAACTGAATAAATAAATAAATTTAGTATATTTCAGGTACTTACAATTAAAATATAACAATTTCATTTTGATGCTTTAATGTCAGGGGCCGAAATGAGTGAAATTATAGCAAGGAAACAGATAAATTGCTAACTGGCACTTAATTAGCTAATAATGCCTCACATTACTTACAACAATGCTTACCTTAAACTGGGAAGATGCCATACTGATATGCTTCCACATGAATGGAGACATACAAGCAACTTTCCTTTAGGAGAAACTTGAATTTTCAGGATAATACTCTGAAAATAAAGGTTTTAAAATAAAGTTAATACCTAATTATTATTTATAATTTGAAGCATATTTAAAACATAATTTTTACAATTAAAGTCTGTATATTCATGAAAAGTTTAAAGTAGTAAATAAAAAAACTACACTCTCCATACTTTAAAGAGTTGATTCACTAAGAACTAATTTTATATATTACATACCTGTTTAACATTTTTCTTCAGAAAATTTGTCCAACTCCAAAATCCCCATTGTGCTTGTGACATTGCCTGCTCCTCATCAACAGACAAAGCCATTCGGTAATAAGGATAGTCATTTAATAACCGCCATGCTGATAAACCATAACTGCTGCCATGTTCCTGCAATTGACAAAAAACAAAGCAATTGATATATATGTAATCATAATTTGCTTCTGAACTACGATGAAAAATGGGAAACTTGAATCAAAGAAATTAATTAAATGCTTACTGTAAAATTAAGAATCATATGCTGTATATAAAAAAGATTCTGAATGCTATAATATTTCTGTTTATTACATAAACAAATTAAAAAAAATAAGGTTCACCTCAAGACTTTCACTATGGCTTGAATTGCTATATCCTGCAACAAATAACAGTCTATGACTTGAATGGTAACTGACAGCAGTTACTCCACAGGGATACTGTGAATGGAATGAAAATGTATGATTCTCTTGAAAGCCTTCAATTGGAGAAACCAAGTAATTATGAAGAATTCCATAGAAATCAATTATTGAAAATTCATATGACCTGCAATTAATTCAGAAATACAGTAACAATACACCATATTAAAAATAAGAAAACATTTTGTGAATAAAGAAATGGACAAAAAAGTATTCAAAACTTATCAAGACATAACACAAAATTAAACTCTGGGTAATAAAGATTAGTATATTCATGCTCCTACATAATATAACTAAGACAAACTTTTACATACTGACATGCTCTTCTTAACTATTTTTAAGTACAAAATAAAATAATCACCACTTAGGACTTTTGATTCTTGGCTGGAGAAACAATATTGATGCAACAGGATGAGGAGAATCCTTTTCAGTTTTGTATTGTTCCTGAAAAAAATTAAATTTTCTTTAAAATAAGAAATCAATAAAAGAAAACATTATGGAAATAGAGCAAATATGTCACCAAATGACCTTAGGTAATTAATTATACAGTGTTAGAATAATGAACAATTAAGAAACATGTTTCTATTTAATTCATACAACTCCCACACTGCCCTAAACTGCATCCAAGGATAGTTACAACTGAAATGTGATTTAAGAGTGCACAGAAACACTGTAAACTGTTAAACTTGACAATTTCATTGATTTATTTCCATCAATTCTTTCGAGAAACAGACAGTAAGTGATATATTATTAGTAAATTAATTTATAACTTCATTATTTCCATTTTTAGACAATTTCTTTTAGTAATAAAAATTAATTTTTAAAAAGAATATCTATAAAGTTTAAAAGCACTGAAATATAAGCACAAACAAAATTTATTTCACTATACTTACAGGATGTATCGTGAACATGTTGCTTCCAAGTAAATCATAAAATGACACAGACCCATTGCTATGAGCAACTGCAAGCATGCTACAGTCTGGACTCCATAAAACTTTTCTCCACTGAGGAAATGCATCTCTCGGAACTATTGATCAATCAGGACAGTAAAAGTTACTATTGCATCATTACTTCATTAACAAAATGAATAAAATACACAAAACATTTTCACAAACATTATGCCTTTCAACTGCGAGTGCTGAAAATAATCAATACATTTGGCTTTGCACTAAAGTAAAATAAATTACTTCAGTATAAATATTGACAGCAAGTTGCATGGGACGAACATAAAGTGCGTGTTTCATAAACTTCGCCCTGTTGATTTCATATTAGAAAGACTGCCTCCATTGTCAAAAAAATTGGAACCTAATAAGCATATTACTGTGAACCAACCAATTTATGGCATCTAATTATGGGAGATGCTGCTGAACACATGAATAGATTGTTGAAGACTGAAGATAAAAAGTAATCAAGTATAACTTCGAACATTCAGATTGTGATGAGGAAATATGTTATGCAGTAGGCAATTTCCCCCAATATTCTAGTGAGATTACCTTTAACTCAAAACTTTGTTAACAAAAGTTGGTAGTGTAAAAGCAATTCTGAAAACACTGGCACTAGGAAACATATTCTGTTCAATTCAGGATATGTTGTAGATCAAGATATATAATATAATTAATACTTTTAAGCATAGTAGTAGTGATACACCAATTATCCTTTCAGGAGAACACAACAATACATCTCTTCCCCTTCTCCTTTTCCTACTGTGCAAGTGACACAGGATGTGACCTCACAATCTGTACATCTTTTGATTAAACCAGTAATTCTTGCTTTTTAAAATACCAAATTTTAATAATGTTAATCAGTTTCCAAAATTATGTAGTCCCTATTAGTCAAACTTGAAACCTGATTAAGGAAGTTAAACAACAGGACCAACTTCACTTTAAATATTGCTTTTGGCTGGTACAGGATGTTAGGCAGTTATTGGCTTGAATGTGAAAACATTCTTTTGTTTCTTTTTATAAATTCATATAGCAATTCAGAAATAAATTGTAGGGGTAATGATAAAATATTCTCTTGTAATTCTCAGTAAAGTTCATATCCAACAGTGCACAATGCTGCAGCCTTCCCTTTCAATGTGGCAACTCATGGTTGAACCAAAATTATGTGAATGAATTAAAAATAAAAGTGAAATATTTGTGAGATAAAAAGTTTTTAATTCAAGCTTAAATTCATTGGTCACTAAAATGTTCCTTCTGGGAAAATGTTATTGTATAATAAATTTCCATTGTTTCAAAAAGAACCAAACAATAAATTGTTTAGATTGTAACAAACTTGCCTGAGGCTTTTCCAACTACAGATGAAAATTCGTCCCGACTAATTCGGATTTCTAAAACATTCTCTTGCAGAATGGCCACCACTTTCCCATTTTGTCCAACGGCAAATTGCCAAGGTAGTTGATGAAGGAGAAACCTGTGAAATGTTTGTAGAAAATATGTAATTAACAAAATTCAATGTTCAAAACTTTTCCCATTACTGCAAGAGATCTCAAAATTGAAGAAAACAAGTGACTTTTATTAATAAATTGTATATTTTATATACCTACCTTAAAACATCATCAGTGACAGAAACATTCCTTTTGAAGTATTTTAGCAGATTCAGTCCTGAATTTGGAAGAGGCAATACACTATCGTTTAACTTTTGGAATTTCTGCAACAAACATTAACTAGTAACAATTTTGGGGTGAAGAGCTAGTAATCTAGAAATTTAATACTATAAGTGTAGATACATTATATTCCTCATTGTTGGGTTGGTAATCAATGGAAATAATTAAGTGTAGTAGAAGTGTGTGTGTTGAGGCTGAAGATAAAAATAATGCCTGAGATGACAACTGTGTGTGTGTTTCCCATCATACATAATAATTAATTTGGCACACTCTTCCTTAGTAATCCCCATAACTGTATCATTTATAATGGCAAGTGATATAACTAATTGAATAAATGGCTTTTATATAATTCTTCCCCTCCTTCCCCCGCTCAACACATAACAAACAGCAAATATGATAATCTGATGTACCTATCAAGCCTACCTATCTAACCCATCTGACATTACGGAAACACAGTGATGTCAGGGGCTTGGTGGCAATGGGGTTATGACGTACAGTTGGTTATATCAAAGGCTACTTATGCCCTTTATTTCTCATTGAGAATGATTCCTACACATAAAGCACATTTCTGTCAAACAAATATCCATGAACATGCATATTAACAATAGTGAACACATAGTGAAGACAACAAAGATATATCACATTATACATACAGACTCTATCAGAGTTATGTGGAAGGATAACAGACAGCAACATGACATCTGAAATTAATGCCAAAATTTGTGAACTATATCATCAAATAACCAAAACTGGAAAAAGTTTCATTAACATGGATACCCCGTCACCAAGACATAAAAGAAAATACAACAATCAATTAGACAAATCAGCCTCTACAGCATACCCAATACATTCTCCTCCAAACTTAACCAATACTTTCCATGATGTCTGGAATCTAACTAAACAAAAATTAGAAGAATAGTGGCACAAAAACTGGAAAAAATTGGATGTATACATCAAACTATCACAAATTTTTACAAATAAATTACAAAACTAATAAATTAATCACAGAGTGCAAATCATCATCTTAATAATTAGAACTGGCCACACAAAACTAACCAAGAGAGATCAACAAATATTAAATTAGCGGTATGTCCCATCTCAATGCTCAAACTGTTGGTTTGCACAAAGTACGAACAGCATAAAAGGAACGTACTAAGAGGAAAAGAAAACTATAAAATAGTGAATTCTCCAAAGTTACAATAAAAGACTTATTCAAAAATTTACAAATAGTGCTACCCAGATACTAAGATAAATGTAACTTAGTTTTGTAATCATTATTGATTAATTGTAAATGTTTAGTACCTAATGATTATAAAGAGTATTGAATAAAAAAAATTGTGAGACAAGTGTTTTTTACAGACACTACATGTGCACATACACTGGAAAATTGTAAGAATTTAGCTTTAGAATAAGTTGTAAGTGATAAGAAGCAGCATCATGACCAGATTTCATGACATATACAAAAACAGTGTGAAAATATGTTATAAAGTGTAGATAATTTTATCAGCAAATAAAATACAAGTTCTCAATTGTCATATAATGGGCTAATAACATTTCCTAGAATGTGTGGAGTAGTATGAAAAATATTTGTGTTAAATAATGATACTATCTTAAGATTATACATTATACAGAAAACCATCAAACATATTATAATTTTAAAATTAGTTTGTAAATTCATGTTTTTTAAGGATGGAACATGTAAAATCCAATGACAACAATCATAATCTTACACAAATAAAACTATAAAATCAATCCTAAATATGGTTATCCCTTTATTAGCTACAATAATCATCTATGAATGTAAAGACTTAATTTCTTGTTAACAAGTATATTCATTTTCATGATGAACGAATAATTCCACACCTCCTATATTCTAATCAGGCATTTAATTCATTAACTTTTAAATTGCCAGAATCGCAATCACAACTGACATTTAACTAAATAATATTAATAAAATGCAAAGTCAAATAAAATGATTTTTGAAATCTGAAGTAAAACTTAGGTGAGCAAAAATAAATATTAAAAGGATTTTACTGAAAGTTCAGGCTCTTGTTTCCATTCTGAATATACTAATAATTCATACAAAATACATTCGTCTTCAGTTGAAGTTTCTAAGTTACTGTCAGACATTCTTGCACACTTATAAACACATCTGTCTGCTTGACGTACACATGAGACGACTACATACGGAATATCTTTGATATTATGTGTCATATCTTTGGAGAATACTTTATTTGTGGGTATTCAATGAGGTTCAGTAAATATTGAACCCAGATAGAAAATCCAATCATGCTTGATGGTTGAAGCAGTGAGTTGAGGCAAAAATAAATGGAAGCAATAGATCGTTTCGTAGAAAACGAAATGATATTGCAGAGTCCTTAAGGAGCATAGAAACGACTATATACTGGATCATGATATCCTAACTTTCTCCTATCCTCATATAGACTCCTTATT
Organism: Eucriotettix oculatus; assembly: GCA_034510155.1. Taxonomy (NCBI): domain Eukaryota; kingdom Metazoa; phylum Arthropoda; class Insecta; order Orthoptera; family Tetrigidae; genus Eucriotettix; species Eucriotettix oculatus. The sequence goes on along the minus strand of CM067381.1, from coordinate 68,507,823 downwards.
GGGTCGTTTGCTTCATTTCTTTGGTATAGTCTTCAAAAAGGCGTCAATAGTGACTATCGGGTTCATATGGAGTTGAATATTAAATTTCTTTATGCAAATACGGGAACTGGTGGAATTTGATATAATCAGCTGCCTCGCGCTGGACACACAAAACTTTAGTACAGCTAATACGATCTATCTAACATAACTATCTAATCAAACCTCTCTATCTAACCGATCTGAACTGGGGCGAAACTATAATATTTATTTTAATCCCTATAGTATGCTTATACAAACTACAGGAAAATAAATGAATGTAAATAACGTGTGGAATTGATTTCACTGTAAGATTTCAGAATAGGTCAATAACGAGAGTGAGTTACAGACCTTTGGCAGTATCCACAATTCTCTTCTCAACTGCGAAGAATTTTTTGGGTGGGTTAACAGGCTACATGAGGGTGATCCTGAAACAGGCAACTCCCCTTTAATAGCATAGGAAGGGAATTGAAAAGGGGGGGATGCGGAAGGTAGAGCAAGGTAGCCAAGGGTTAACTAGGGCCCCCGGGCTATGGTTTAAGGATCCTACCCGGTGTTTCACCTAAAGAGATGCAGGGAAAACCCTAGAAAACCTGCATCAGGTAGGTCGGGCATTGGGTACTATTCTCACGCCCTTCCGAATGACGGGAGACGAGTCTGCTGTGGGGACGCAGCATTCCCTTCTCCGTGTCTCCACCAGTTTCAGGAGGCAGTTGGCCGACTGATCCAATGGGATCAGCGGACAGCTCTTGCCATATGCCCAAGGTCTTTGACCCCGGTACATATACCTCCTAAAATAGGTGAAGGTGTCTCGGCATATGAGAACTTTGATAAAAAAATACCCAGAGAGAGTGCGAGGCATTCCCGACATGATCAGGTGAGCCCCGCAGTCACTCTGGGCTGAAGCGTTAATTCATTTAACTAAAAAACTGCGAGTTGTACGTACATGAGCAATCCAACTGTGGAGATAAGTCATATTTCTAATTTTCGTGCTTTATTGAATTTAAGCAACAGTATCCACGAAATTCGTTGGGTGACGCCTACTATAAATTTATTCTTACTCATAACTATGGAGTTGTATCCTATTTATTGTAACTATTAATAAAAAATGTAACTTGTAACATATATTTAAGACTGAATTATGCTCAATTTTGCTTAGCCACTCCTTCTATTCAATAAAGGAATTTATAGAAGAATCGGAGAAGAGTAATTAATTAATTAGTTTATAATAGTTTATAATAGAAAAATTTGTTATAAGTATATTTATCTTTTATACAATAAAATAATGTAATAAATGTACACACCCTGACTCATTCCACATCCTTGAAGCTTAGCTTCTTTACAGGATCTACGGAATATGATTATTATTATTATCACTTAAAATCGAAGTAAGACAACGATTTCTTAAAGTGACGTCTAATTTTACTATTCCTCTGAAATATTTTAGAAACATGCATAAATTTTCTTAACTAACTCTCAATTTGGTTTCAGTAAGAAAAAATATTCACCTACTCATAATGTAAATAGAGTTAAACTGTGTCACTCGGAAATATTCTGAAACCGATCAGTAGAATTTGTGGGAACATTGTGAAGTAGTTCTTCGCTCCCCATATCTGACATCACGACAGAAACGGTCGCAGGGACGCCATTATCGGGTTGGATAGCCCGTTTTGCCTGCCCTTTACATATTACAACCGACCAAGGAACGCAATTTCGATCCCAGCTTTTCCGGTGCCTCACAAGCTTGTGGACATTCGTCTCCGACCCACAACGGCATACCATCCACAGGCAAACGGTTTGGTGGTTGGTGGAACGCTTTCACCGGACCCTAAAGGCGGCCATTATGTGCCACAACGGCATACGATGGACTGACGCCTTACCGCTTGCACTCACTCCTTCATTTGGGGATACTATGATACTCTCATAGAAGCAGTTGCTCTCCTTGAAGTCCTTATGCAGCAAAGCGACAATGTAGTGCTGATATCCTCCTCCTTAAGCCATAAAGACGCTTCGAGGAAAGAGGAAATAATTGAAAAGGCAACACAAACTGACGTGAGTGCCAGAAAAGCAAAGAACGGTAACGAAAGTGCCAAGAAGGGGAAAAAGCCTGCAGACAAAAGGAAAGTTCCAGGAGGCGTTGCAGGACAAGGCGAAAATCTTCGGCCTGACCCAAAAGTCGGCGCGAAATTCTGTAAGGGTCCCGACAATAGAGATCTGTGCTTCAGATGTGGCAAAAACGGACACCAACGAAGCAGAGTGCATCATGTTCAAGGAAAATGGTTCGAGCAGTCACCAACACATTTCCGGCAGTAAACAATGCACAACATTTCAAAGAGTACTGGCCAAAGAAACAACAATGGCCCTAAGAATTATGCAAGTAAACCAATGGGATCAGCGGACAACTCTTACCTTATGCCCAAGATCTTCGACCCCAGTACATAAACCTCCCAAAATAGGTGAAGGTGTCTCGGAATGTGAGAACTTTGATAAAAAGCAAAACGGAATTACTGAATCTGTAATTCCTTGTTCTCCTTCTGATGTCAGTAAACAGAACCTGAAAGGTTTATAATAAATAGTAAATCAGAACAAATTTGATATAAACAAATAAGTATAGTGAGTATCTGAGGTGTAGCGTGGTGGGAGTTCTCCGCCCAGGCGGCATCTTTTGGGGGGCAGCAAAATTCCACAATAAATAATAATACCGCAGTGTGAACTAAATATTAGGAACCTGAACAATACATAAAAGCAAATTTATTCTTGCTGATAAGTTATTTAGAATTTCTGAAGTCTTTTGGATTTTCAGTAACTAAATAATGGGGCTACAAATTTGGTTACGTCACTGATTAGTATAAATCATGTAAGGAACTCATGATAATATATTGAATACATGACTGAAAGGTTTATATTTAGGTAAATTAATCATTTTGAATAAGGTTAAATAAAGATGTGGTGCCATAAGTTTATTTTCTGTATAGATTAAAATTTATCACCTATACCAATAAATAAAATTGAAGTGTCAGTCTGTATGTTTGTCTCAAATAGACCCCTAAACAGCCCAATAAATTTCAATTTTTGGGTTTAATAATATTAAATATAACTTAAATTTTCGTGTATGTTTCATTTGATATCTTGCAGGGTTCATAAGAAATTAATCTAAGTATATATATATATATATATATATATATATATATATATATATATATTATTTTATTTTTTACTGTATAATTCAATACTTAATAATTTTATATGATGTGCTTTTATATTTTACTCAAAAAGTTTTCTTTGTAGAAATTTTATCATATTATAGTATGAGGGCATGACTGGGGAAAATGAAGGCCATAAATAACATTATACAATTTTAAATTGAGATCTTTTTAATACTGTGAATTTAAATAAAAAGTTATTGTAAACATTGTTCATTACTTATTTTAAATAATTCAACATTTTACATAAACTGTACCATTAAAAAGTATGACCAAGTCAAATTAATATGAACACAATGAATATGCATTGCTTTTTTGAATTTGTCAACAACAGGACATTGAGCATAATTAAAACATCAGTACTGAATTAAGAAGGGGTATTATTTATTAATAGATTTGATTGCTCAATTGAATAATAGTAATTCATAATGTATGCATAATACCATGATAAATAAATGCAAATATTTCTTTTTCATATTAATGACAGTGTCCTAATGTGCATACATAAAAGTGAGTTTTCCATTAAACTGCACTATTTAACAATTATTTGTTTTTTATGAGATTCAATAGTCATAGTTACAATAATAAATGGTAGTTTGGCAAAACCTATAACTGAAATTAGTTTCTCACATACATGAATATTAATTATCATATATCTTAATTTTGTATATATATATTTGAAAGAAATCACAAAGTCATTACATACTGTGCCAACAAATAAACACATTTGTCTAAAAATGAAATGAAAAAAACAAAAACAAATGGTGTAATTAATGAAAAAAATACATTGACATGCAGGAAGAAACATGTCAGTTTAATATGACTGTTAAATAATATACATAACATAAATTATATAAGAAAATTACACAATAAAAACAAAATTTCACATAAATTGTACTAAATTGCCACACATACACACCATACAGTGTTCGATTTTAACAGAATTCATTGTGATTTGATACTGAACATTTTTAAGTAAGTAAGTCTTCATTACAACTGCTGTGGTTACTACTCATGAAAACAAAAATTGATCTGTAACTTAAAATGGCTAATTTAATGACACATTTACATCTGATATTAAAACCACAATAACTTTTGTACAACAAATATTTCCAGTCAATATTTAGCATATAAGTATTTTATCAGTATGTTGTATGATGATACAAAAATTATATAATTGTATATAGTAAACAAAGATACTTATTTTATAGTCAAATAAATATTTATTAAATTGTCTTGTAGGGCATTTAAATAATTTCACTTTCAACATACTTTGCATCACTATTAATACTATTTGTATGTGTTATCATATTTGCTACCTGAAGCAGTAGTTACATGGATTATTGAATATGTGTTGTTATAAAATAATTTCATTATCAAAAAATAAATAAATTGTTTAGTTATCAAGTTAATAATAATAATTACAACAAAGAATTATATATTTTTGCATGAAAATAATTTATCTGGTAAATATTTTCAATTCTTATTTTCAGTTAAACAAAACTGTTGAAGCACAAATGAGAAATTAAAAATCTAGATAAATATTAATGGACCTTTATATTAATTCTTTGATAAATCCTTAATTGAAACATAATATTATTGGAATTAATGTTTTAATTATCTAATAAATTTATACAACTGTAATTGACTTAAGTTAAATAATGAATCTGATACAGCCATCTTATTCTCACAATTAATGTAATGTTATGTTTTTAAGTTGTATATGTCTTTAGCTACTATACAACTATAATGAATATGTGCATGATTTGTTCAACATTTCTATTATTAACTTAAATCAATTAAATTATCTGAAACAAATGATTTAGTATACAATTAAAGTTCAACAATGGAGCTTCGTGGTTTTACTTTACTATTTTGTTCCAGGATGAGATCATTGTAACAGAACAGCTATTAACCTTATAATTTTATTGGTTTAAATATTAATATTTTACTTCCAGGTTGCAATTACTGGTTGCATAATAAGCCAACTAATTATAATTTTCAGAATAAATAGATTGTTACTATACTCAATTGTAATTGGTATTAACATTAAATCACTAATACTGTTCTGTGGCAAAATACAATAGTTGCACTCAAAACTTTTGAAAACATTTTTTACACTTTGTAATGCTTCATTTCTTAATAATATGGCAGTGCTAAAACTGATTTGATTCTTGCTCTGTGTCTAAATATATTCAATATAATTGTTTTGCAATGAGTTTTTTTTACCAGCCATTATTTATGTATTAAGTATCAATTAATTTTGTTGTGCTGCAACTTTATGTATTATCCAAATGTTGTAATGTTACAATAAGTTAAATTTGTTTAATATATCATTTATAAAAACTTTAATTTATGACTATTCATTTCATGTTTAAATAAAAATTGATTGAGACACAAAATTTATACTGTATTTGTAATATTTCTTATGTGCATGTTGTGCCATATTATAATCTTAACAAAAGCATAAATTCATTTTAAGAAGTTATTGACTTCTCTCCACGATAAACTATTAATCATTGGTATTGCCTACCACAAATAACAAAAGCAACTTTACTCAACCCGTAAAAATATTTGTTCAGTAGTACAAAATATGATGTATGACTCAACCCTACATATCCAGAATTACATGTAAATTGGATTTAACATATATAAAAAAATCTTTAACAGACCCCTATAGAAAGTATGGGCATGACTTAGACTATCATGTACAGTTCTTACAACCTAATATTTACAATTAGAACACTTATTTGTAATATGATGAAGTCTAATAGTAGTAAACACAATATGTGCTATAAGTAAAATACAGATAAAAATAACAGCAATCCTGTTAAGACTATTTACTAGTGAGTGATAGAACTTATGACATCAACAGACATATTTGTTTTAATCACATAATGTTATGGGGTAGTTTTGTAATATTTTGGGAGCCACATTGAATAATGATTAATAACAGATCTACAAAATATTTTATAATTATTTATAAATTATTTAAATTTATTTATGCTACATGTAAATAAAAGTACTACCAATGAGCTGTTTTATATTCTTATTACATTTATAACTAACACCTTTGTTGCATTATGAAAAATTGTAACTTTATTATTGTTCCATGCCACTACGTACACACAATAGTTCATTTCCCTTTATTGACGTGGTTGCGTTACATGATATTTATGAATGGAAAACAGTTCAAACAGCTTGCACTAAACTTGTAATGAAAATAAATTAAGTATATCTGAGAAAGAAATGAACAGTGAACATGAATAATTTAAAAATACTTTTACCAATGAACCAAGTTGTCTTTACATCTGCCTTGCAATTATATTTTGAAGGAAGTATTATTTTTCAAATCATATAAGTAATATTTTTAGATTGTTTAAGTAGTAAAATATGTAACCAAGTTCTAGGTACTTTAATGGTTTTCATTAAGTCTTGTAGCAATACTGTTGCAGTTACGGAATTTTAATAAACAAAAATATATTTCTATGACATGGCACATAGTTTACGTAACCAATTAATTTATTTGTAAAATCTACAAAAATAGTATCTTAACTAGTTGATAAGGTTCAGAGAACATCTTTCCCTATAAACATATAATTATTATTGAACTAAAATTAAATATATCTTATGTCTCTGTTTACTTCAGAATTTATTATCAATTCTTTAAATTTTAGTTTAATGTCAGTAGTAATTTTAAGACAGAGTGCAGTACCATTTCATTTAGAATGCATGGATAAAATTCTACTGTATTCATTACTTAAATTTGTAATATATTACTATGAACTGAATTACAATAAAGAATTTTTTTCAAATGTTCTCGAAAGATTTGATATCAGTTACAATATATTAATTTTCCATAATTTTGATTTTTGTGAAGTATATGTCATACAAATATTTCTGACCCATTCTCCTGTATATCAGTTAGAAAAATATTGTTACATCAAATATTGAAGCATAGTATATTCACATGCTTGATCATTACTGTGGCTCATAATGATTGATAGTTTAAACACTGCTCATAGACATAGATAGTAGCAACCTGTTTCAAGATGTTTGCAACTACACCATATCCCAAGGGTTTTCTGACATAATTGTGGTATTGTACTTATATATGTTTTATTGTGTGCACTTCAATATTATAACAGAATTACCATCAGTAATTTTTGTTATACACCACATAGAGATAGTAACACATATTTTGTGGATACATTTATTTCTGATTAATTTGATTATTTTTTACCATTTATATCTTTACATTAACTGAAAATATATCTGCTCTGTACAAATGCAAAATAATGGGTAAGTTTGATCATCGGGTAAGACAAGGTAGAAGAGAAAAAGAAAGATATTCAATATAATTGTTCTGAATCTTTGGTTAGAAAGTAATCAATTTCATTAACATACATAGAATTGTATTAATCATAAGCCTTTCCAATTGTTTGTTCTAAAGGTTCATTGAATGGTCCTGATGTAACTGAAGCCCATCACTTGGTAAATATTATTACAATTTTGTACTATGAGTTACTTTCTTTACAACAGTGCTATTATTATTTAAATGAACGTGATATTGTACAACACCACATTAGAAAAGACAGACAAATTTGATCATTTCATATAATATTAGTTCTCTAATACATTGTTTCATCCACTTTTCACCTCTCTGTTGTTATTTCTGTTATGTTGTCATGCTTTGTACATTGCTTTATTCCAGCAATAAATTATTTAAAATCTATCTAGGATTTCTTCATAGAATCATTTTACATATCTAGATTACATAATAATAATTCCAACAAATATTCCATCTAAATAAAGAACGAGTATAAACAATACTAATTAACCTACAAAAATTATATACATCAATAGATACATACATTATTTAGATTATGCTAACAGCCATATTTTTATAAATACAGTTGCATATTACACTTAATAAAAGTGTGTTTATATGTGTGAAATATTAGTTCTGATATCATAAATGCAGTGAGACCATTTAGTATCACTGATTAGTGCAAACATCTATAAAACAGAGTACTACAAGAATTGAAGTCTATGTCAAAGGGCTAGAGTTCACATCACAGGAGGCTGACTGACGCAGCCTTATTTCAGTTTTCTACAATGAAGCTCTATGTCTCACGAGTACTTATTTGCGGCTACATCAGCGTCAAGCACAGTATTACCTGCTGGACCTGAAAGGTATTAAAAAATCAAAGAATTGATGTGATGGAAAACATAAACTTTGGAATAATTAAAGTATCTTTTTTTTAACTAAACTAATATTAAATATTATCTAAACCTTCAGTAAATGGAATTTGGCAATTTAATTGCAGAAAGTAATGTTTGGAGTACAAAGTATCTTTTGACATAAGTTTGTACAAATAATTAAATTTTTCACTGAAAAATTAGCTATAAAATTATGTCACATGTATCAAATATATTATATTGCAATGTTGAAAAAATTATTAATGTGTAAGTACCTATTAGATTGCAAAAGGTGTTAATTAGAAAGAAACTTGAGCTTCTGAAAACAAAATATTCTGAATATTATTATTTTTTTCATATCCTAGGTTACAGATACAATATTAGGTCATGAATCAATGGGTGCTATTACATTTTAATTGAACAAATTAATTTTAGCAAAATTATAATAAGTCACTATAATTATCAAACCTTACTAATACGTTAATTTTTTGTTTGTGCAACAAAAATACACAAAGGGGGATTATTTTAATACTAACCTAAGCATGTATATGAGTTCTTAGGCAAAAATAGTTGAGTTATATTTTAAATTTTTGATTTCATTATCTTTTAACTGATTGTAACTTTCTACTAACAGAATACTAATGGACTTTGCTAGTGTATATAAAAAAAGAGTTGTATCTTTCCCTTAAGAGTTGTTTTTCTTTATTTTTGACACCTGAATTGATTGTGAATAGATGATTTATTATAAAAAATAACATAAGTAATTGTTGTTATAAAAAACCTTAAATGTACCCTGCACGACATTCTTGAAGAAATGTAATTTACTAGTCAACTGCAGCAATTTATGATCTATTATGCAGAAGGAGCCTTGTGCCATTAGAAACTCTGAATTTTTTTTCCATTTGAGGTAACAGCTTAGGAATTTTCCCTGTTTCCTGTCCATATCAATTGTTTTTAAACTGTCACATAATTCCTGCTTCTCTAGCACCTATCCACACCTAATAAGACTGGCTATTGTGAGTTATGAGTTGGTCTTGTAGCTGAATGATTAAGGCACTTAGTGGATATGCCAAAAAATTTTCATTCTTTCCTTCTTCTTTCTTTTCTTTCTATGCTTTGAATATATGATTTTCTGTGAGCATATCTCTATGTGTGTGCATGTGATTTCTTTAGAGCACATTCCTATATTTCTTTCTTTATACATTATCTAATAATTTAATGTGTGGAAAAATAAATATAATTGAAGCTTAGGTTCTTGAAAATTCACATCCTCAAGACAGAACTGCACTGAATGACTTTCCACACACAGCCTGACAAAATATGTGAAGCACCCAGAGGAGGAGTAAGGAAGGAACAAAATAGTACTTCACATGTTGAGTATGTGCTGTTATTGCAGTGGTTACAATATTGAGTCAAATCAACTCCAACTTGGCAGTATGAGTCCATGACGGTCATCTGGTGTCATGCAGAACCATGACTCAAGGCTGTACTAATGTGAAAACATGGTATGGTGATGACTTGGGGTGAGGTCATATGCTGCCAATGTGTTGGAGAAGCACAGCAGAAATACCTGCTGTCATTGTTTGGGAAGCCATCAGGAATGACTTCTGATCACAGCTGTTAGTGATTGAAGAAACTTTGAAGGCACAATGGTATGTTATGGACATCCTGTGTCTGCTACAGTACTGTGGTACCATTTTTAAACAGGACAATTCTCATTCTCACATGGAATGTGCTGGTATGCACTGACCACGTGACACACTCTACGATCATAAAGATCCCCAGATCTGTCCCCAATAGACGATGTGTGGGCTCAGCTTGGATGTCAACTCCATCCTGTTACCAAACATCTAGGACACAAAGGATCAATTGCTGTAGTTGTGGGCCAGTTTGCCTCATTAGAGAATCTTATGGCTTTATGACACCACCCAACTTAATCAGTGCCTTTATCATACTGATAAGTGGACTTGTACTGTCAAGCCCTTTGCTTTGTCTTAATATTGCAATCACTGCAATAACAGCATGTGAAGTTTAATTTTGTTCCGTATCCTTCCAGGAGCTTCACTTCTTGTCAGGCAGTGAATATATGTAAACTAATAATAGATACTGCACAGGGCCATGTAGATCGCCCGTCATTATTAGTTTCCAATACAAGAATGTGAATTGGTTGCTTTACCCACTCCCAGGAGGATGAAGACAAGGAATTTGACATGTTACTTCAATTTTTCTAATAAAATTCAATAATCAATACAATCAACTGAAAATCTTACTGGTTACTATTTCTGCAAATTGAGTCTGGTACATAAGTTAGAGAAAAAATGGCCTATTCTGAAACGAAACTGAAAATTAGCAAATTGGTAGGATAACTTTGTTGGAAACAAGATTCTTTAAGATGTTAGAAAATTTGATTTAAAAGTGTCCTAAATACTAGGAATCTCATACATTGAGTATGGAAGTCACAGTAGCATGCATCAGGGAAGGTGGTGCTAATTAAAAGGTTAATCTGCAAAATATTTCAAGACAATATTTACGGATCGTATCATAACTTGAATAATATTTACATATTTGTCAAAAGAAATTTACAAAATAAGTGGACAATTTTGAGCAGAGCAATGTATTACATTTATTACCTGGTGAGGCCTCACAGCTTCCCGCGAATTTGGTCTCAATAACGAAACCGGTGGCGCACGCGTCTTTGAGCATGTGGCACCAGGACTCATAAGTTATGTTGTTGCTACCGCAGATGGGTCCGTGGGGCGCGGGTCCTGCTCCTCCTCCACGCTTCCCCCCCACCTTCTTGGCCGGCCGTGGGCAACGATAGCTGCAGGTGACACAGCGCGGCCATCCTGTGGAAGGCTCCGTAAGGCAAGCCTGTCTGTCCCGGCAGCGTACGGAATTGCAGGTTGCCGTCTCTGAGAAAATGCAAACGATGTATGCATTTGAGCTAATTGCAACGTAAAAAGTCCCATCAGTTACATAAAAAAAATACAAACAATAAATATTAAAAATAATAAAAGTATACACGAAAGAAAGTAATGATATGCTAGTCTCAAATTTAACGACAGTCACTATCCACTCCTTCAATTAAAAAACTGCAATTTACTTGATTGTTGAAAAAGAAGCAAAATCAACTACCTCATTTCACAGCCTATTTAGCTTGCCCATAAATCTTCTCCAGATTGGAAGATTGCTGCAGAAGTCTAGATATAATGAAAAATATTTAAATAACTACAAAATTTTGAATTGAAAATTCTATAGTATAAGTATAAAATTATATTCCATAAATCCTATAGAGAAGCACAAGCTTCAAGGATGTGGAACGAGTCAGAGATTTTACATAGGTTGCTTTATTAATATTAGAATATACTGTAACTATTCATTAATTTTTAACTTATAATAAGATTTTCTTAAGTTCTATACAGAAGACATACAATTTGTACCTTATATATAAAATTGATAAATATTTTTACATCCTATACTAAAAAATTAGTGTTCTAATAATGTTCTTACATAATTATCTTTCATAATTATAAATATCTACCCTATGATACATTCAGCTTCATAAATTCTTCAACAGAGTAGAAGGAGTGGCCTTAGTAAGAACTTAGTTAGTTCATATTTGAACTTGTTTGGATTTATTTTTAATTGTTTAATGGAGGTGGGAAGTTTATTAAATATGCTAATAGCATTGTGTAATGTACACCCTTTTGTATTACGGTTAGTCTGCATTTCTCCTTCACGTAAAGTTATTCACGATTCGTTTCCCATGAAAGCTTTACATGGAAACAACTTACTTAATATCGTTTCTTCTCATATGCAGCAAAAATCCTAAGGTGCATCCATGACATTTACTTAACTAATGAAAAATCCGATCATGTAGACTTCTTGGGACGAAGTCTTGAAATTTTTACACATTCTTGTCACGTTCTAAATTTTTCGAAATTCATAAGTCCTGGCACTAGAAATCACTTTTTTACGTAGATGAGATAAAATTCCAGCAGAACAGACAACGTGAAGAACCATATATATGCACATTTAAGTTTGCAACAGAATTTTTAGTCGGTTGGCAACAAATATATTCAGATTTTTACGAGACTATTTTCCTTTTTTTTTGCGCGGTTATCAAAATTATTGTTAACAAGGTACAGTGCCGTGCTCATTCATGATGATTACTTGATGTGATCATCTAATGAGCGTATTTTGAGTTGCGTTGTAATACATAAAAATCAGGGGCCTAAATAATTTAAGCAACTGCTTTTTATTTATTTAAATTTCTAACATACGCCTGCTGTTAGATGGAAATGGAACGTGCACTGCAATACTGTAACGTAATTTATCATATATAAATTGATTTGGCAGATAAATTAACTTAAAAACAATTCTTCCGGGTGGAAACCCAAGAATTGTTTATTCAGAATATACGCCGGGAAAACCTTCATTCTTTAAAAAATTAACTTAAATTTATAGTAGGCGTCGACTGGCAGGGAAATACGGAAACGTAAATTTTCTCCTTTCTGCGTCGCCGAAACAAGTGTTTCCGTCGTAAAATATCAAAGATCAACAACACCATTTTCCCCACTGGTGCAACAGACGACCGCAGATGGCTCTACAACCCTTGTAGGATAGAAACATTGTCCCTAAAGATAAATTTCGGTTTCGTTTTTATACCTCCTGATTTCTATCTTAGTGCACTAATACTTATTTTCATGTCACACATTTTACAAACATTCTCTGGACTAGAGTTTCCTAACTTGCTTTTTTATCTCAACCCCATCCTCTAACGAATTCCTAAATTAATTCGTAAAGGAAGTCTAGTTACAACTGCTTCAGGACAAAAACTTTGGGCTTGGGAAACAATCACTAGGAGATTATTAAGAAAAAAAAAACAGTAATTTTTTTAAAGGTTTTTCTATACTTTAAATTTTTAGTCATTATAATTTAATTACTAAATAATTTCCACTTTCAATGTGAAACCATTAAATTTAGTACTTTAATAGGCATAGTAAACTAAATTGAGTAGATTTCATTACTTCCAGTGTGCTTCTATAGAAAGTACAGCACTTAACGAACGCTAATTTAAAATTGAGATACAATTTCCCCCCTTTTTTTTACAAGTATTACGGGTTGGTTTTTAAATTATAGACGAGCTCATTTTGGAAATTTCCCCCTGATCAAATCAAATTGACTCCCCTGTGAAGTCTGGGACCCAAATTTGGAAACACCTCAACAGCAAATCGTACGTTATTTTTATTTTTAAATCATCCACTTTAATATTATTCCTGCAAAATTAATGCAATCAATACGATCAGGTCAAAATGCGTGTCTTGTTAAATTTTATTAACAGGAAAGTTTGTTATGTTGGTGGTTATACATTCTGGGTTGGCGGTTAGTTACATTTAAGAATATAGTGAAGTATACATTTAATTAAATACTGACGTTATTTGAACATAGATGTATGATACGTTGATGTAAATTTATGAAGTAGGAAGTATTGAAAGTAATTTTAATCTCACTGCGATTAGCTAAGGCTACAAAAGGGTCTATTATTTGTTGATATTTAGTCCTTATTGTGGATTCAAATTCAGCCAATTGTTTGACTTTTGGTTATTATGAAGATCTTAGTAGAGGACTTTTGAATTAATTGTGGGCGCGATTTTGAAGATCGGGTCTAGACCCGATCCTTGTGGGGCTCCAGCACTGGATGTGCCTTCAAAATGGTTGTCGGCGGGAAGTACGCAAAGCCGCAGACAGCAACTTTATTGACGTTACGTGTCATCAATACCCCTCAATAAACTGCAGTCGAATGCCAACGAACCTGGGGTCTCAATCACCTATCGTTATTATTAGAAGCAATAAATGAAACATTCCAAGCTATAAACCAACCGGAGGAGAGAGTAATGACAACGTTGGACTCCGATTAGCTGGGGACAATCGCACGAATAGATTTGAAACAACCTGATTGCTGTGTTTGTGCTTCAAGTCGCTTAAAAATGCGCTACACTCGGTCTCTTAATGTTACACGGTGGGCGGCGCTCCCTTCGCACACTTATTTTCGTTTTTCTTCTTGGCTCGTTTTGTTTTTCTTTTATTATGTCGTCGTTTCCTTTTTCTTCCTCGAAGCTTCGCGACTGGTCTAGTTAGGTTATTCCAGTTGTGTTCCGTCAGACTCGAATCTCTCTGTAATTTGTAAGTACTTATGCATGCATTACAACAGACATAGTATCAAATTGTCGGATACCGAACCCAATTTGAATTTATTGCATGTAAAGTTGCCCCGGAGCAGAGCTTGTCCGCCTTCGCAAAACTACGACGCCCTTTCATTTAAATTAAACTACTCCTTTCAAAGATTTCAAGACATTCTCAAAGAGAAGCAAATGCACGAAAAGAATAGACGTATTTCACTTTTACTGAAAATTGACTTCAATTCTATATCTTTCCATTAAAGATAGCTAAAATTACAGCATATACACAGCCGAATTCATCTTCTTTCATTTCACAGTTCCTGTGTGCTCCATTTTGAAGCTTATTCACAGTCCATTAAGTACAATTTCAGGAATTATTTCTACAATTATCGTCTCTGAAACGCCAAATAAGGCTACATGTTACAGAAAATACGACATTTATGTTGTCATTTAATTAGATGAATCGTGAATCTTGTAAGGTGGAAATTAACAACTAAATTGATGTTGATTTTTCTATGAAGCCAAGAAGATTGGCTCTTGGCTTATAAATGTTTCTTTTAACTCACACAATAAATTACGCTTCTGTAGTGATCATATTAGTCCTATCTGTTTCATACAATGTAACTAATTTAATTATCTCGTTTGACAGGCAATCTATCCATTTTCAAGTTCTATATGTCTTTAAGGTAAGACTTTTTTTGGCCTGAAAATGGGAAGGAAGGAACCTGAATCTTCAAAAGCTCGACCGAAACTTTCTCTGGGCAGAACACTGCAATACATCAAACTTTCATGGCAATTGGATGATTGGTACAGGAAACCATAACGGACAAACGTGAAGTCACAGAGCAGTTGATTGACGTGGGACCTATTTTGGCCTAAAAGGAGGGAAGAAAGTAACCTAAATCTTCAAAAGATCGGCAGAAACCTTCTATGGGATGATTAGAGCTAAAACACACACAAAAAAAATTCACAGCAATCGGATAAATGGTATAGGATAAACCATGTGAGTCGCAGTGTGTTTGAGCAGTTGATTGACGTCGGACCTATTTTGGCCTAAAAGGAGGGAAGAAAAGAACCTAAATCTTCAAAAGATCGGCAGAAACCTTCTATGGGATGATTAGAGCTAAAACACACACACAAAAAATTTCACAGCAATCGGATAAATGGTATAGGATAAACCATGTGAGTCGCAGTGTGTTTGAGCAAACCTGGTATATTAGGACTAGAGCTCGTCACATTATTTATATAGATGTAAAAATATTTTACACCGATTCAGTTTATTAATTATTCAGATTTTAAAGCTTCCAACATATACCATATTCATTCTTTAAATTCAAAGCTTTTAAAATTGAACTAAACACGTCAGTTAATAAAACGTTGTATTTTTTTAAAACAATTAATATATCACTAAAAAAACGTTCCGATTCAGACAAAATTAGAAAAAATTTATTTTTTATATAGACGTATGTCTATGCTTGTATCAGCACTAGAGGAACAACTTACCTGAAAAATTACTTGCGCTTTTTCACGAGAATCTAAATTGTCTTTTTATAAAAACGTTACAGTGGAGTTAAGTCAAGAACTGTGTTTTTAAACTGCGAGGCTAGGTTTCGTTCTTTTTTTTATCATTCATTATTCATATTTATAATATTTACTAGTTTTCTGACTACATGTTGTTAACCACTCGACCGCAGCATGGAAAACGCTGACTGAAATCGGAAATCACAAAACAAGAATATCGGTTTCCTCTTTTGTTGAAATAGTATGAGGAAGAGTTATAAGTAATGGATGCATTTAGTTTACTCGTCTCACGAACAAAGAGGAGGAAACAAGCTTTTAACGGGCCTGTAACTCCAGCCATCGTCTTGTCAAACATATTTCGTGTTTTAAAAATGATTCATTTATGATTTTTTTCTTACAAATTACTGATATGATTCGCTGTTTATCAGGAGTGCAGGAAACACTTACTACTTATCAAGTCATTCACCTTTACCGTCAAAGACACAATAACTATAAATATTATTACTAGGTTCAGAATTAAAAATTATCACAATATAAATTGGATATGGAGTGATAAAAACACAATTCACCATGCTCTCTAATCTATTTAAATAATTAAAAACTACCATTAACCACTGAAAGCGGATACGTAGCAGAAAGTCCCCCTTTACTGAAAGGACTAAAAAAAAGAGGAGACAAATATAGTGATTGAACACTAAAATTCATGCAGAAAATTTTTCCAACTGTCGAAAGTTTCACACTTGAAGTGATAAAGAGACTTGTGATAACCAAAATAGAAAAACAAAAATATTTAAATTCGGACGAAATAAGAGTAGAGAAAAGCTTAAATTAAATAGGGTTCGTACTTTTGTTGCATGTAAGTTTTTGCTAATGAGACATGCAACTGGGGGTCCAGCCATAAAGCAACTACAAATAAACAGAGAGCTAAGCAAGATAGAAACTCTGGTCTCTAACCTGGACGGTCCTGGGTTCTATTCGCTGGCCGGGCAAGCGAGTCCCAGTGGCTTCCTGGTGCCAAAAATGCACAATCATCAGAAAACAGACATAGATAAACATTCAATTACATAAATGGTTCACAGTCAGATCACACGAAGAAGCTTTAATATTTAAATTAATGAATACGCGAATGAACGAAGTGTAATGTAAAATATGCAATAATTACAAAAGTTAACAATCAATCAATCAATTTATTCTTATGATGTAATACTTATTTTTACAAATTTTGCTATAGACATTCTAGAAACACCGAACATTAATAAATTAGGTTGTTTTTATTTGCAAAATTTATGAGGACTATTAAAGGATGTGGCTAAATTATTTGTTATAAATTATCACGTTGCGTAGTAAAACTCACAGAAATGTAATATAGAACCAGAGTAAACAGTTCTGATGTATATAAATTAATAGGCGAAGCATAAATAGTCGATCACCATGTGTTTGATTTCAGTTGTGTACAATGAAATCCTGTCACTCAGGAATAGATATTTTCAGTGGTGCTACTAAAAACAGCAAGTGTCAGCCTGTGAAGCGTCTTCCAGGAAGTTTTCTGCAAGTGTAAGCAACTATTATGTTGTTATTAATTTTGTTCATTATATTCGTTTTTTCAGGTGAAAGCTAATTATTACACACACACAAAATTATTCATGTTTGCGTTTGTAAAAGTCGGTTCGTGGAATTATAAACTATTATTTCATTTACTCGCGTAAAATCATATACAAATGACGTGAATGGCCAATTTGTCATTTTTTTTGAATAGCGCATGAAGAATAAAAAGAACTTGTGGGATGATAATTTAGTTAAAATTTATATTCGAATTCAAACTTTCAGGTGAAGGACCTCTATTCAGATGCCCGAAGGTTCAATAGCGACTGTATAATTAATTATAATTATTTGTGGCAATTTCATTTGAGAGATTCTCCTGTTTTATAAATTTTGAAGATGACTTGTGTGGGTTATTACAAAGTATCAGTTTCTTGCACCGAGTCAATTTTATGGTAGTCTGTACTTACTAGAAACCTGTAATCGCTTAAAACGCCACTGATCATATATCGTTGAATATAAGGACTATAACAACATAGAACGTGATGAATAGCCTCTTCAGTAGGAGATTTATGTAATAATATGCTTGTCTGTTGTAGTAAGCGTAACTAGTGTAGATATGTAGGTTTCCGATTAATTATACATTGGTCACAGTGTTATTAGTCTTGAATGCAGCAGCCAATTGAAGTTGCAGTAAAATAAATCTAAGATGACAACTAATAGAAATTTTCCTCTATTTACTAGTAGTGGCAACCAACCGTCGGCCTCAGTAATTATCAATACGAACTTCTAGCTTCAAAGTGCAACATTTTAACATAATGCTAATAGAGGGCCTGAAAAATAAACGTGCTGTTACAAATAGTGTGAGACGAGGTTGCGTGATTCATTTATGTATAAAGTAATTTGAGGATTCAAAATGGAATTATTGAGAATTTTTGTTTTAAATTTAACTGATAATAGTGTATAGTGAATTAGTAATTTTTGCGGATTCCCAAGAAAAAAATACAATTACAACAATTCTACAGCAAATCTTCTTACATGTTGTCCTGTAAAATAATACACCCATCATTACAATAAACATTAATAGAATTCCGGAACAGTAGCTCGTATTCAGGAAAATCAGCAAGTGTCAGCCTGTGAGCCCTGGGAAACTTCTTCCAGGAAGTTTGCTGCAAGAGCTACTTTTCAGAAAACATGTCCTAGGAATTTCTCTATTCGCTCATACTAGGAGAGTGGGGATTTTGAGTTTATGCAAAGGAGAGAGGTTTCTTTTGAATTAGAATAAAAAATGCAAATTATAGGGATGCGGAGGTGACACAATTCTATTTTCAGGGAAGCGGATGGCCTTTACGGCTGACCAGAGAAGCTACTACAAATATCCAGTTAGCTTTGTTAGCATCTTCACTGAAACACTTGCTTTTGGTTTAATTTTTTCATAAAATCCACTTGAATTTTATTACTTATTTATATAATTACTTACGTTAAATTTGTGATGAATCCTAGTACCTCATTAGAACTTATCTACTTATCCGTCTACGTAACAATTTATCAGTGCAACTGCAACCATTATAAAGGAATATCTTTAATGAAGACAATCTGTGTTAATATCTTCTCCGGTTGACTGAATTTGTTTCAGTACGAGAGACATTTAATAATTAAAAAGAAAAAGTAGAAAGAAAGTTTTGTGGGAGCTGTTTGTTACTTACATGGCCTTAGGTTGGTATCGCTGAGAACACCTGAAGGATAAAAATTATTTGGTTTATAACGTCTAAATTGGATTTAACGATGGAGCGTCCCCTTGAAGTTTACACATTAGTTGAACAACATTCAGTGATCCAACTAAAATCTTTTCCCGAACGAATTGTGAAAGTTGTATTAACCGCGTAAATTTTTATAACTGAGGGTAAAAATTCAAAAACGGTCAAACCTCACTGACTGATGAGCATCGCCCTGGCCGGCCAGTTAAAGTGTCAGCTCCTTCGCTTTAAACCCACATTGACGACATTATTCGTGAATTCCGATGTATTACTTGTTAAGATTAATATTTGGGAAGGGGTAAATTTATTATTTAATATAATAAAACCCCTGTTGGTGTAAGCCAATTGTAATGATTCAGTGGGGACGGGAGGCTAATTTTAGTAATTACGATTAATATTTAATATTAATTATTGAGCTCCACAGTTGGGCGACAATTTTAATAAAAAAGTTTTAATTTATTAAATATAAGTTATCAATTAACCAAATGTTTTAAATGAAAATAAAATATTTGATTTATAGTTATGAATTTAATAAGAATAAAAATTAAAACAAAATAATTCAATTAAACGACACACAATTGAAAAACGATAGCAATAATAAATTAACGTTGAGACTCATTAGAAATCAGGGTCGAGAGAATCTATGTAATTTATAGCATAGTGAAATCTATAAAATTAAATTGAACGATACCGACGAGGTCTGCTGCTGCATTGTCTGGCGGGTTTTGGCTGTGGTCTGCTTCGAGGTGAAGGTCTCGAGGCATCTGCTGTCGATCCTCATCGGCTTCATCGGGTTGATCTCGCTGTATCGTGGACTCCTTGGACCGAAACTAGCGGAGACTCTTACCAGATATCTCCTGAGGCCTCAAGAGGAGCTCTCGATTATACGCTGTCTTGCCGAAATCTCTCAATTTTCTGCTTTTAGATCAACTCTTGCCGGTGACTCACCTCGGTAGGAATCTCAAAGCCCTCCTACTTGATTCCAGCAGCAAATCGGCTGCAATTTCCAATAGTACCTATTGGTTTGCATTTAAACAATTGCAGCAATGGGAAATTTTTCAGTTTCCGGGCATAAACATGTGCCGTCGGTAGCAATTCCAAATTAATCTCGTCATCTTCCGACTTGACGGAGACAAATCCTTTCTGAAAATTAGGGAAGGCTGACTCTGTTGTTCGTGAAAGGGTCCTTTATCCTATGTATCAGAAAAGGGTCGTCTTTATTGTCCAAAGGAATTTCGGGGGAAAGCGAGGCCACACAAAGACAAAAATTCATAGCAGAACTTAGGACTTACTTTTCGTACTTTTAATACATTAAAAACTATTGAATGTGTAGTCAAAAAGTTGCAGTAAGCTTCTCACAGATTGTAACGATATTACTTATAAGCACAAGTACAGCAAAATAAGTGCAAGTTGGGTCCCGAAAGAGTTATCTCAACAAAAATAGGAAACAAGATCAAAGTGTGTGCGTCCAAAATTGAAACGCCACGAAGGGAAGATGACCCTTTTTTAAACAAGATTTTAACATGTTATGAAACTTGGGTTCACCGTTCTGAACCAGAGCCTAAAATAGTTGAGAAACAACGAGGAGGTCAAATAATTAGAGGGAAACTGGCTCAAACGACAGACAAAAATTTTTACATGAAGTATAAAAAAATCATTTCATTGCTGGGAAAAGTGTGGGAATTATATTCAGAAGTAGTGAAAGTATCATTTTGTACAAATTCACAATTTTTTTCCAGAAAGATTTGTCTGTTTAATTATTGAATGCTCCTCGTTGTTCATTGTCCTTTGTTATTTATTCTTTGCGCTGTTGTTTCTGTTCGATGTAATAGCACGTGTTCGTTTTAGGAGTCAGAATTAAATGTAAGGTTTAAAATTTTGAGTGAAAGTTTTTTTTCTGAAATGGTAAGCAAGGTTCCGCTTTAATGCTCCTCCGCAAGGGAGACAGTTTTATCTACGAACTTTTCCTTTTTTACCTCTAAGGCGCTAGAGCTGTCTGAGCTAGACTCGATCAATGAAAGAGAGTCTGAGAGACCTTTGGCTAGGTCATATTTTAAACTACCAAGTTCCAGGTTTATAATGAATTACTGGGATCCTAAGATACGAATCAAATTAACTTCGGTCGCTTTTGAGTTACAACTATTATGGAATGATAAAACATTACTGATGATTTCATTATTTAACATTGTTTAAGCCAACAGAATTGACAGTCGTTAATTCACTAATTTCGTCCAAGCATCTGTCAATTCAGTTGTTTTATAATTATATATATGATTTATGATCAGCAATCATTTGCATTAATCGAAAATTTATAATATATATATAGTTTTTCTAAATATATGACATGGAGTCTGAACTCAACCATAAAAATGCTGAGCGTACTGCGAAAAATAATAAGAACACTAATTTAAAAAACCAATCAAATACGAAAATGTTTAAGTATCATGTAAATGTTTATGTTCAAAAATATCCATAAATTCAATTCACACTAATTATAGAATTAAATTAAAAAATATCATAAAAAGCTGAAGGTTTGAGTCTTTAACCAATGAGTTCAACATCTTCATCTCTATTGGACCTTTGACCTCCTAGAGCTTTCTTCAGCGGTCCAAACAGCTGATAGTCAGGCAGTGGCAAATCTGGACTATGTGGTGGATGTTATAGCAGCTACTAGTGAATTTCCTCCAATTTGGTCCAAGTTATTCGCGCCGCGTGACCTTGCATTGTCGTGAAGGAGGATGATGCTGCTAATTGGGAAACGCCGTCTTTTGCTTCGATATGCAGCTTTTGTTTTGTCCAGCAGTTGACAATAATATTCGGAGATCACTGTTCAGCAATAGTGGAGGAACTCAACCAAAAGAATGCCAATGAAATCCTATAACACGGTGGCAAGAACTTTTGGCCTTTATTGGTTCAGCCTCATGCCTTATTCTCCTGTTTCTATTGAGGCGTATAGTGATGAACCCATGTCCCATCACAAGTGACTATACGACTGAGAAAGCCTTCATCTTCGTCAGCATAACAGGCCAAAAGCCCTATGGCAAATGTCCAAACGGGTGCTTTTCTGATCAGGAGAAAGAAGCAGCCGAGGAAGCCACCTCTCTGAGATCTTTATGACGCCAAATTCCTTTTTGACGATCGAATGTGCACTCCCTTGACTTAGACCAACTGAAGAAGCAGTTTAGTCAACGGTGAGGCGCCGGTCTTCCTCCAAAAAGCTCCCTTACTGCACGGGTGTTGTTTTCCGTGATGGAAATTCGAGGACGCCGATTTTGACTCTGATTTTCCACCATTTCCCGGCCTTCAAAACAAAAAACTGTTGTGGCTCTCGTACCCGCGAGTTTTGGAGAGAGTGTGTCATCCCAGAATTGGGCCCGTAATCGAGTTGAAATTTCGGAAGGTTTCACTCCTTGCGCAACGGAAGCAGAAACCTCTTGCTCATTGATCTAGCATCGACTGAATGAGACTAACATTGGCAGTGAATGCTTCAGTGGAGTGGAGACACCCAGACCGAGTTCGTGGTAAAACGGCCAGGCCCTCCGACTCTTCTATTAGGCTTCCCGTTTATATTTGTATATAATGGATTACTAACAAAGCACCCATTTTTGTTCAGATACCAATAAAAAAAATCTAGAGGTCTGATATGCTGTAAAGGAGCTTTAGCTAAGAGAATGGGCGTTGACTGAAGAATTTCGATGAAGAATAAAAAGATAAAGAAACGTATAAATAGATTTGTTTTAGTACTACAAACCAGATATGTTTGAAGAGAAGACTGGCAGAAATAAACTGAAAAGTACGACCAAGAAAACTCTGATGTGAGTTGAGGATAATGAAGATTGGATATCATTTCTCAGTGACAGCTTTCACCTTCTATGAAATAGAAATATAATCGTAGGTCTGCAATTAAATTGGAAATAAATTTCAAATCGAATGTTGTGAATTATTATTTAAATTATGGTTGTTGGATGTAATAAGTTTTTTAATTCAAATATAGACTTACTTACATCTGTATAAGTTAATAAGTTGCAACAGGGAATTAAATTGAGAACCGCGTCTTACCGGTAATTGATGGCCCTAAGAGGGTAGTCGTGTAATTTATGAGGCGAGTTAAGACCATTTGGAGACGGAACGTTCAGTGCTGAGGGCGCGTTGATTGAGGTGCGTCACGTTGAGTGGGGCTAGACTCAAGGTCAGCCCAAGGTCGCGCTGCGCATGCGCGCGGGCGGAATGCCGTTCGCCAAGGTTCACTCGTCCGAGGGACGTTCCTCGCATCGGATACCTGCTTTGCTCCTGCCCTCACTCAAAATACACACATTCGCACGAGACACTCGCTTCAACAAAATACACTGTGCGACCAAACCATCTTTACATTACTATAAGTAGTGTCATTATCGGAGTATCGGCAGGTGAAAAAAAAAGAGTATTTTAAGTTAGTAAATGCTGAAAAGTATAAGAAATGAAATTTTTAGAAGTGAAAACAGTATAATTTGGTTACTGCTAAGATAAGGTTGAGGCTTGAACCAGAGTCTAAATAATTGACGAAGAAAATTGTACACGTTAACAATGCTCGTAAGCCAAACGTCGTGACATATAAGAATATAAGTATTACATATATATGTAAATAAAAAACATGGTTATTATCATTATGCGGTATGAACCTTATCGAAAAGAATAACAGGGCTTCATATCCTGTATAAAAGAAAATTGAAATCATACAGAAAAAATAAGGCTGTTCGATATATATAAGGCAATGTATTATTCAGAGAATCTTAACAACTTTTAAAAAGGGTGAAGATAGAATATTAAAGCGTTACGAATGTATTTTCGGAAATACCCCAAGAAAATTATTTTCCACGTCTTACATTGCAGGTTTAGAGAAGAATTGGATTATTTATGATAATTATGAAATCAAACGGAGTGATTCACCAATGTGTAAAACTGACAAGGAGAACTTAAGATTCTGCACAGAATTTCGGGAGTAATACTGCTTTGCGAAGGTTCCAACTTGAATTTTTTCTTAACACTGAGAATTAAGGAACAAAAAGGACTATTTGGGAAAAGTAATGAAACATTCCTAACAATAACTAAACTAAGTGGGAGCCATGTTGGTTAGAACATTCATTATGAGGCTTGAACCAGAGTCTAAATAATTATAGAAATTTTTATAGTGCCTCTAAGAAACGTTCATAATCGTGGACGTATTTAATATATTGCAGATAAATCAAGTGTATGACTATAATTTTTTTCCAGTTAACTACTGTAAAGAGAGCGAAGTTTTCTGCCGCACAAGTAAGAGAGACGATATGTGTAAAAACATGAAATATATTTTGTGTTTCTATGAAGGATAAATAAATTAGAAGAAAGACAAAAATGGAAAAAAAAACGTTGACCGGACCAAGGACTCGAACCTGAGACCTCCCGCTTACTGGGCCGTTCCTCTACCACTGAGGCAGTCCGGTTCTACACCAGGACCCGAAGTGAGCAACATCCACCATGTACACCTGAAGCTCAGGTAACCTACAAGCACCTACCAGGTAAACGGGACATCCTGCATTCGAATCCGGGTACGGTCGAGATTTTTAATTATTTTTTTTTTCAAATTATTTTTTATTGCCTTTAGGCTGAGTTTCAACTGAAATATTTTTCTCTATTTGAGAGAAAAAGTTCTAATTTTTATATTTTATATTTGCGTTTTAATATTTCTTTTATATCTATATTATACGTTTATGTGTTATTTTTAATTTTTAAGGATGTGCTGTACGTGATGTAAATTTTCCTCATTTGTGAAATATGTGGTCTATAATATATTAACCATTTGAATAGTTCTAGTCCCTCAATAGAAGACTAACTGAATCAATAAATAAAATCTAAATCTTACAGTAGATACAGGTGAAAGACTGTTAGTGAAAAAAAGTATTCACAGAGTTTCTTTTCGGATGGAATTGGCTTCTTATTCAGGCTTAGCCAGAAACATCAATGGATAATTTACATAATTAATTTTCTCTGTGATTTCACGTACTTGAATACAGTGTAAGCGTGTGAGATATTTAATTGCGTAGTGTTGAAAGTTTTGAGGAATCGGCTAAAAGTACAAACATAAGACATGCAGATAAATTAATTTTTTCAAATTTTCTTAGTGGCTGCAAGGAACGCGGACATGAACAAACTAACATTTTCATTGGAAATTCATTGTAAAAATATTTTCGTGTCATTTCTCCTAAATTAGACGCTTTTTCTTCCGCCCTGAACATTGGCAGACACAATAACATGAAAGAACCGCGGACTGTCTATCCTTCAGGCGCTCACACTTAATAAATGATTCTGGCGAATATTTTTCAAGTATGCGCACAGTTATACTCAAAATTGGATATTTAAACTTAGTTATTGGTAACTAAGCGGTCAAACACATCAATTACCGCGGTAGTATTATTTACAACATACATATATACAATAAAGTTGAACTTCATCGTAGGACAAGTAATAAGCTATTACGGTTTTGCCTACTATTAAAGACTTGCACAAGTGAATCCGCAATACAAGAAATATTAATACACAAAGAGACATTAAATTGGGTTCTGACGACATCGCAGCTAGAAGGATGACATTTATCAGGACACACAAAAACTTCTTCAAAAAAATAACTTGTGATATCAGTTCAAGAGACGATTGAATATATAATGTGGACAAAATATAAATAAAAATCCCATTAAAAAATTGGTAAACGTTGAAAAACGTTCAAATCTTCACTTCCCATCAGTCAGATACATAATGTAAGCTATCAGTTATTATTTTTCCACTGCGATATTTATTTACCAATTCCGTGATGAATTCTATTAATAGTTATGTTAATAAGACTTCACTGAAACGAAATGAGTACAACAGCATAATAGGTCAGAAAAAAAATTAAATTTAATAAGAAACATTTAGTACATCGTAATGACAATAACAAGATATGCTTTTCCTTTCATTATAACATTTACAGATACAATAATGAATTATTGCAATCTAAATGTAACAAGAAAATCAGATTTTAACAACATGACATATACTACAATTATATGAAATATATATATGTAACATTACTTACAATTCACAATTTTTGGCTAATTAACTGTCCAGAAGTCTGTAACGTAGCCAAAGTTGAACATGATAAGTCGATTATCTTGTTTTCTTTTCTTTTAACAACCAGTACTTTGTGCGCTCTAAATAGTTTCCCTTATTATATATTCCTAAAATATTAATTGTGACAATCTTCCAGATTTCCGAGTCATTTTCGTGGAGGTTGATCACGCTAATTTCTACGTTAAGTGAGTAATTGAAACACAATCTCACAAAGACGGTTTATCAGAAACTGTAAATTCCTCACTGACTGAAGAATGCAAGTGACGTGTGAACTGGGGGAAAAAAAAATTACCTGCAAAAAAGATTTATCAGATCCGGCCATGCAATAGTGTGAGCGAGCAGGAAGAAATATTGCTGTTGCATGAGAACTGCGGTCATTAGCATACATCAGTTGGAGTATCATTATGGACATACACGACCACGGTCGGTTAATACTCGCTAGAAAATCGATTTTTTTTTCAGCTAAAATTGTAGTGACTTTTCCCAGCTGTAGGAAAGTTAAAATTATATATCTTTTGTAACGCCGCTCGTGGGATCTGAATGGTCAGTGATGAGAAGGCAACTGTTTAGAAATAGTAGAGCTAAATGATTTTCTTAGGGTTCACAATTTGGCAAGTGGTTTTCATGACATTTATGAGACCATGACGTACAGACTGTTCCATAAAAATATTCATATTTTCGGCTTGAGAGCCCAAACACTTCCACTAACAACATTATCTTATTTAACTAGTTTTCAAAACAATTTTTTCCTGAAATTTTTATTTTTTTAGATTATTTCTACTCTCCATATGATTAATTTTATGCAATTAGTGTCGCTGTCCAATGTAACAACTGGCCATGCTGTTCATGTCTCCTGATTCTTTTTTATCATGATCACCGAAGCATGAATTACTAATTACTAATTACCACGTTAATATTCATATGGTCTATTTTAGTCTTCCCACTCAGGTACCAAGACTGCTTTAAAGGTAATTACCAACACGTATTTAAAAAATAATAAAAAAATATTTTAAATATATATATTATCTACATCTGAACCTGTCTCTACTTCTCAACATAGTCATAGCAGTAACGAGAAGTCAGTTTTTGAATGCATTTCGTCAAAGACGTGACGAAAGACAAGTCAATGAAATTATGTAAATCAAGGAATTTCCTAAGATGAAAAACGCTTTGTCGGCAAATTCGGACTGTAGGGAGGTTAAACGAATTGTTCACAACCAAATGATATACAATCAGATCTTGCGTTTGTCTGTCGGTATGTGACCGGGCGTTGTCAAGAATAACAATTTGACGCCTTTACGAGGGAAATTTTGTAGTGTAACACAATAAACGTATGTAACATCATTTCTGGGCAAGAATAAAACACACCGTCTGTCCTAAGAGAACCATAGACGTATTTTTTTTTGGGGGGGGGATGTTGCGCGACTTCACTCCATAGATTATTGCTTTGATTCTGGAGTGATGTGATACACCTATGTCTAACAACATGCAACTATGTGCGTTGGTAAATAATGTGACTTCACCGTCGGCGGGTCTTTAAATTGTTTTGAAGATTTCGAACCGCGCTAACAAAAGAAAGCCACAAAGTGACGATGCTTCACAGCTGAGTTCTGCCTTCAAAAAATCGCAGCTGCGGGGCTGCAAGCGCGCACATTAAAACGGTATTTACTTTAAAAGCAGTCTACGTATGCACTCGATCAGGTATATGGTGACTCCAATATTTATCTTAAGATATTCATCAGTTATTTTTTTTAAAAAAATGTATTCATTATTTAATACTCTTGTCCCGTTTGATTTGAATCAATAGACCATATGGATAGAAAACACCGAAATGAACCATTTTAAAGGAAGGTGGTTCTAGGATGTGAATCGAATGAAAGTAGCCTGGTCAATAGAAGAATGGACAGTTGTTAACTACGTTGAGGTTTCGTGTTTGAGGTTACACCCCGATTTGCGGGATTTTAAGTGTGGGCGTGCTGTTAAAAAAATTCTATATATGTTTGGCGAATCGTTCGTTATGGTATGTGGTACCTTTGTACCTGTTGAGACATTAGGATTAGCGTTTCACTACGTTATTCTCCCATTATGACACAGGTGGAGCGTCTCACGATGATACATGCAGTTACTTTAGACCAATCTGAAAAAGTCTGTTTCGTGTTATTGTTTTTTTTTTAGTTTTAAAGGAGTATGTTAACTATTACCATGGCGATTTCATAGGACCTCATAGGTTAAGAGTTTGCGACACGTGGCGTGGTGGGCTGAGTTTGTTAGCAGGTGCCTCAGGCCAGTCTCGAGAATTACTACTCACGTTTGCAGCGGCCTTTGTACGCCTCGGGGATGGCACGGCCTTTGTTGCACGCCGCCTCCCGAAGGTGGCAGGCGCTTTGGTAGGTGACGCCGTCAGCGCCGCACACCTGACTGGGCGTCGTCGTGGGTCGGCACCTGGGCGCGCACTTGACGCAGTGGGGGCTCAGGTTCTGGTCCAGCAGGCAGTGTCGCCCCGA
Source organism: Eucriotettix oculatus (assembly GCA_034510155.1). Lineage (NCBI taxonomy): Eukaryota > Metazoa > Arthropoda > Insecta > Orthoptera > Tetrigidae > Eucriotettix > Eucriotettix oculatus. The sequence goes on along the minus strand of CM067381.1, from coordinate 68,478,778 downwards.
CGGACAGTGGATCCGATCGCACGAAGCTGCAACACACGCCCTCCTATAGCAAACAGTGTTAATGTACCATCGCGTAAGAAATGGGCGCTTCTCTAGATTTTCAGGCAGACGGTGAGCGGCGTTTTCTTAAATTTATAATGTAAATTTTATAAAAAAAACAGCAGTAATTATCAATAACTTAAATATACCTCATTCCCAACGAAACACTCTTCAACTTTAGCTGTCAGCGCTCATGTGTGTTTTGTCAACACGAAAGAGGCGCTCGACTTGTGTTACAAAGCTGTTCCTGATGGTGTTATAAGCGCTCCCAAATTTTGTAACGTCATTGCACGCAGGAGTTCAGCGAATACTATTAATTCACGAAGTTAGCTGTTAAGTGATTATCATGACCATATAAAATAAATAATTTGTTGTTGTTTCCTCCTTTCTCCTTGACTCTGCTGCCCATTGGGAGCCTTCGCCTAAAGTGACAACTGTCGTCTTCCATGACACATTTAGAATCTGGTGCGGTATGCAGTCGGCGAATAGTTCTCCTTCAGTATTAACCTCAGTTAATATAAACATAAACATCCGTATTTTTTTATTATTATTATTTTAAAAACTTTTATCGTACAGATTATCAGTTAGGACGATAACGATACAGTATATACAATATTAAAAAGGTATATAATTAACATGATAACGTGAAGATAGGTTAATTCATTTAATTAACCTACTTTAGGAGAATTGGTTATCTTTATTTATTTTTGCGAGTACCTGAGGGGCATACGACTTAGGTGGGTGAGGATTGACAGGTAGAGAACTGATTTATGGAGGATTAATGAGGATGTGACATGATGGTAGAGTGGGTTAGGGTGATGATCAGGGGGAAGGAAGGATGAGGTCAATCGGAAGTTTTCTTTTGAGGCGACGGGAGCGTGGAGGAGGTATGTGGAGGAGGATTGTTGTGAAATTGCTGGATCGTGGGAAAACATCCGTATTCATCCCGGAATTCGAATCCGGGGTTCTGTAATGTGAAGAGGTGAAGCTGGCTACTGCACAACAGCAGTTTGGCTAAGTAAATAATTAGCGAAATTAAAAGAATTCTAATAGCGAAGATATATCAGTTACTTGTGGTATTCCACAAAGAAAAATAAAGGGACCGATATTTTAGGGCGACAGGTCACACGAGGGTATTCACGTGGTGGCAACCCCTCTTAAAAAGCTTAGGAAGGGAATCGGAAAGGGCGGATATGGAATGTATAACATGGTAGCCAAGGGTTGACTGAGGCCGCCGGACTATAGTTTAAGGATCCTTCCCGATGTTTTACCTAAAAGAGATGCAGTGAAAGCCCTAGAAAACCTGCACCAGGTATTTTGGGCTACTGGGTTCTTGTCCCGTGTTTTTCGATGATGGTAGTGGGGGGTTCCTGGAATATCACAGCACACCCTTCTCCATGTCTCAGTCAGTTTCGGAGGCTGCTGGCCGACTGTTCCAATAGGTGCAACAGGTAACCCTTACCTTACGTCCAAGACCATTCACATCTCAAAACAGACCTCGGCTTATGAAAACCTTAATTCAAAACCGGAGAGAGAAGATAGCAGTATATTGGGGCCACGGTTTATATAATCTGAATTTATGATCCAGTCCAGACGAGATTTTATGGCACTACAAAGATTTTCAAATTACAGCTGTTCTGGTTTTTGGCGGACATGACAAGTCAGTAATAAATGTGAAGGAAACAATATGGGAATATGACGTACGAATTTGATTAAATGGCATCTAGATGAGCTTCAATGGCCAAATAGGCTCCCATTTGAAAAGGGCTAAAGCATCATTAATAAAGCCAAATCATGGATTGAGTAATTCACAAACATAAATGGCTATTGATCGATTTTAATGGTCTTGTAAGGCTGTATTTGAAACTTTTGTAAGTTACGTGGATGGTATTTCGTGTTAATATACTTTTACAATACACGTAAAATCTTCAAAACCGTCGATTTTGAGGGAATTCTCTCAGAATTATCTAGGTGTTCAAATTTTAGGATAGTCACTAAGTTACATTCAAAATTAGTTTATTAAATTCCTATTCGTCTGAGTATTAAAAGATAATTAGATCATTAATATTAATATAGGAAAATTTTTACTCAAAACCTATAAAGTAGTAGCGTCTATAACCACCATCAACTGCTATATGACATTTTTTAATAAGTTTGGAATCGCTGAGTTGAAATTTAAAAATATTAAAAATGAATGACATGAGATAGGAAAGTTAAATATGAACTGACCAATAAGTGTCGGTGACAATACTACCAAACTTCATGTCAATAAAATGAAATTTGAATTTATTCTTACGTTCAGTTCTTCGTCTACTTCTGTTTCATACAAATATTTCTTTTCAACGATTTTTTTATCCATTTTGGTTTTTTTTTCGATTACAACGCCATATGTGACCCAAATGACTGGAATCGTAGGTCAAATTGGAGTATTTTTTTTCTGAAAAATCCGAATCTGCAATAAAACATTTTTCATTTACACTTTTTTTGATCCGATGCGTGGTTCGCGAGATATTTCAATACCTTCAGATAAACTGAACACCCTGTATATGTAAACGAAAAAAATATTATTTTGTTTCCAGGCGACACTAGAATTGTAATATAGAAAAAAAAAACACATGGCTTTATATGAAACACGCGATGGTGTAGAAACGGTTCACTACGTTGGTTTTCTGGTAATTGATTATATATCAAATGTTAGTACACGTCTTTGTGTTTCAATTGAAAACCGAAAATAAGACACTAATTTCTATAAAATTAGGGTCAGGCATATCTTTACTATTTTATAAGTAGTTGTGTATTAGCTCATCAAACTTAGAGCACTCTCTAAAAGTACGCCGTTGTTATGTTATTAATTTCGCCGTTGGTCAACAGAAATTTTCAGTATTCTGACGGCAACGTTGGCAGCAGTGTTTAGAGTACAAGGAAAATGCGAACTTTCGGCCGTCTGAGGCTATTAGAAGGACCAAAGGGTTTCCTACCCAGACCCAGAATACCAGAAATGCATTTAATGCGGTCCCTTGCTCCTGATTGCACGTAATGAAGGGCGCCGGTTATTCGACCGCAGTAATTCATTACGCAACTTACCAGTCTGATAATTATCTCGACAGCAGACAGTGTCTAGACCACGGATGGTAACACGGTCGCTACGTGTCCAATTAGCCACATAACAGGCCAAGGCAGCATTTACTCCACCATTCCCGCAGAATCGTTCATTCGTGATTACTCATAACCGCTCGGCGGAATTGCGTGTTTTTCTTTCAAAATTGTCCGAGTTTCTAGCCAAGGCTAGGGATGTGAGGCTAATGGACATAATTGGCATAGTTTTGGTATAGATAGTTTTTGGAGGCTGCAATACACTCGATGACAGTATTACTAACGAATGAACGTGCAGTAGGCATATAATTAAGAAAAAGTACTTACCTGCCACAGAAAAGTATAGAATACACAATTGATAACACCTCATAAAAATAATTTTGAAACATATTGCGACGGGATCCGCTCTTCTATAAATGAAATATCAACGTCATTTATAGTGAGTAGCTATTCCCTCCAATAAGTAAGTCTCATTGTGGAGACTTGTCAATAAGAGCGTAGGGAGGATAGAAACGGGGATACGGCAGAGAGAAAAGGTAGCCAAAATTAACAGGGGGCCCCTTTGTAAGGATCCTACCCAGCATTCATATAAATGAGAAACGAAAGCTTCATTAGGTAAATCGGACTCTCGTTACTTGTCCCACGCCATTACGATAACTGGAAGGGTTTGTTGACACAGAACTCCCGAGCCCTTGTCTTAACCAGGTTTGGTGGCAGCTGGTCAACTGTTCCATTTAATAAGGAGATGATTTTACTGTGTACCCCAGGATTTATGTCCTCATAGCATACACCTCTCAAAACTGACCCGGCTGTATCCGCTTAGGGGAACATTACTTTTAAACAAGAGAGAAATGTATGACAACCTCTAAGATGGTCGTTTTTTAAACTAATTTGAGTGAGATTCCGAATCTGTCGTGTGAAAGAAATCCAAGCGTCAACCGTGCTTAAATTTTCTTTGGGACTGACAAGGACCTAATTCAAGAGCTTAACCTGGAGAAGGTTTATATTATAGTAAAAAAGATGCTATAAGAGAGAAAGATGCTATAAGAAGGAATGAATTTGACACTGAACAACACGTTAGGACAACGGTGTAGATACCTCTGAATCAATCAAAGTCTCTTAAAACGTGGCATATTTATGAATATGTATTATAATTTGAATATTTTTTTGAATGTTTTAATCTCTGTTAGGAGATTTAATATATAATATTAATATATCCATATTAATTAGGATTCCTATGATTTATAGAGACGGGAGAGATCAATAATCCACGTTTTGATACAAGAGGGTTTTGTAAAATAGCATTAGAGGGAAGTGTTTGTGATAATAACAGAAGAGGGAGGCCAAGGATGGAATGCGCTAAGTAGATTGTATAGTAGATGTATAAATGAACCACCTGACCGCAGAATAGGTTGCATCAGACCAGTCTAAGGACTGATTACGACACACACGTGGTTGATATATCTATGATGGAATAAAATAAATAATGCTCGTTATTTGGTCACAATAATTCATTCCACTATCGTCAGTCATAATTAGCTATATAAAAAAAGGATGGATGTTTGTATATTCTTCATAGAGACTTAAAAGTGTTGCTGCTAAAAGTTTTACACATTTTTCTTTATTAGAGAAACAAAGAATCGTGGTTAGAAATGTGCGTTTAAAAAATATGAGAATGCATGAGTATGCAAAAGTTCGGGCATTGAGACGCACAGAATGCTGGGAAATGCATCCATTTGTTTACAGTGACCTACTCTTATATTTGATTAATTATATCCTTCAAAATACGGACACATGGAAGGATGACGCTAAACAAAACGGAATTTTTTAAGTGCGTAAGTTTGTATTCTTCTGTTTTATTTAGAACTGCCTTTTAACCTGACATATATTCACAGGAACGCGGCAGATTTCAAACTGGCCTTTTCCCAATTGTATCACACATTACGAACTCGAGGAAACATTAAAGGGTGATAAAACCATTGGTAAAGTTTTTTAATAAAATAGATTCATTTTAAATTTGAAAGACTGACGGAATAATTTAAGAGAGAATTTTCGAGAATCTTTGGTGGTTATGTGTGTAGTTTTAATGTTGTGTATTTATAATTGTAAAGTTTTGCGAAGTAATTTCAGGCCAGAATTTCATTGAATTAATAAAATTATATAGAATTAATTTTTTTTTCTGTTCAGGAGATTGCGAATTTCGTTATTTTTTTTACACCTGTTTTATACAGTAAACAATCATTTAATACGTTAAGCATCACGTGCAGGTCTGTCATGATTGTAGCAAGGTTGAGTCACTCTATTGACTATACAGGGATAATACAAATATGTAATAATAAATAAATAATATGGACATTAATGAAAATAAATTATTGACTAAGAAATTAATACAATAAAAATTTTTATTGTATTAATTGCGTTTCCAATTATTAATTTTTTTAGTTATAATCTGTTTATTTATTGTAACTTCGTAATTTATGTAACATACTGGGGCTTTCTGCGTCAGTGATCTTCCTGAAATCAAATTGTGCATAGCATAATAATTCAACCGGTCAAGCAATTAGGCCTGAATCGTAATGTATAATCTGGAATTTCAAGGCGAATAAATTTGCTGTTACCTTTTGGAATTTGGCTCTCAATCCCGAGCAGACGTTATTCGAAGGTGATAGATAGGTTTATACCACTACCGCGCCATTGTGCGAAATTCCACGGCAGTGATTCAGCGAGCGGAGATGATGCAGAACTCCGGAGATATTCTGACAGCTAACAGAAATGACAAATACAATCCGGAATATCAAACTACGCTAAACAAGTGGTGTTTATGTGGTCTTGAGGCTTCTGGGGCCCAAGGAATGCAGTCTTCCCTTGCCGCGCTCCTATTTATAAGCAGCCCAAATATATAAACTGTAATATAAGCGACAAGAATGATAAGCTCCGAGTAATAGGGACTAAAATAACCGTCGTGAGGCACATGAACAGCATTTCAGTTCATCAGCCTCTGCTGCTATAATTACAAATTACGCGAGAGTGGGTTTTTCATTTCTTATTTGATGATTATTTCTTCTGAATCACGTGAAGCAGTTAGTGTAGTGCACTTTAAAACTACAGCGAAGGTGGGTTTACATATACCGGTTTATATATATGTATATATATGGATAGCTGAAATATTGAAGTCGTAAAATAATATAATTAACGAGAATCACGCGAATGTTGCACATCTATGCAATGATATTCTCCTCATATGTAGAACATGATGCAGTGTTACAATTTCCTTTGTACACAGATTACAAGATTCTCGTACGTTCTACCAATTTATTTAAACAACTTTCTAAGATTCAATTGTGTGCACAGCCATTTTAATCCATTTTCCCGTTCCAGTTTCTTTGTGGTCGTCAATTTCATTCTCTAATTTGATAAAATATTTTTGTATCTTGTATTTTAAAGTATTCTTCAGTTTCCTCTTTTTTTTGCTTCCTGTATTACTATGTCCAATCAGTTAAATGCAGTTTGTGTCCTAAAGATGGGAATAATCGACCAACATTTTGCCTTTAAAATGTTGCACTTCTATGCAATGATATTCTCCTCATATGTAGAACATGATGCAATGTTACAATTTCCTTGATACACATATTACAAGATTCTCGTACGTTCTACCAATTTATTTAAACAACTTCCTAAGATTCAATTGTGTGCATAGCCATTTTAATCCATTTTTCCGGTCCAGTTTCTTTGTGGTCGTCAATTTCATTCTCTAATTTGATTAAATATTTTTGTATCTTGTATTTTAAAGTATTCTTCAGTTTCCTCTTTTTTTTGCTTCCTGTATTACTATGTCCAATCAGTTAAATGCAGTTTGTGTCCATTAAGATGGGAATAATCGACCAACATTTTGCCTTTAAAATGTTGCACTTCTATGCAATGATATTCTCCTCATATGTAGAACATGATGCAGTGTTACAATTTCCTTGATACACAGATTACAAGATTCTCGTACGTTCTACCAATTTATTTAAACAACTTTCTAAGATTCAATTGTGTGCATAGCCATTTTAATCCATTTTCCCGTTCCAGTTTCTTTGTGGTCGTCAATTTCATTCTCTAATTTGATAAAATATTTTTGTATCTTGTATTTTAAAGTATTCTTCAGTTTCCTATTTTTTTTTGCTTCCTGTATTACTATGTCCAATCAGTTAAATGCAGTTTGTGTCCATTAAGATGGGAATAATCGACCAACATTTTGCCTTTAAAATGTTGCACTTCTATGCAATGATATTCTCCTCATATGTAGAACATGGTGCAGTGTTACAATTTCCTTGATACACAGATTACAAGATTCTCGTACGTTCTACCAATTTATTTAAACAACTTGCTAAGATTCAATTGTGTGTACAGCCATTTTAATCCATTTTCCCGTTCCAGTTTCTTTGTGGTCGTCAATTTCATTCTCTAATTTGACAAATTATTTTTGTATCTTGTATTTTAAAGTATTCTTCAGTTTCCTCTTTTTTGCTTCCTGTATTACTATGTCCAATCAGTTAAATGCAGTTTGTGTCCATTAAGATGGGAATAATCGACCAACATTTTGCCTTTAAAATTTCATTAAACTCATAAGAGCTCGCATTTGAAAATATAATTTATATGGCAGTCAGCAGTAATTAGAATTAAATGGCAGGAAAATAAAGCAGACCTCAAGAAAGGAGTAAGAAAATGATGTAGTCATAGTCTTTAACATATATAGAATATGTGACGAAAAGGTTAAAAATGAATATGGAGAAGAAATAAAAACCATAAGTTTTTTATGATGATATTTTATTATATATTGCGGTATTAGGGGAGTCAGAAGAAAACTAGGAAACCATAATAAATGGTATGAACGTGATCCCGGAGGAAGAGTACAACATGAGGAGGATTAATACAGAAAAAAAGCAAGGTGATGGAGTGTAGTAAGGGAAACGATGGAATAGTAAAGGGTGTTTGATTGGGAAGGGATATTCAAGGAAGTTAAGGAATTTTGATATTTAGGCAGCATCATAACTGGGAATGTTAAAAGCATAATGGACATAAATAATAGAATAGCACAGGCAAGAAAGGCTCATATAAGTATGAGTATTAGAAATTCATTAGTAAAAATATTCTATAGAGTATGGCGTTATAAAGGTGCGAAACGTGGGCGATAGGAGTTGTAGAAGAGAAAAGAATAGAATCTTTCTACATGTGGTGCTATAGAAGAATGCTGAAAATCAGATTGGTGGATAGAGTAACTAACCAGGAAGTTCTATGCAGAATAGAGAAGGCCATGTTTTGACTGATGAGTGTCTCGTAAAATTATCATTGGAGGGAAGAGTGTGTATTGAGAGCAGAAGAGGAAGGTGAAGGATGGAATACGCTAAGCAGATTAGGGAGGAGGTAGGACGTGATGGCTATGTGGAAATAAAAAGGTTTGCGCAGGATAGTCTTAAGACTGAATACTAGAACATTTTATTCTTTTTTAAGTACATTATGTTCCTCGTTGCCGCCAATTTGTTTTCCCGGCACCCAATTGGTCGCAGAAGTACTGAAACGGTTAAGATAAGCGTAACAGTTAATTGAAGAAGAAGAATTCCACGCAGTCGGAGGAAAATATTTTTGGTCCAAGATCGCACATAACGTAGATGAACTGAGATTGTTGCCGAGGAAGCAAACAGCTTGGAAAACTGACAATGAAAATGCTATATCAATGTTATACTCACATGTATTGGACATTTACTGAAACGCAGTGCTGTTTGAGTAACAAGAACATGTGACGTCACCTACTGTAATGTAGACAAAGCCTAAAAAGGAGTGTTAATGTATATAATTAAATTTGTTAATATCTGGTGCTCTTGTTAGTTCTGAAGTTCGCACCATTTAGAAGATTTACATTGTTGAAGTCGGTATGGGGAGGAACACACAAGGAGCAGTTGAAGGGGATCCGAGAAAATAAATATAACCAGAAATGTGATAACAGTTGCAGGAAGTTATAGAAGTTGAACATTAAAAGCAATACGTGGTGGTTATTTAATGAGTTGCAGAGAAAGTTTGACGGGGGGGGGGGGGCAGTTGGCGTTGATGGTAACATATTTTTAAATGTTATACAACAGACGCGGGAGAAAACTTCATCATTGGTCCATCTAGGCCATCAAATAAGAAGTATAAGGCACCGGAAGTAGGAAACATCGCCGCTGGAACCGACCACACATTAACCAGCACAGAGTTAGACACCAGGATATTATGTAACGATATTTTATTTGCATCTACCACAAGTTTATTTTCAAAATAACTAAGACGTCAGTATTAATGTGCAGTATTACCACTTCTCGGATTGGTTATCAAAATGTTGGATAACATGGGACTGTGGTCAAATTTCTCAGATATTTTTGAAATTTTTAAATCAGTGAAAAACTAAAGTATGTAATTAAGCAATTTATGTCGATATATTTTATTTTAATAATTAATACATTATTTCCGTCAAACATAGGATATGGCTATATCTCGTAATTAAATATTACGCAATAGAAATAATAAAACGAATGAATTATCACATATGCAATGAAGCAAACCTTGTTGAATTTGTGATTTGGGATAAAAATGTGAGTATATTTTCAGCCTTTTAGTACCGGTTTTGTTTATTTAGTTTACGTGTAGATTGCGTCGACGAAAAATAAGTTCCTCCTCCTCTGAAATTCGGTGTCTAGAGCGCGATGGTTTCTAAGCCACGTTAAAATTATATTCAAGTTAGAAAGTTCGCAGAAGACTTTTTCGACGAAAAAAAATATATACTTACAACATGGCGATGGTACGCTGAGATAGTTTTATTTCGTTATATTGATTATGTGACTATCAAACACATTGTATTTATTTATAAATGTTTTTATTCAATTGATAAGCCTGTTAATGAATATAAGTCCATACATGCGTTCATTTTGTTGAACGTGACACGCGAAGACATCAAGCTTGAATCGTTTCGTTGACGAATATACATTCAGCAATTTTGTCTGTTACTTACACGCTCTGACTTTTCACCATCAGCAATTTATAGACAGTAAGATTAAGAATAGTGTGACGTACTCTGACAGTGGCCGCTGTAGGCGACGGTGAGCGTGCTGGCTTTCTTTCGGCAAGCCCTTTTCCTGAGGCGGCACACGGTCCTGTAGGAGCGACCGTCTGTGCCACAGACGGGTCCTCGAACTCGGGACCGAGACCTGCAGTCGGGCGCACACACGCAGCGGGGAAGTCCCTTCTTCAGCACGCAGCGCCGCCCTTCGTCGCACTGCACTCCCGAGCACGACTCTGTACAATCACAAACACACAACATCACATTCAATAATTAAATAGGCTAATTGACTAAGGAACAAGAAAATGTTTGGAACTCTCATGACATTAGGTTGGCATCATTGGAGTGGGATGAACACCTGAAGGATAAGAATTGCTTTTTTTATACCTCATAATTGTATTTAACTTGAACAACGCTCAGTGATCCGGCACTTGCTCTTTGAAAGTGAAAACTCGCTAAACTCTTCTCTGGAATGATTTTACAGAATGGTGAAAGTTCTATGGACCGCAGATATTTTTATAACTGGGAAAAAACAGGTAAAAAATAGTCCGAACACAGTGACAGACGCACAACGTCGTGACCGACAAGTTGAAGTGTCAACTTCTTTGCTTGAAACTGGCATTGATGACATTATTTGCTAATACCAACGTATTACTGTTAATAACTAGTAAAAAATTACAGTAAGTGATGCCACAACATCAAGTACGGAAAGCGCAAGATGGCTTCACCAAACTGACTGAAGAAAAAAATGGGTTTGGAAAGACTACCTCCTTGTCCCTACAGTTGTTTGACTCCCTCCGATTATCAATTGTTTGGTCCATTCAAGGAAACATTAAGCGTTTGCCGAAGGATGAAAAAGATTGATGGACACACGTCACGTGGGGTGGCGTTTTCCCTCGGAGAAGGGGGAAAGAAGAGTTTAGCAGGGGAGGCGAGAAGACAAAAAATGAGCAGATTTGATCAAGAAGTTGAAAGGGTGAGGAAGCAGGGAGGCAGTCAGTGCTGCTCGGAATTGGAAAGGAACAGGAACCTGAGGAAGTATGAGAAAAGAATAAATGATCAATTAAATAGTCAGTGTATCTTAGTAGTAGAAAAGAAGAGCAGTTATATTTTGAAAGAAGGAGAGTCATTTTCATAACTTATCGATAAAGTATAAGTTCACCGGAAGTCTATCATATTTTCAAAATTATCGGCTAAGATAAAATTTATCAAGGAGGAAAACTGGTTTTCCTCGATCAACGGGTAGTACCAGGTCCAGAGTCTTTTCTTTCGACCGAAGGCAAATAGACAACCCGATAAAGGAAGCCGGAAAGTGAGGGAGGAATACTCTACTACGCGGAAAGTCAGTAATTAACCCTGAGAACCAATTGATTTTTAAATAGTAAATTTCCTTCAAAGATCATAGACTTTCCCGGTGTAATTGGGTCAAACTGCAATAGTAGTGCGGCGTTTCGATGACGTAAGGTCCTAACCTAATCTTCCAGCGAACTGTCGAGTTTGGATTCCAGACACTTCGCTGGAAGATGACGAAGTTGGAAACCCAAGAATGTTTTCTTCAGCAATTATACTTAATATGTATAATTGTATTAATGATGCGTTGACGCTCCTAAAATTTGTTTTGTTTTATAAAAATTAAATTTTATTTTTTTAAATCACTAATAATTTGTTAAATAATTTTAAATAATTAACTTACATATTATGCATTAGAAAATATAAATGATACGCCGTGTTACTTATTATGTTAAATAACTAATATGTGGTAATTTTTCGTTTCATTTAAATGTATTTCTGACAAAATGACTTTATTCATTCATAAGAAAGGTTGCTCAGTGTCATGACTGTCCATAGACAAACCACGAACGCATAAAATAAAGTATGATTTTATTTATGCATAATTTAAGTAATGACAAGTATGACCACGTCATGCGTAGTTTGTAGTTCAGCAATTTCGTTCAAGAGTTAAGTCAGCCTAAGTTTAATCACAAATGAGCTTTATCATTTCGAAAAAAAAGTGATTGCAAACTTGACGATTCGCTTTGAAAAATGTATTTCTTAATAATAAAATAGGGTATAACTGGTTTTTATACTTTTATTCAAAGAATGAAAATAATGAAGCTTGGTTTGTATTTGTTCGCCCCTAGTAATAGGAGAAAACAATGTTTTCAGGTGTAATTCCATCATGTTACGATCGTGACTGTGACATTAACCTAATTAGACTAATATATAGTTAAACTATTGCACATAATGGTGGGAAAATTAAGTTGAAGATATTTTAAAGCTAAGTAAGTTATTAACTAAAACATGCTTATAATAAAATCTAAATATTAAATATCCTAACGCTTTTACTAGCAAGTTTTTTTCTGTTTAGTCAACTATTTTTCTTGTGTTTACAGAATTCTCGGCCGCGTGAAAAACATCGAATGCTTTTCTCTGGTTTTCATTAATGAAATCCGCGTGCAGACACGAAGTGCTATCTCAATTTGCATTCCGATATAGAGTACACGGTCAGAAACGAGTTCTCTCGGCCTGTAATTATTGCAGCGTAAATATGGTCTCTCCAAGTGCTGTTGCCGTTGATTTCTCACCGGCAGGAGGACGTCACTAAGGTACAAAAAAATACACATCATGTATCCAACCGAATCTGTTTCGTGAATACATTTAGATCGTGTTAAGAAATTAATTTATTTGTGGAATCGGAATTTATGCATTAATATCTGTCATGGAACTCATATACAAATTTATATCTCTGAAGATGCAGTTTTAACAGTAGGGAGAAGGGGAAGATTTAGGAAAATTAATAAACGAGAAATTAGTAGAAAATATTTGTGAATATATTAATCATTCTAATAATATTGACTGGCTGTTTTTGGTTTAAAAGTTGCCATTGCTTTTCTGCGATATTGTTTATTCTCACCGTTGCCATTTAGGGACGATCTTTATCTTATATCAAGCATCCGAATGAAAAATGTTAGAGGCTTTTATTTATTGATATAGTAACAGAGATAAATTAATTACCCGAAAGGCTTCTACAGACGATGTAATTTATTAGTAAATATTGATTATTCACAGATAGATAGGCAAATAGAATGAGAAAAGGATTGGGGGAAGAGATATTTTAATAAGCAGTCAACAGTTAGAAATTTGTGGGAGAAACGTAGATACTTTCTACTAAACAATTCCCTTCCACTCAGTTTCAAATACGAATACTTGAAAATTTAATTATACATATTCGTGGGATACGGCTGAAAGTAAGGGGAAACTACAGCCGCGTCTTTAATTTCCCGCGTACATGTAACGCTCAATGCATAAAAATATGATGGCAGCCTCTCGGGTAAAATATTCCGGAGGTAAAATAGTCCCCCATTCGGATCTCCGGGCGGGGACTACTCGGGAGGATGTCATCAGAAAGAAAAAGATTGACGTTCTTCGAATCGAAGCGTGGAATACCAGAAGTTTAAACCGTGCGATGAATTTGTTTTTTTACATGCGGTTGAAACGGAGTTACACAGACGAAGTGTAAAACAAATTACGGGTGCCAAAGACTCGCAAAGACAAGCAGTTCACCATTTTTCCCCACAGAAAAGACTCAGATGTGTAGAGATTCGTAATCGCGTATACTTGTTACTATTGTGTGTCGTAGATTGACTTTACACTTGCAAGAACTTGCAGCAATTGTCTAATAATAAAAAGACATGCTTAACCAAGTGTTTAAGGTCGGAAGGAGAAAAACAATATCATTATAACAGGCATTCGAGCTGATAACTAGCAGAGGTAAGAGTTAATATTGCTATTAAATTAAATGTTTGTAATTCTTTTCATAAAATTTACGGAGATTAATTTATAGATAATTATAAGCGATTAATTTTATGGTGTATTTTCTATTGAGAATTTTATTACGTTTTGAGGTTATATTTTTAATGTTGTAAAAAACATTTGTAATGCCGATAGAAGTCTCCAGATGAAACAAATTTATATATTAAAACGGAAGCAGTGAGTAATTTTTTTTGTTATAATTCTTCTAAGAAAGTAGAATAAAATCTAAACAAGAATTAGAAAAATTAGGTGAAAAATGTACATTAAAAATGACTTTTTTAATGTAAACTAAATCTTATATCTTAAAGTGCAGTAATAAATTCTATTAATTAAAATTGATCGCTGATTCGGAACAGTTATTCATTACTTTTAATCGAACAAAATATTTTAACAGTAAATAATTTCTGTCCCCCAACTTTGAGGAGCATCACTCAGGTCCGCTTAATTAATTATTTTACAACAGTTCACGGATTACTCCTGCTAATGTTCCGGGAGCAGGCTGACAACTATAAATCGTAATCTAGTAAAAAAATAAATAAATAAATTTGGTTGTTCCATCTTGGAGAACAGTTAATGGTTACATGGTATCTTAAATATGTATATTGAACAGTCATATTTTAACGTCAGTGAGATAACTTTTATTACTGTGCTTATCGCCGACCGATTGCCGTTTTATATGGGCACGATTAAAACTACTTAACCCTTCCATTCGAATGTAGTACATTAAAATATAAAATCAGCTGAAAGAAGAATAGCCGAAAAAGATTTATGCGTGCGCTAATCGAGCATCGTTTGAATCTCCAATTAAGTTTAAATAATTGAATATGGCGAGAATTGTAACATAAAAAGGTTATTCATAGATCGTTTGAAATTGTTAATTATATCTGTTGGGAAGAAATTTGTCTTGGAGTTCTCATATTCAATAGAAATTTCTTAAGGACGATTTGTCACAATCCTGAAAGGAGTTAATCGTTTCCATGGATAATCATTAATGATTTATTGAAATACGTTTACCGTTGTTTTGTTAAAGACGATCGATCAGATGTAACGTTAAAAAATACCGTCCCCATGTTCGCCCAAACACTAATGGAAATTGAATGTACGCCTTACCCTTGCAAGCGACGCAAGGAACTCCTCCTCCAAGAACTCTCCAGAAGAAAAGTGTTCCTGAATCCAGGTCCTCGGCGCTCCAAGCCAGTGCCATACCGTTCCTGGCGCAACACTCTTCTTTACTCATGGGCTGGCTAAATAAATCCGTGCAGCGACCGTTCCGCACCCGCACAGACCAACAGATACCTCCTGAAAAACAAACAGAATCAGCTGTAATATATGTTCAAAGCGGTTACACCCGTATTTATTTATAATCTTTACTCAGACATATATCTAATAATTGTATGTACAGACTTATTAAAAAGCAGCATAGTTTAAATTGAAAGATGAAACATTGGAGCATGAATATATGTTTAGGTACATCACGTTTCATTTGCATTCAAATACACTCAATGGTGGATATGTCGTAATTTAATTCAATGGAAAAAATAATGTATATTTGGTTTATATATATATGATACATTTGAAACATTATAGTGCACATCTCAATTTATTAAATTAAATTAGTCTTTTATATAGCGTACATCTCAATTTATTTGATTTACTTTAATTTGTCATTTTAATGAAACTTAACCGCGTTGAGTATTCGCTGGCCCCAGTTATTGAATTATTATTTTATTTTAAATTTTCATCTATCCTAAAGATCTGTGTTAAATGTGCGGCTGATAATGTATATTTGGCCAGGTACTGGAAGAAGCTTTCGTTTAAGGATAGCCAGGTTCCCAGAAGCAGCCTTCCGCCTTAAAAAAAACAAAGCAGCATTTTCACTAGCCAACCAGTAAACATTTAAAAGATTTGGCTGGGGATGCTGAGGTCAGTTTCCACCAATTAGGGGAGTAAGGCATTCTTGACTGAGATTTGACGGAGGGAAGATCGCTGGAACAACGATGAACGAAGCAGATGACCGCGTGGATAAAAGAACCGGGAGTTGCTTCGAGTCCTTCAGCAGCAATCCTTATTTGTAAGCCGTCGGAAGTTTCCTTCCTGGGAGTGTTGCAACAATAAGTTTAATTTTCGTTTTTCTTGATCAAAGTTCTATTCCTTGAGTTTCCATCCTAAAACGCGGTAATCTAGGAGAAAGTTGCATGTTGAGCAGCCGGAAATATATGTATTAAACTTAGTTTATTTTTGTAAATAATTTTCTTTTAATTTTGTTGTATAAATGTAAATGTGTAAAAATTAATTTTGATTTTATTTAATGAATACGTGGTGTGCCACAACATATTGAATGTGATAAATTTAAAAATACTCAAGACCTGTAACCATAATTATTTATACAACTTTACCTTCCTATAAAGCAGATTTATGTTGAAATTATCAGTTTCAGGACCTCAAAGGTGAAGTACAAGTCTATTAACGTTCATTTATGATTTATGCGAAAATTATACAATGAATATAATGAAGAAAAATATTAACAAAATTACATGAGAAATTGTTAAATGGAACCCATATCATTTAATTTTTACTATGATAACAAGAGAGACGTAATTAATCGTGGTTAAAGAACAACTTATAATGAAATTGGTAAAGAAATCTCCTTAAATATTGGCAGATGATTTTGCCCTATTCTCTGAAAAGCAATTGGACAACGTAATACAGTAATTGAATATCACAGACGACTTGGTTCATATTTAACTTGACGCAAGCAAAGTTCAAATAAAAAGTGTTAGACGACGAAAAGTGTTATGCATAAATAAATTGTGGTTGGTTGGAAGTAAAGGAATAACTCTTTTAAAATTAACTAACAAGATACGGCTCTTACAACATGTCAATTTGTAAGAGGTAATAAATTGTAACACATCCTGTATGTGAATTCGTAATGGAGGTAAGAAAATTGAACATAATACCCTAACATGCTGAGAAGAAGAAATGGATATTATAATTCAACAGCCTTATAAATGTTCTGCCCTTCTCAGTCTCAATATTTAATGCTTCAAGACATTCATTACGTTATTTGATTAAAAAAATTCATTAATCACTTTTTTTCTTAACTTCATAATGATCATTCCACGCGTACATTAAATTTTCTTTAAAGTTTGCATTGTACGTGCTGTTCTTTTGTTCTGTAGTAATTATAAATTTATTATTTTTATTAAAAATGAGTTTCAAAAACTCATTAATTTTCCAAAAGTGATACCAACAATGGTAAATCATTTAATTGAATTGATTTTTGTTTACGAAGTGGAAAAGATAATAAAGCAGTTGGATATCACTAGTAAGTTGGCTACTTATAAAAATAATCCACAGGTTAGTGTCTTCATAATTAAACAATGAGACCTGACTGAATGCCTGATTTTTACCATGTTATTAATACAATAAATCACTATGTTTCATCCCGAGTTTGGGGCTTCATTGGGTGAAAATTTAAAAAAAAGATTGAGGCCTGGGTTACAAATAAAACGAGATAGCTTGTGGATGATGTAATGTAAGTTGTAAATGCTCAGTTACAACATGAAGGAAAATTCGATATGGTCCAAGAATTGATCGATTGGAAGCACTTGATGACATTTATAAGTTGTATACGACTTCTTAATATAGCACAGTTAAGTACGTTAACCAGGTTGCGGATTAAAATAGTTTTTTTTTATTGAGACAGACATACTATTAAATGGTAATAATGAACTGACGTTGAGAAGATATTGAATGAATGGGTGAAGCAGACTATGGAGGAACGGAGACGTGGAGGAGAGATTGGTTTCCGAGATCGCTCCCACGCCGGCGGCAGTTCAGTCACATCCTAAAAGCCAGTGGTTTTCCTTGATTGAGCTCTCACATTTCTGTCCCCTTCCCCGCCGTCTAGCCGTCATGCTATCAGACTCCGGGGGCCAGACATGAATGGGAACAGGACGATCCTCCGGGGACAAATCACCAGACACAAGTAGTAGTAAACAGTAGTAAAGAGTTCGTTCTCCGGCGCCGTCTAAATAATCTTGGCCAAACTTCTTTGAGACGTTTTCATTTCACGATTCACGAAAGTTACTGTTTGTTGATGGGAATGATAACCAAATCCAATTTCCCCGTCCGGCCTGCCGACCCAGATTCTTAAGTTTTCCTTCATCAAAGTCAGACGACATTCAGAAACAACAAAGCACCCCCTATTACGTTGTTCACAAAACTCTGCAAATGCCTCCTAATACGCTTCTTCTTGAGCTATTAAATCTATTTATTTTTTTTGTATATTGTCATTTAAGTTCCGATTACTTATACGTTCCAATACGACTATAACTCTCATCTGGCTCTGATGATATATATATCTCGTTTAGAAGATAAGAATCGCAAAATGTCGACCGGACCCGGGAATCGAACCATCTGAGTCAGTCCAGGTCGACCACCAGATCCGATGACACATTGCTCCACTCTTGTAAATCAAAGCTCGACTCACCTACAATTCACTAATCACATTCTTCAGCCTTTGGATGAGCTTCAGTTGAAGAAATTTTCTCTCTTGGAAAATATTCTATTTTTAAAATGGCTTGCTTCAGTATTTTTTTTTAGATTTGAACAACATTGATTACCTCCATAACTTCACGATGTATTGATGTCATTATACACGATGACGGGTTTTTATTAACTAAGCATACATTTATCATTTACTTAAGACGTCATGAGGTTGTCCATCACCTCATCCTATAATGCGGGTGAACGCTTGTTACATGAGGAATAAACCATGGAACGATTCCATACACACTCCTGAACCTCCCCGCCGTCATCTCTGGTTTCTTCCCTCTGTTAATCTGGAGCTGAACCAATGTTGGCAGCTTTTTCATACAATTTTATTTTTTAATTCTCTGAGAATGCAAGATAAAAACTTATCATATCGTCGCGGACGATCACCACCTTGATTCAATATTGTTTTTTTCTGATCTAATGACCGCTTGGACTCGCACAAATTTGTGGTCCATGAATTTGTACGTTTGCTGCTAAACAAACAGTTGGTGTACCGGATGTGATCATCCGATAATGGCTAACCGTCCGCTCAGAACGCAAAAAGGCAAACTGATTCTTTATTGAAATTTACCTACTGTAGCTTTAATGTTCATTACAATATTTTGGCATATAATACAATTTCTTTGCATGAGACATGAGTGACTTGCGGTGACGAGGATTGGATTTCAAGTCCCCAACCGAACATATTGATTCCAGAAAAAAATTATCAATCAAGTTGTAATACAGGAACAAGGTCACTTGGTTCCACATTTTCAGAAAGTAGTTATTAAAAATCGTGGGTAAAACAGTTACTTATGCATCTTGATATTAAGATATTTATGACAGTAAGCCATACAAATGAAAGAAGAATGCTACGTCACTTGATTTACGAATATTATACTTTGAAGAAGTGCTACAGTCGTTTGTAACGATTGGAGGCTTTAGGATTACTTTTTCTTTCAAAAATGTAAAATTGTACGTCTCTGTGGTATTGGACAATATATTGCTTAGATCACACGGTAATTTATCTATCGAGTTGTAATTCCAACATCATAAGTATTTACAGAAATACTATTATACACTTATATTTGTGCATGAGCTATCATCAGTTGAGTCAAACACGCGTGCTCAATTCTAAATAAGTGTTAAGTCGAGAATTTCTCGTCTTGTAATTCTGTTTGGTATTAAGAAACAAAATATTTACTTGACTTCGCTTGTTATGTTTTTGTGAAGATGCCAAGAATTTAGATTTCTATCGTGACTCAAGGTGATTCCTATTTTCTGAATAAAGAGGATGCCGAATGAAAAACAAATCTGAAATCTTGTTTCAGGATTTATAAAGGTTAAAGTTTAGTGGTGGTTTGGACTAGAACACGCCACGATTGTCAGCCATAAATCAAATTCCTTTGTTCTTTCGCTTTTGTAAATCTAAAATGGACCTCGAAGGTCGAGCATACTCGGCTGTATATTATTTGGAAGATCAGATTAGCAAGTTGAAGTATTTACGGAGTCGGAGTTCCGAGGCGATGATACCGAAGGGTTCCTATTGCGTTAAATTAGTGATTTGGGAGAGAGGAGTCGAAGGGATCAGCCGATGAGTCAGCTGAGAAGTGAATGGGCGGAGCAGGGAGAAGTTTTTTGTCCGCATATCGGGTTTCTGGGGTTTGGGCACGCCACGCTCAAGGTTACGACACAAGTTCATTCATAGTGCCACGCCGCACTGCTCATACATCTCAAAATTCACAACTATAATGTGTGGTCTTCAGAGGCGGCGATTTCAGGGAGGGCGACAGTCTCCCTGACGAACGTTGACGGGGATGACTGGTTGCTCTAATACATTATGATACTAATTTGGACATGCTCCATCAATTTGATAGAATACGACAAGTAATTGGATGGATTCAGGTTTTTAAACAGGATATTCGAAAGAGAGGAATAAAAAAATGGGGGAAAAAAAACTCGTAAATCCTACAGTTCTATACGACAAATCTGACATTCTCTCTAATGTCACAAAGTCAGAATAAACATTTTGTAAGTCTCAAAACCATTCAAAAGACACTAAAACTAACGTTTACAGGGTGTCGACTACGACTTCGAGGGAGGTTAACTGATCCAAAAACACTCAGTAGCTATCTCTTTCCAATATAGGACTCAAACAGGCTTTTCAGAAGTTTTATTCGTCTTCAATTCGGGAATTTATACAGGATGCACCAAAGTACATGAATAAACTTAAAGGAAGTCAATAAAAAATTTTTTACCTTGCTGATACTTTCGACAGAGACGCTTCGTTGATGTGCTCTTTGATTAACATAATTCGAAAAGCGCACCTACAGAGGAATACGCTGACATGTTGATTGTGTACGGGGATAATGGAGAAGATAGGTTCCAATTGTTCAACGTTGCTGCAGTGATTGGTCGAGTAAGAGAAACTGGCGTTGTTGAGCCTGTACGTGAGGAAGTGATCCGGCGAAACGTCGGCAAACATCAATTTCAAGACAATGCAAGTCATTTTGAGAAATTGCTCTAATAATACCAAAAATATGTGTATTTTTCATTTTAAATTCTATAGTACGTGTTAGAAAAGTTAAAGTATTTGTCTGATTTAAAGTACAGCCGAAGACATATTTAAGTATTTGTTTGGTATAGATTTTATACTTTACCACTCCTTTAACCTTCACTTTATGAATCCTACTGGCCGCTTATTGGATTACTTTATCCCGGTGATCTACAACGGACCATTGTAGATAAAATGGATAGTCAAGAAAGAGTGGCTCATTACAATACAGTACCATGCATTACTCTTATAGCTGATGTCAAATAGTCTATATTTAAATCATAAGAAACGTGAAAAATTATATTTCTTCTTGGGATTCGCCTTTGGGAAAAATCTGGAAAGATATTGATGACCTGTAAAGTCTGTTCAACTTGATATTATTCCGTGAGAAATGTGGACTGTAGGCCTACTACTGTCAAATTAAAACTCACCAAAAATATTCGCAGGAGAATCGCACAAGAAAAACTGTGTTGAAAAAATACTGCTAACCAAGATGTTACGCGAGATTTTGGGGTAAAAGAACTATGAGCAAATGATTCCCGAAGTTGGCCATTCACTTAATGTTTCTTTACTTAACAAAAAAAAAAGTTACACGTACAACCTTAGTATTCAAAAAGAATACACACAAAAGATCTATTGGATTAAGATATAAACAAGAACAACTTACTCTACTGGTTATTAAAAACGACAATAATTAATTTTTTTAAAAGTAGATTTGTCTAATTTCGAACGTCGAGGACAGAAAATCAAGAATTTTTTCTATGAATCAGATAATTATTTTACAATTATTAGGAGACGGAAAAGGAAGTGTAGAAGAAAATATAATACTAGGAAATTAGTAAAAACCATTTCCGTGAAATAACGGTCGACAGAACAGGTACGGTAAACGAGTTGTTGATAGGATTTAGAAATTCCTATTACAACATCAGCAGATCATAAACGTCAGGGAAGAATTTACACTAAAGTAATCTCGTAACCTCGAAGGATCCACAGGGTTATGTGATCTGCATTCTTGCCACTGTTAAGCAATAAAAATAAGTCCATATTTCAAGGCTTGACTACCTGAGCAAACGCCAATAACAACTTGTGAATAGAATGCGGACTTCAAGGACAAATATTTGAGGGAGGACTAAATTGGGAAATCTACAATTGGTCCTTATTTGAAGGACTTTATCCTTTAAATTGATGAACGAGGGAGAAAAGTTACATATTTAATTACATAAAACTTATTTGTAAGCGGAAAGTACGCGCTACGTGCTACCAATTTCCGATCACGACGATTCTTAGAGCGGATAACATTTCTTTTCGCCAAAAGAGACAATGGGCAGGGTCGTTTCGGTACTCAAGAGTGTCTTCCACCTGTGGGAGCACCACCACAAATTTTGGAGAAACGGAAGACATCACACGTAAAAACGGAAGTTGATGACAGGACAGGAATAAACCACAGCCTTGCGATCACGGATGTCGACTCTGAAAAGTTCGGGGGAAAGTATATATAAATAAGCGGAGACGGAGTTTTCGGGGCAGTTACGGTGAAAGTCACTCACGGTGGAATGATGTCGACTGGCAGAGAGAGTAAACGCCGCGAGGATTTGAGATTAAAACCAATTTTCACACAAATTATGGGGTTTGAGTTTATCCTGAATACAGCGAGTGTCTTAAGCGATTGAATATAGCACCGTCAATGAGAATCCCTCCCCTCCCCCCTCTCCATCGCTGGAGACTAAAGATCACTGATAGAATTTTGAATTATTTGAAAATAATAACGATTGCAGGCTACTCAAACATAAATAATAAATTTCCTCTTATGAAATATTTTATTGGATGTGTGGTTAATGAATTACGTTGCCCTTACCTTGTACTTGAATTTATACCAGGATATGAATAAATAATTCTCGGACTTCCACTCGGGTAACACTTTTCCACTTCGCCTGGAAGATGGTGACAGAGCTTACGGTTGTCGAAACGTCGCTGTTACCCAAGTGGAAACCCGAGGATTATTTCCTCAGCAAGTGCAACGGAGAAAGCCTTCGATCTTTAATTATAGCGGGATCTATCAGGTAAAAATAAACATAACAAGCCGAGCACCGCTCTGTAAAAACGTCATTTACAATTTTCATAACATTATTTATTAAATAAAACATCGTACTTTGAATACCTTGAGGAAGACAGGTTTGAGATTTATAGAAATGGCAAATCGAGCTCGTGCTCATAATATTTTACTTTAATTAAGTTCAACTTTGTTTTTCGTTTTCATTTTATTCAATTTAGTTAAATGCTGTAAAAATTTGGTGGCGTAAAATCTTGTATATTTAGCCAATGACATTTATTATTTTCTCCAGATAAAGTTACTTATGGATTGTATTGCGTGGTAAAATTATTCTCAGAGAAAGATTGATTCTATTACGTATGGCCGAATACGAAATTTACGATAACGTACCAACTTGGTAATAGAATTGCCTCGTTGCAGTGGAAAGTTTCTCTAAGCAAGTTGGTAACGATGACGAAGTAACCATAAAAACTGTAGATAAGAAATAAGATAATTCTGTAAGAGGAGGAATTATCTTGTAACAATGAATTGGGGTTGTGGAAGAAGTACATTAGATTAATCTACGGCAAGTCTACAAATTACATTATTGGAATAATAATTTGCAGTGTATTATTTATGAGGAAAAATAAGTAGGTATAAACAATTTTGAGTGGGATGGATTTAGAATAACACCACAAATCCGGTGAAGCTTGTGAATACGGAGGTGGAAGACACAGTGTAATAGGGAAAGACAGTGATCACAGTTTATATAGGATGCAGTAAATAATATGTTGGCTGAGTATAGACGAGTGATGACTGGAGAGTGCGTAGTGCTGTGTAATTTGGTTAGGGCGTTCCCCCGGTGCCGCGGCAAGGCGAGTGCTCGGGCGTCGAACCCAGGCCTCGGCAGACAGAATACCATTGTTGCCTGTCCCCCTTTGCATGGGCGCGCCACGTGGTAGCGTTTCTTCAATTTGCTTCAGCGCTTCGACTTGTACGTTAACAGTTCTTTTCCCCGTCACCCGATAATACGCGTAGCAAATTTCCCTATCAACGTAACAGTTTCATTACATAACTGATTTTCCTAACACAAATGTCATCGAATAATGACGCCACTTTCACACGATAGATAAAAACAAATCACTAAGCTACGAAATCGACACCGTGGTAAATAGAATTTATTTGTACAATATTAAAATAAACTAGCAGTGTACATAAATATACATAAAATAATGAAATAGTATACATCGTTTAATTATTTTTGAATAATACTGATATTCATCCCTACAATACAAGGAACAAAAATAATCTGTATAAAAACTGTAAAACATTGTCAATTGCACAGAAAGGTGTGCATTATTCAGGGATCTTCAACAGGCTGCCGCACAGAATTAAACAGTTGTCCGATAATCAAGGTAAATTTAAGACTGAATTACGCTCATTTTTTTGCTTAGCCACTCCTTCTATTCAATAAAGGAATTTTTAGAAGAATCGGTGAAGAGTAATTAATTAATTAGTTTATAATACAAAAATTTGTTATAAGTATATTTATCTTTTATACAATAAAATAATGTAATAAATGTACACAGCCCTGACCCATTCCACATCCTTGAAGCTTAGCTTCTTTACAGGATCTACGGAATATGATTATTATTATTATTATTAATATGAAATAGGGTGCACCTAGCAATCATTCCTTTTAATTGAAACATGGAACATACACAAAGAATCCCTAATTATTGAACAAGACTCTAGCACATTTTTTTTTTAAATTCGTCACTGATATATTATAAATGTATATTATTTTTACATTTTCTCACCACTCGACTAGTTGTTACAAGCCTGTAATTTTGAATCTGGTTTATTCTCATAAGTAAAATAGGTCTAATTAGATTTAATACTTCATTAATTTTAAATTTTCTTTCGTGCTTCTAGGGAGTTAATTAAATAAAATATATGTATACTATAATTATGATTTTATGGATTTTATATATTTTTAATTATCAGTTGTCTTACAAAAATTTTGAAAATCAATAAACTTTTTCAGATTTCATGTAATACAAATTTCCTTTCATCTTTAGTTTTAATCGAGCTGCTGCAATAGTTGGTATTTAAATCGATCAGTAACGCTCCAAACTTGATGCTTACACAAATTCTAATGTAATTTTACGTTTACCTGCAATTAAAGACCTGCGAGGTATCCAATCAATTTTTAGAGATTTAATTATTTTCGATTATTAAATAGCTGAGACGGGTAAGAATATATTGAGAATTTACATGAAGCGATAAAAAAAGTATGTGTCTACGTTTCAAAGAGCAAAAAATAAAATAAAGAAATTACTTTCCTAGCTTAGTTTGCTCTCGTAGAGGGATTTATCTAAATATTTTGTTTCCGATTCTTTAATATCCCATACATTCGTTATAGTTGGACGGGATACGACCTGATAAACCAAGTATTTAGAGAAATATTTTCCCAAAATGTGTTTCTCAGCTGATTTACTCCTCTCTACCGACATTTTTGAAGGTACAAGCACTTTAAGTATCCAGAAGGATACTTTTTAAAAATGAAAATTGAGAAATAATTTTTATTTAGACCGTAAAAATTTATAATAAAAATTATAATTCCTTTCAGCCAGATATTGAAGTATGTTTTGATTAAGATCACTATGACTTCTTTATAGAAAATTATTAAGTACATAGTAATAAAATATTATGTAAATAATTCAGTTGGTTTGGTTAAAATTAATTATCTCCTTGACCAATAAGTTGAAACTAAATTTTATTACATTTTTTATATTTTAAGGAGACGATAGCTCAGTACTTGTGTTTTTTTTGGGGGGATGAATCACTTAATTTTAACATAATTATAAACTCACTCTTACAATCAATATTTGTTTGTGGGGAATAATTCTTGTTTTCCAGTTCATGGGAGGTAACCAACTGCAGTAGATGAATAAATTTTTTTCCATGTGTCTTAAATTGAGTTTATTATCCTCTACTGACACGAAGACTAAGACAACTGTATTTTTTTTTTGCAACTCTGGCAACGTGAACCACTGCGAGATTTTGATGAAACGTTTGGACAACGGAGGAACCATAGAGTCCCTCCCACCTTCAACCTCGCTTGTATTCGCAATATTTGTCCGTTATGAGGTCCAGGAGAGCGGTCATTGCTGCCTGCGAAACGGGTCCCGGATGCGAAGCCTCGGGACTCGACGCCATGACCTTGTCTAAGAACCAGGAGCCGCGGGAATCAATCTGGAGCCTTCCGTAAAGGTACCGCATATCACGAGGAACATCGTGCTATACATTCCAATAGTTTTCGACCACATAAAAATATTAATAAATTCTTTGAAATCAACAATTAAATTAAGACGAATGAATCGCTAGCCTATTTATATTACTCTCATGGTTTCATTAGAGCCATAATGAGACTTATGCAGGAAAAAAATATTAATTTTGGGATACTCTAATTGTATCAGATTTATTTATACATCATGAACATTTATAACAAAAATTATAATTTACACTGCATTCCTTACAGTCAGATTTTAAAGTATGGTTCTATTATGATATAAATATATTACTTGAATTCCCTATAAAAATTGATAAGTACGTGATAAGAAAATATTTTGTTAATACTTCTTTAATGAAATATTACTCCTTCATATCAGTCAGAAAAAACGTTTTGTCACAATGAAACTATAAATAAGTGACATTTAATTATCGCTATCGGAATTAACCTATAGCAATCTGCAAAAATCATTAAGACTGAACCGTTGTTCCAGAGTAAAAATTACACAATAGTCCGAAACATTTTGGATTAAGAATTAATTAATAGTTTCGAGGGCTGTTTCTTTGTTCTACGATTATTGTATCATAAACGGCATGCACTAAATTTTAAATTTATTTTCTATAAGGAATTAGTAAACTATTATATCAAACAATTATAACTTTTGTATATTTTTTGCGAACATGATACGTTGCTAATTAATTTTAGTATGTGCGATTTTACTGCTTTGCAAATGCACGACGCACTTTTGATTTAGACAGTTAAACTAATTATTAAAACGCTCCATATCGCTTATTAATTTCTTTTGTATTGAAGTTATGTAGTATGAGGGTATATTTATGGATTACTTGAAAATTTTCTATTTTTCTAAGAATCACGATCTGTTATTTAATTATGAATTGAATTGTAATAAAAAATAAATTTTAAAATTAAAACAATTAAAGATTCTTAATTTTTCTTCTGTTCTTCATTATAAGAGTGTAAGGAAGTATGGAATGAAATGTTTTAGAATTTTATTCCCGGGTTCAAAATCCTTTTGGCACATGTGAAAAGTTACAGTTTTATGAGTGAAGTAAATAATTAATTCACCACATGTCATTGAAAACATTACACGAAAATTTTTATGAATAAAGGTATAAATTTACTTTAATTGGCACTGGCAGTTCTAACTTTAAGTGTAAGCCTAACATAAAGCACTAGAATCGTATACAAAATCAAAAACATGGTATTAATGTCTTTAATTTTTTCTTTCCATAATTTTTATCTTTTAATCAATTTGTTATTTATTCCACTTCAAACAATTTTAATACCATATATTACATTCGTTTTGAATGAATTTCAAACACTTATTCTCCTGCACGTCATTATTATGTAACTAACGACCATAATTCTGTCAAAATGTCAATCTACTATAAGCTTAATTTATCTAATCTGTCTCTTAGACTTTTAGGTAAAGCCGTTAATATTCTGCCGGCAAATCTTTCTCATCCCTTATCGCTTTCTACAAGATCGAGTATTTAGCCACTTCATTCCTTACATCTCTTAAATTTTTAAAATGAGTTGCTTTCACCGAGATAATTAGGCTGTTTCGTACTTCTCTCCATGTCAGTATATTTTTCTAACTTTTAAACAAAGCCCAAATGTGATTACAACATTCAGTTTTTATTAAGTTATGGTATTACGATTTATCAAATTCGATAAGTTTTAAAATTTATATTAAAATTGATCTTCTTGAGTTGAATGACTGGAAACAACGAACAATTCATTAATCTATCATGATTTCAGTTTTATGTCTTTTTTTTAAGACTTATGCACGTCATAGCAAGTAAATAATTATTCAGTGTCGTCATTTTGAAACTTCTGTGGATCTAAGAAAACGTGCTACAGGGCCACCGTGCTAATTAGAAACAAATTTTATGTTATGTTTCTATCAAGTTACGTAGAAAACGTATCTGGTCAAAGACAACTTTCTCTCAATTAAAGTTAAGTCCAAGGGTGGAGTAAGACGGATTGAGTAACAAGGCACATGCAGCCGCTCAGGGACATTCGTTCGCCGAATGTTTCCTTTAACAGTTGTCACTCGGGTCACGAAAATTAGTCACAATCAAAATTTGAATTTACTTAAAATTGATTGTCTACATAACATTTTCTATAGAGTGGAGTAGGACGGGTTACCAAGTCAAATGTAGTCGCACAGGGACATTCAATAGCCAAATGTATTTTTCTACAATTTGTCAAATTGCGTCTTGAAACTTTCTGCCAATGAAAACACAGTTTTCTAAAAGATAAAAGTCTACATGACATTTTCTATAGAGTTCAGACACACAGGGGCATTCGATAACCAAATGTATATTTCTACAATTTGTCAAATGCGTCATGAAACGTTCACCCAATCAAAACATAGTTTTTTTTAAAAAATTGAATTAGTACATGACATTTTCTATAGAGTGCAGACACACAGGGGCATTCGATAACCAAATGTATATTTGCGTCAAATGCGTCTTGAAACGTTCACCCAAACAAAACATAACATAGTAGAGTGTAGTAACGCGGATTACCGAGTCAAATGCAGATACACAGGGACATTCGATTGTCAGTTTTCTTTTCTAAAAGTTATCAAATGCGTCTTAAAACTTTGGTCCAAAAAAAAAAACTTAATTTCCTTAAAATGTACGGAGTCTACATGGCATTTCTCTAAGCATCCCAACACATAAAGTCGCGGTACTATTACATTATATAAAGAAATATCTCTCTTAATTAAGTTATTTAACAATACTATTTCCTGTTAATTCTCATTAAAAAAAATTTTCTTCTACGCGCTGAAGAAACGTACAGAAGAACCTGCTTCTGCTGCCGGTCCATTGATCGCGTCATATTTGCGCAAAAGTAAGCATAAAGAGCGTATTCTACGAAGCGTATCAGACGACAAGGAGGCAAGGAAGAGGAGGAGGGGAGACACACGAGTCCCCGAGAAAAGCATTCCGAGCCGAGATTAGATTCATTAGGAGGCAAACTTACGACAAGTGCGCGGCGCTCTCTAAATACCGCAATTTATGGGCGGAATGCGCCGGGGAAAGTCAGCCGGCATTGTCCGATAGCCTACTTACGGATTATCTGTCGCACTCGAAACAGTTCCCCCTTTGACCGACACAATGGCAGCGGGGAGAGCAGCCCTCTAACATAAAACATTGGCCACTTCTTGCACACACCAAAGAGGTTCCATTACGTCGTTGTGTGGCATTTGACTGTCTCTCCCTTCCCTTTCCTTCCCTTCCACCCTTCCCTTCCCGATAGAAACAAACAACACGAGTTTCCCCGAGTACCCCTACCCTCATCGACAAAATAACCCTTTTACGGTTCCCTTTGCGGGAAAACTAAACCCATTAGTCCTTCTGGTTGTTTTACGTGGCCACGTCGTTATAATCTCTCACCTAAATATCAATAATATATTTATAAGACGAAGAAATCGTACAAAATCGTTATTCGTACTTCTTAAAACAACAAAGAATCGAATCTATTTTTAATACTGTACAAATTTTGACATATTACATTCATTCCTCCAGATAATAGTTTCCAAAATGGTACAAATGTAAATATAGAATCATGGACAATGGGAAATCTTGGAAAAATGCTCAAATATATTGAGAAGAACATATGAATATTGATTACAGTCTAATAAGTGATTTTTTAAAAAATGGAACGATATTTTAGAGGCACCGGTGATGATGAGGGAAGCCTTTGTAGAACGATGAAAATGAAGACTATGAAAAGTGTTAAATCTAGTTCAGTAGATAGTAACACCTGCGATCAGAGTATATAAATAAGATAATTTACGTAGTTATCCCCTAATTCTAACCACATTAATGTAACATTAATTAGTAAATAATAAACTAAATTGGACTGATCAGATTAATCAATTACTTAAGAAACTCAGCTGAGCTACATGTGATGCTGTCAGAGCAATGTCCATCTTCAGTGATTTAAAAACTAGAAAATTAGTATACTTTGCATATTTTCATTCTATTTTATCATATGATATTATATTTTGGAGCAACTCAGCAGGCATAGATAAGTTATTTATTAGTCAAAAACGTGTTATTAGAGCAATATGTGAGGCAGGTTTCCTCACGAACTTCTTGCAGAACTCTGTTCAAAAAGTTAGGCATTTTCACTTTAACGTGCCAATACATTTATTCATTGATGTTATTTGTAATCACAAATAGGAGGCACTTATTTTTGAATAATACTGATATTCATCCCTTCAATACAAGGAACAAAAATAATCTGTATAAAAAATGTAAAACATTGTCAATTGCACAGAAAGGAAGATGTGCATTATCCATCTTCAACAGACTGCCGCACTAATTAAACAGTTGTCCGATAATCAAGGTAAATTTAAGACTGAATTACGCTCATTTTTGCTTAGCCACTCCTTCTATTCAATAAAGGAATTTATAGAAGAATCGGAGAAGAGTAATTAATTAATTAGTTTATAATACAAAAATCTGTTATAAGTATATTTATCTTTTATACAATAAAATAATGTAATAAATGTACACCCTGACCCATTCCACATCCTTGAAGTTTAGCTTATTTACAGGATCTACGGAATATGATTATTATTATTATTATATTTATAGAATTATGCAAAGGCTTCTTCCTTTACAAAGTTTTCAACATTCCTCTGTAGCTGTTTTTCCGGAGGTCCAGTTTCCACATTAATAATGTGGTACAGTTTCAGAAAGTTCATCCTGCACAATATTATTCAAATATTAAAACAAAAAGATTTAAGATTAACGTGTTCTTAATTTTTTTTTGAATACTTACTGATTTTAATATTGAGGGAGTCTGAATTTCCTTTTTGGATACTGATACGAATATTGCTATTTATCAGCTTATCCTGCTGGCTCCGTAGGGGGACAAAGCCTTTTGGCTGATCGTTTGTCACACACCTTTTCGTGGAAGGCCAAACGGCCCATCTACCACTGCATGCTTGGTGAATACAGTAGCCCCCTTCCTTCAGGTCTTTGGACTCCCAACGTCACATAATTTTCAAGTTGACGTGTATGAAATTGTGTGCCTTTTGTGGCAAGGCATCAATTTCGAGACGGGGGAACTTCTCCGAGGCAGAACGTCTCCCGTTTATTGCATTATAAACTCGGGCGAAGGTTTAATGTCTGACTTATCACAAGAGGACCGGGTTATTTACGCTCTGGTGCTGCTACAGGAACGACCAGTAAACATGTCGAGACTTTCGGAGCCGGCCTTACAGTACTCCAGTAATTATAGAAACTGAAAGTGGCAATACGAGTACACTCCACTGGCATAAATACCGATTTCATTTTCTTGACCGCGGTGCTACTAGCGAGGATGGTCATTCGAAAAATTTTCGCCCGTAAATATTGATCAACCGGTTTCAGACGCGCGCACAGAATCCATTTCTCAAAAAGGTTAAGCGTCGTCCTTATTAGCGGAGAAAAAGTTTCTTTCATCTGAGTCCAGAAATACTCAACCTGTTTCAGCTCTCTATTACAAAAAAAATTAACCATATAAACAATTAAGTATTGATGTATTTAGTATGCATAATTTAGTATTAAAATTATCATTTTTTTTGATTAAATGCTTACAATTTTATAGAACTCAGTTTCAAGTCCTCCCTTATCAGAAATGATGTCATAAATTGCACACGTATATAACACTTGAGGCGGCGATAATTTGAACCATAAAATAATAATAATAATAAATAAAGAGAGAATTCGTTAAGAAACGAAAAAATATTTACGACATAGAATAGAATAAGGAATAAATCATAAAAACGGTAAACTGATCGCAGGGAGCAAATAGTTATCTAAAAAAACAACTAAAAGTCACTATACAAAGGTTACACAATACATCATTAATGAGAACTTCCCACCAATATGTGAATTATGCAAAGCGAAATTATTTACAACAAACAAAAATAACCTAGCCTGAAAAAAAATATATACATCAGAGAAAAATGTCTGTAAGAAAAATAACCCAAGGAAGTCATAGAGTCACCGATGTACTAAACTAAAATTAAACAAAGCATTAAAAAAATAAATTACTTGAATATTTGAAAATAAATGGTTATAACATAACAACACAAGTAAAAGAAAGATGATCCTATTGGATATATGCAATGCGAATGTTAAGTGTGAATAATTTAAATTTTATGTTAATATGTAAATACTCTATAATGTAGAGTGTAAATACTCTATAATTTATGTAGGGCAAGTGTAATGTAATAATTTAGTCATCGTTACATTGACGTTAATGCGACTAGTAATAAAATTTTTTAAAATAAAATATTTCACAGTATGAAAAAAAAAATTAAATTACTTTTAAATTACGGTAAATCTGGAATTAAGATTCATATTCTGATTCCAAATGAGCGCCATCTTCAGAATAAACGACCTAACTTATAATTGGTGAACTATGACACTTGTAATTTCTCCTAGTGTATTTGTGATACTAACGGGAAATTTTAAGATAAGATGTGAATTCTGTTTGAGAGTGTTAAAGAGAAAGAGCATTTTTAAATTTGTAAAACGAATATTTGATGTGTAGAAAAATTTGGAACAAGATTAAACAGGGAAATTTGGTAATTTGAGCTCTTGTATTATGAATATTGAACTAGAAGAAGTAGGCAGTTTTGACGAATCATTTGATTTTGAACTTTTCGTCTATTAAACTATTTTTTTTAAACAGCAATCGACAATTTACAAAATCAGAAATGTGGTTAATTGGACAAATAATTGGATATTTTTCTATGTCTGGATAGCAATTTTCCACAGAACAAGTTGGTCTCTCGATGATTGTGTTGTACATCGTCTTAATAGATGTTAGCTGGCAAGTTCCTG
Organism: Eucriotettix oculatus; assembly: GCA_034510155.1. NCBI lineage: Eukaryota > Metazoa > Arthropoda > Insecta > Orthoptera > Tetrigidae > Eucriotettix > Eucriotettix oculatus. The sequence goes on along the minus strand of CM067381.1, from coordinate 68,445,469 downwards.
TGCCAACCAGACTACCAAGTTAAGCATTCTATAAAGGTTGTCTTTATTGACTCGTAGTCGCAGTACAGGTTGGTCTCTGTGAATTTGCATATGTATGTTCACATATCCTGTGTTGTTTAAACTCAAACATTCTGGTACGTTTTATTGACAACTTTAAGCAACTTTCATATAAACTAAATTTGGAACTTTTTAAAAATAGCTATTACTCTTCTACTTGTGCTTATTTAGATTTAGAGGATACCGGTATGTCTGTGGGAGATTTATCTCGCAGGTATTTCTCTCCAGAGTGATTATGGAGATTGCTTTCGGCGAAGTCTCGTCCTCCCCCTTGTTACTATAACGTTAGTAACAAAACCGCAGCCAATGACAATTATTTAAGTTTATATGCCTACAAGTGCCGCAGAGGAAGAAGAATTTCAGAAAATCTAGATAGAAATTGAATAAATAATTAAGCATGTCAAGGGAAACGAGAATTTAATATTAGTGCGTGATTGGAACGGGAAGGGGAAGAGAAATTGATGTAGTTGGGGACTATGTACTTGGGGAAAGGAATAAAAGGGGAGAAAGGCGAGTAGAATTTTGCACTGATCACAGATTAATCGTGACGAATACCTGGTTTAGACTCAACACATGGAAGAAGCCGGAGGACACGGGCAGGTACCAATTATACTAAATAATGGTTAGACAGAGGTATAGAAATCAGGTGCTAGACTGCAAAGCACTCCGACCATAATCTGCTCATTATGAAATGCAGGCTGAAAATGAAAAAACCCAAGAAAGGAATTAAAACAAAAAGTTGGGAATTAGAAAAAACTGAAACAACAGTTTTAAAAAAAGATATCAAGAGTAGATTAACAGAGAGAAAGAAACAAAACAGAAGAGAAATTGACACTCTTGAAGGAAGTAATGACCAGAGCAGCAGAAGAAAAAAATCCTGTATAACTGAAGAAATAATAAAAATGAATGATTAACGGCGTAAATATAAAAACGGGAGAGATGAAAATGGTAAAGAGCAATACAGGAGCTTGAAGAATGATATAGATAGAGAGTGCAAAGCAACCAAAGAGGTTTGGCTGCAAGAGAAATGCAAAGCGGTTGAAGGGAAAGGGAAAATAGACGCAGCTTATAGGAATATGAAAGAAACATTCGGAGAGACTCACAGGGGAATCTGCATTCGTAATGTGAAGCATACTCCAGCCTCCTGCATACAGTTCAAATATATTGTTAAATGTAGTCATATTTACAAGAAAATTGTATGGAACAACCGTCATAATCAATGGAGGGTGTGATCACGCATGCTCAAAATTGCAACTACCGTGGCAAAATATTCAAAAGTTATTTACCTTAGAGCAGCCTTAGTATTTTATCTGACTTTGTTTGGTATTATATACCGTTATTAACCAATCTTAGTGGAGCATATTAAACTTGCTGATTCTCATCACTGTACACTCGGTGATAAGTTTAGACGTTTTGCAAAAGAGGAAAGGAAGCGTCCCTGGATTTGTGTATAAACTTCATCCCAGCACTGGAGAAAATACATAAAACCAAAATAGTAACGATAGGATACAGATTACTACAGAATTTTCTTAACATTTTAGGTTACGTGCAAAAATAATCTACTATTAGTAAGAAAATAAAACTATATTTTTATGCTTTGTCTCTTTGATGCTTATCACAGCACTTGGTTACAAATATAATTCAAAATCAAATTATTTCAATACAAACTTTTCTTCAGGTTGAGCAAACTTCTCAAGTAACTATTAATGTTACTATCAGCGAAATTTCAAGAGAATGAAAGCTTGAGAACACGCTGAATTAAAAACTAAAAATTTCCAATGGGAAAGATATATATATATAAATTTTTTTGGAGAAATTTCTGAATTTTATTACGTATCCATTCATTCTCTTATAAATCCCACACACTTCCATTTTTTTTTGTTTCTGTTCAAACTTTTAGAAGCTGGTCGAAAGTTATTGGTCTTATAAATGCCAAGAAGAATTTGGCAAAGGATACTGTTATCTTTTTGGAGTAATGGTGAATATTATTCTTTTTAAATAAATTTGTTTGATGTTATAATTCAGAGCATTTGGCAAGCAGCGAGCTGACTGTAAACTCAACTGCGCAACACCAGAAAAATTTTCTCTTCTTTTCAAAGTTAGCGTACGTGATTACAATCTCGCTATTCATGAAAATTGGTATGAATAAAGTAATTATATGTAACGTGTCTTTAATTTTCTCAAATCTCTTCTATCGAGATGTGTGTAGTAAAAATTGTATAATACATTAAAGAAACATAACACTTGATATATAAATAAATTGTAAATGTAGTATTTAAATTGTAAGAGTTAAATAAAAAAATCACTGCGAATTTATCCCATAGTACTTTAAAATGAATTTCGACGCATTATCAGCCAATGGACTGGCAAAAATAATAATATCGACAAATAAATTTTTTATCCTTATCACGAAGTAATAATTTTAATTTTATATAGCTAAGATTATCTGACTTCAGTGAAATAAAAGCGTGTATGTATTACATTTTTAAAATAATGAAAACAACCATAAGTTGTCATACTACACTCCATTCAAAATATTTCTTTCCGCAGATCTGTCCTTAATCCGCAACGTGTTTTTAAATCTTTTCCTATTAAATTTCAGCAAATAAGCCTTCGGTCTTTAATCTTCGTATTTGTACTAAGAAAATATGTTTTTTCGTTTAAAGTCACACTACAACCTAAATTTAACTACAAACAAAAAAATAAAAAACAATTATAAATTTGAATAGGCAAATATAAAATCTCAGTTTAGAATAGAATGAAAATAGAAATAAGGAGGTACATTTTGAATGAATGAAAAAATAATAATTTTGTTTATTCAAATGTATTTTTTTCCGTACTGAACATTGTATGTTCCAAAAAATATTTCTTATACAAATTCATAATTGTTTTTTTCTTTAGTTAATTTCAGATGGACTATCTGAAGAAGTTGAAAATTAGGACGAAACCTAGGCAAAGAACTTAAATAATTGGTGTTTTTGGCTGAATACTTTATTTGTAAATTGACTATACTAAACATACTTTAATTTTCTTTTCTAATTGATGAGATAACTGTAAGTGATGTTCTGTTTTTTAATGTAATTAATATCATGTGTGTTTTATATGGATTTTTGAGATTTAAATTTTTGTTTCATGCGTCTGAAGATTAATTAATATCATGTGTGTTTTATATGGATTTTTAAGATTTAAATTTTTGTTTCGTGCGTTTGAAGAATGTCCAAACAAAGGAGTGACACGTTTTTTATGTTGTAATTTTTTAATTTTATTGTAATTCTGACTAAATTAGCATTTATTATTTTATTTTATTGAATCCAGTCACAATTAGTTTCCTTATCTGACCTTTCGGGGAGTGATTTTGTCACGTGTCAAATATATAATCCAGTTGGTATTTTGAATTCTTATGATTCTCTGTCGCTGAATCTATTATAGAGTAGAGAATACACCAGGATTGAAGAGAATGGTCCACGGTTATCTGGGACGATAATCTAGTTTCAATTTGGATTTCTAGTTTACGTGCATTTCCTAAATACATAAAACACAAAGAATGTGTTTACTTCTACGTCGGTTATGAATGTGGATGTGTTTGCGACGGTTGCCAAGTGCAGCTCCGACGATTGCGCTTGGCAGTCTCCAAATCATCTGCGTGTTTCAGACAGGTCACCTTGCTTTAAAGCAGACGCAGTAGTTACCCCGTGACTGATCAATCCCGATGGGCGCCAAGGTTTATTCAATTTCTAGCCGTTCGTGCTAAGTGCTTCGAAAAAAAACAACAACATATTTTCGCACTGAGATAACATTTCCTAATATGAATGTGATTACTACAACATATCTTCATTAAGTAGGCTTACATGTTACATCATTATGCGCGTAATTTTTATTTTTGAACTCCTTTATAATTTTTTCCGAGTATGTGCATTTGACATACTGAATTACTTTTCAGTAGTCCTTAACAATTTCATGACAAAACTTTCCGCAACTTCTAAAAGTTTCTGGAAATCTCAAAATTATTAAGATGAATTTTAAGAATTAACGTTTAAATAAACTTCTCTTAAAGTAAATAATTATAAAATACGACCTTATTTCAGACAAGCTTTACATGGAGAAACCGTTACAAAAAATTTTGTGAAAAATATATAATACATACAATAAATTCATTGTTTCAGATTAATGTGGTATATTTTGTCACTTAATAGAATACGATTATAGAAAAAGCTACGGTTTTTCAGTTTCGATTATTCTCGATTCATCAAAGAACACAAAGATCCTACGAACAGGGTTTATACTACCAATGTTGTTTACTAAATTAATTGTTCAAATCGGAGCTTTTGTCATGTCTGTCAAACGAAAAGGATTTATAAATACAATAATGAAAGAGCATTCAAGTTGTTAACCTGTAAACATAACCCTATCACTAACCACGACATTAAATTTAATCACTATTTTTATTTTGACAACGCGTCTATTTTAGAATTTAATGAAGACATTCATTTCCGAAATGTTTATATTAAATATCAATATAGGGTTAATGTTATTGACAAGTAAAATATTGACAACATATATGAAGTATTATTTAAGTTATTTGCCCTTTTATCTTTGGGAATTAGATCTTGAGTTTAATTTCCAGTCCCCAAGTTTTCGCCGTTGGATAAAGACGCTAAACTGTGTGAAAAACGACGAGCACTTCAAAATTTTCTTTTGTAACTGTTTCTCAGTTGATCGTTTACAATAACGTCTTATTTGTTATCATTAAATTGCAAGATTATGAGTAATGTTCATTATTACTAATATATTTTTACCCTATTTTTGTCAAGAAAGATTCTACAGAAATAGAGGATAATCCAGAAAACATTTACATAAATTTTCCATACTTCAGAAAAATTTACCTACGTTTCATCACTTATTTAGATTAGAAGTACAAAAATATCTCAAATTGCTAATTTCAAGAATGATTTTCTTCTGAAAATTGTACATTAATTAGATTCCTTGGAGTGCTGAAATTATATTAACTAAATTTAGAACATGTCGACCGGACCCAGGAACCGAACCCGGGACCAACTGAGCTAATCCAGGTCGACTACCACATCCAATGCAACATTCCTTTCGGGTTCGATTCCCGGGTCCGGTCGATATTTTTTCCATTTTGATTTTCTAAATTTAGTTTCATGGTCTTTGGCTGAGCTTCAATTGAAGCAATTCCTTTCTCTATGAATTATATTCGGGGCTGGTGCCCATGATTATAGAAGTTTTGTTGAATTACTATCAATTTCTGTTTCCCAAATTTGCCTTTTCATACTGAAATTTAAGTTTTGACGTTTTTAAATGACGAGTGATAGTTGAAAACTGGTTGAAAGTTATTTACTCCTTAATTGAAATACATATAAGTCACTTTCTCAATCAAATCAAATTTCGGAACGCCCTCCATTTATTTCCCTTCTTCAGATAGCGTATAGCGGTAAAGTTGTTTCACTGTAATCGCTTCACATTTATTTTTCGTTTCGACAAGCGAGCAAATTCAGCGTGACGGAGTCCACAGGAATTTAGATAACTTCGCTTGAAGCATGAGACGTCCACCCGTGATTCTAAGCAATTTACAGACGTATTATTTTATTTTACTTAGATAAGCGGTATATTTTTCATACGATTCGATGGGACATATTTATTTGATCAAAAATTATTTGAATTTAAATCTGAGACTCCACCCTATTTATTGTAAGCCACCTACCGTGAGCCGCCGAGCGTTGCTTTTCTGGAAGTATTCTCTGGCTCATGCTTAATTTATAAATACAAATATAACAGGATATAAATTGATATATTCTCGTAACTTAACAGGGAATTATGATAAATTTACCCAATCCCGTGGCGTTGCTTTGGTAAGTTTAGGGCTAGTCGTCGTCATCCATCGCTGACGAATTTAGTTTGACCACATTTCAGGGGTATGCAAGGATTATGATGATATATAGTGCCGCTTCTTTCTCTGTTTTAGCTGGAAACGGCTTATGGATACTTTTGATAAGATTGACGGGACATTGGCCATCCATCCAGGATGGAGATCAACGGGCTTGAGCTACGTGCTTTCCAGATTTTGTGAAGTAAACCTGACAGTTCTCTCGGTTGATTATTGTTCCCCCAAGGCTTCTAAACTTTTAATTGATTGCGTTTGTAGTTCATTTTTAAGGCGATGTTGAATATTGGATTTATCATGTTTTGGAAATAACTTAGATCCGGTTTGAAAACTGCGTCTCTTCAGTGTTGATGAAACGTGCATTGTCTAGGATCAAGGTTTGAGGCCCTCATGAAGGTGTCTGAGCAAGATGACGTAATAGGAAGGCTGGTCGCCTAGACGCAGTGGGCACCAGTCACTGTATTGGATATCAATGCGTAGGATGAAAGTAGACTCTAATTAAGCTGCCGTCAATGCGGTCGCTGTGGTTTTGCGGCAAGAAATCCCCGTCTGAGGTTAAAGACACCCATTAAAGGTTGCACTCGCAGACATGACAAATTATCTCCTCCGTCTTGATCCAAGTCTAACCTTGCGCGCTGTTTATCCTGCGGAAAGGACAAAAGAACGAGCTTTCTTCCTAGACGTAAACACTCGTCCCAAGGACGACGTGATCCGCGCGTTCAGTCTGTGAAACTCCTAGCTCATTCACGACTAGAGCGAAACTCTCTCGATTCGTGGCCAAATAAAAGAAACATGCAACAGTAGTATCAAACAATTTTAAGGAGGATTCTACAGATATTTGATACAAAGCTTATTCAAGTCTCACCACAAGTTAGCTATCTTATTCCGGAAAGTGGCAGATATTTTCCTCATAACTCTGTTGCTTATATCAAATGACTACTATCCTTTCCACAGATATTTCAGTAGCCAAAAAAATGGTCTGGATTCAACAAAAGTTGATCTACGACTTCGAGAGAATAAAAATAATCATTAATATGTAATGCATTACGTCTGTGTAGATAAATTTAACGATATAATAATATACATTGAAATATATTTTATTAACTGAGTATAGGACTGCGACATGTTCTGGTCATCATGTGGACCATCTTCAGGCAAAGATAATATTAAGAAATTAAGTAATAATCGTGGTGATACGAAAAATAAAACTTACGATTTATGAAATATAGGGTTGTAAATAATTCTTAATATTTCGGATTCTGTTTGTTCATTGGGTTGGGATCTGATTTAATGCATAACATTTCCAAATTAGTCTGTTTCTATAATTGTTTTCTGTATCTAAAATACGAAAATTGTCCCAATAAATTACCTATTATGTCTCTCGATATACCAAAATCTTGTCTTACATTATATTTCTTTTTCTTGAATGTATATTTCTTTTTTAAATGGAATGAGAGTTATCACATTATAATTTGTAAACTTCGTTATTTATTTTTTATTGACAGTGCCATTTATATTATGAACTTAGTGATTAATTTAATATTGTAAGGTGAAAAAATAATGATAATAATGACAATTAGTGCATAACTTATAAGTATCGAAATTTAAAATATAAACAAATTTGTTCAGTACAAATGTTATAAACTCTATATATTCTACTGAAATCAATCGAATTAATTTTTAATGCTCAATGTTTAAACGGTAAGCGGTGTTTATGTATTCTACGGAAATAAAGAAGGAGGATATGTGGTAAAATGAAGTGGGACAATTATTTCTTGGTGGTAATGTATTCTTTGTTCATAAAACGTTGAGGAAAAATTTATTTCAAGAACGTTTATTTGATGGACTGAAATAAAACTCAAATATTGGCCATAAGTCCCGAAATGGAATAATTTATTTATTTAAATTGAAAACGTTTCGTCTCCCCGCCCTCCGGACGTTCAGCCGCAATATGAAACTTTTGTAATATTGTAATTAAAGAACTGAGGATTGTAATGTAATGTAACTTGCTGAATATAGCGGAAATAAAGATGAAGAACCAACTTAAAATATGTTTAGTATTCTCAGAATGTTATATAAATATTAATCGAATAATTCTGAAGCAGTATATAGAATTGTAAACTCTTCTCGGCTTCATATAGTCATAAGAGTGTTTGATAACGAATAAAATACCACGCTCTACAGGGTTTCAGCATACCTTACTTACCCGGATGAGGGTCCGTCAGGGGAAATAATACCGAGAGCAGAGGCGGTTCTCACCTTGAAGAGTTAATAAATGATCAGAGAAGCGTAAGTTTCATTGAATTAATGGATTAGATTCAGTTTTCCTAGAAGGAAAAATCACAGGCGCCTTCGTCTTTTGCAAGTAGGTTGCAACAAACGTGAAAATTCCTGACAGTGATTTACGGATAGAATAAAAGTAACAATCTATTACATGGCAGCGTTACAAATATACTGAGCTCAATAAATGAAGAAATGATTTAAATAGATTCTCAGAACTATAGGATTAGTTGATTAATGCTCCAAATGAGAAAACTATTGGGGTAAGACACATCTAGTACTCGTAGGAAATGGGGAACGGATGCAATCTTAAAAACTTGCATAAACGACCGATATTTGCGTCGAATAAATATTTTTTGAGGTCAGTGAGATTAATAAATTTTTTACTGTTTTTGTATGATTTGTCCCCGATTTGCCATGGGAGGAGAGACTGCAAAGGCGCAGGGGGTAGGGGAGGCATTACATAAAAAATCGCGAAAATAAACGAACAGGGTGTCGAATAATGGGTAATGGAAATTACTGAGTTCGATTATGACATTCAAGATGCAACATCTGTAGTAGCTGGACCACAGAGGGATGGGGACTGGGTGAAGAGGGGCGTGAAGGGTTTTTACATGGAAATAATTTGCAAAAAAAAAATTGGGTGAGTGTTACTGACACTGTTAAAGGTCTGGAAATATATTTTATTTTATGAAGGTACCTGTAGTAGATTTTATTCTCTTAGTGTACCGGGAGTATTTTTGAATGTCAAATCGAACCGGAAAATTAATTTTGAAGTTACTGTGTTTAATTTAAGGCATATTTCTCTATTAGGGCGTTGTGAGTTATCGTTGTGGTTATGGTGAAATTAAAATTCTATCAGCTCTCATTGGGTAGGAGGTGTGAACAGGTTAATTTTTTTAAAAAATGTATTGAGATCGCTGCTGGTTTAGTAACGTATTGTCAATGAAATTACTGTCAAATAAAATACTATAGGGGGGCAAATTACGGTCATCCAACTAGTGTCATATAAAGTGTTCGCCAGACCAATTTGTCTCCATATTGAAGTTAGTTTAACACATTAATTTATCCCCAGGTCAAATAAATTTATAAGAGAACGTGGGTTTTCCCGGTGTATATTATTCATGAACAATTCACGGGGTTTCAACCGGGTAAGTATAGAGTTTGAACACAACGTTTCCATGGCTTCAGTTCACCTGAAGAAGATGGCAGAGCAAGCCATGAAAACGTTGTGTTCAAACTCTATACTTACCCGGTTGAAAACCCGAGAATTGTTCATAAATAAATTTAACATTACATTCAATTTTCATTGATCTTCTATCTTTCTCTTTCCTAGCTGCCAATAAATGAGTTTGAAATCAGCCTGTACCTTACTCGTAGCGTTTCCTATACCTAATTCAATTTTGGAAACCGGCTGGTAGTATTGCCTTTGAACAGTGACTGTGATTTATTCTAGTATTTTCTGATATTTCAGTCCAATTCCATTGATACGAATCGTAGTCGGTTGGAAGTTCCTGATGTTACCAACACGCCACACTGTTTTCGGCCGTTATGTAAGAAAACTGAGGCTGAGACCCTAGGAAAGCTGCTAATTCCTCGCAGATCTCGGCTCGTAATCTTGAGTATGAACGGTGAGACATCACGAACGGGAGGTGGAGCAGATAGTCGTCACGCCCTAATGAGCTGTTGTGTGGCCTGATGATTTGTTAGCTCACGACCTTGGCCCTTGCAGATAGAAAGCTGCACATTCACTTGCAGGTGCATCCCAAGGCTACGGTTGCGACTTTCACCGAGGCGTTGTCAGCCCAAGGTCCTCCATTACACCATAACGCTCGCTGCACTTAACGCAAGGGTTCCCAATCTGTCAACAGTACTACCTACATTATTGGCAAACCTTTTAGTCAACGATTGAAGCTTCCTTTACCTGATCATCAGCCATACTTCACCCTTCACCACCTTTTGATAACTTCCGAAGACACACCAGAATTTTATAATATTGTAAATAGTAAAAGGAACGCTGTGTAATCTCAATATATTGGACAGAATCAGAAATGTATGTAGAAGTAGTAATCTAGATCAGTCAGTAATAGAAAAAGAAGAGCAGGAGTGAGATGAAGAGTTGGGAGACAAAATTTTAAGGTCGGAGTTCGATAGGACTCAGAGAAATTGTAAAGCGTCAGGAATTGATAACATTCCATCACAACTGAACGGGATAGTTTGCGAAATCTACGATACAGGAAGAATCCCAGAAGATTTAATAAAAATAAACGTGCTCTTTTTGGGACACTCCAATGAAAACCTATACATTCTTGTATGACATTAGGGCCTTCAAACCCGCTGCAGAAAAGGACGAGAATTTTTGGTGTTAGCCTCATCAGCAGAAACGGTAATAATATGAAATATTCCGAGTTGTAAGATCACTAGTTTTACATTTTCCTCTCCCAGTAAGAAATGCGATAAAAATGCTTATTTACGTTAACCCTTGGCTACCTTGCTCTACCTTCCGCATCCCCCCTTTTCAATTCCCTTCCTATGCTATTAAAGGGGAGTTGCCTGTTTCAGGATCACCCTCATGTAGCCTGTTAACCCAAAAAAAATTGATGATTGGTTACAGTAATTATAATGTGATTGTTAAACGAATATTTCATGCTCATAAAGGGCTAATGGTTGCCCTTTGGCTGAATCCTGTGGCCTTGCCTGTCAATATCATTACCATGGCGTCCACGTTTCTCTAGACAGACAGATTTCGTGCGAGACACAGCTCCGCACGATCTTCCAACGGAATGCAAAGCAGAAACTTGCAGCACCTAAGACACTCTCATAAATAACCACGCGTCCTTCCAGTATATACTGCAGTCTGGGAAGTATCGATACTCAGTACAGAATCCTCTATATGTTAATAAAATAGAAATTCATTGAAAATTGGTAAAGTTAGCATCACATCTCATCGACGGCTACGAGATATTACTGAATAGGTTGAAATACCTAAATTCTATTTTATTTTTAAAAACAGAACTAAAGATTTAAATCAAAACGCAGTACCAAAGTACAGTTTTAGGAAGGAGAAATGTCGGTCCAACCTGGAATCACTGAACTCTTGGGATAGACGTTTCAAATATATATATTTTCCCCCCCTGAAATTTACCCTAATTTTTCTAGATCTTTATTGCAGTACTCCAGATCCTGGATTGAATTCTCGGTCTGGTGAAGATCTTTCCATCCTGATGGTTTAATTAAATTTGATATAGTATCAATCAATGGTTATTGGCTTTTTGTATCACATTATTAAGTATATTTTACTTAAAAATGTGTAGAAAACCTTTTTAAAAATATTGAATTTTATATACAAGAAATATAGAAATGGATGTATCTGTAAATATATAAGAAATAGAGAAATGTATTTATCTGCCAACCTACTTTCCCCAAGTTTAACTTTGTTGGACTACGGCTGTAAACTGGTGCGTTCCCAGATTCGCAGCTTTCCAGTGGATGTGTGGAGACTTGGAACAATTGGAGTTACTTTAGTACTGACAGCAGCTGACTCATGCGGACCAAGATGAAGCTCGCGAATTTAAATTACGGGGCCAGTAAGTGGTTCTGTGGCCCCATGACATAATTATGTGATAATTGGTTACTAAAAATGCGTGGTCCGTCCCTCAATATTTTGTAGTCCGGCCAATGCACCGTGGCCACCACAACGCGTCCACCTTTTGGTGATGTCGCTTAACATTGCTTCCCACTGTCCAGCTTTTATGATCGCGTTTTTGGTGCAGGTATTCTCTCAAATCCGACCCGAAACTGAATAACGCTGCATTTTCGGCGTCAACTGTCAACAGGCAACGATCCAGACTCTCCGGATAAATTTAATTTACATATTATGAAATATATATAATGGTAAATAGTGCACCATAAAATTTATACATAATTTATTAAACATAACTTGACAATCGTGCCATCGATACAATCAGAAAGCAGAAAATCAACGTGTTTGATGTTTATTGATGGTTGTAATTGCAATTTTTTTAAAAAAATTATAATTTTTGTGGAATTTAATAATGTCAATTGCAGCTCGGAATCTATTTTTATACGCAAACACTATTTTATACTGTAACACGCAGTAACATCTCTGTCCCAAAAAGCATCAAAGTTGGCCTAGAAAGTATTGTTGGGCGTTTGATGTGCTGACAGAGGAAGTCGGCAAAGGTTGATGTCGTGGGTTTGTGCAAGTGCGCGGATTTATTAGTTAGTCGTCGATCAGCAATCATGTGGAATGAGTAACGTTATGGGTTCGCGAGAAATCGCGACCGTACATGAAGGGTCTCGAACACGCCACTGAATCAAGTAGTGAGACGACAACACTAATTGGCGTGTGATAGTGATTTTTCACTAAGACGACAGCGAAACGAGAAGTTTGGATTAATGACCACGCCCTGTGGATATTAGTTATCTCAATGCTCGATTAAATAAACAGAATTTTGTTTTCATTTCGTAAAATTACCTGTCGCCCTATAAAATCCGAGAACTTATACGACGAACTGAGATAGATTTTTTTTATCAAAATCACTAGAGAAGATCCGATTCTATTACAATACACTTTGGCCACAGTGTAAAGGAATGAAAAGAAATGCAACGATTATCAGTAACTGTGTCTCGGAAATTTTGCAAACGTTTTGCAGTAATGTTTACCGACCAATTGCGACTGGTCTGTCCGATACCCAAATATACTGTGCTTGCCATACCGTTTTCACGCCTTATTACATACCCGGGGGACTTATTCAATCAAAATTGGACTTATTTCATTTGGTATTTTATTTTAATTGTTCACACCATTACAAGGAAAAGGATGGCAAAATTTCGTTACTGTATATTTTTAATAAAAAATCATTCTATAATTTACTCTAATAATATAAAAATAATATAAGTTTCGTAAAATATATATGCATTTAAAAGTTTTTACAAGTAAAACATATACACACAAAAAAATATATTGTCATCTTCAGAGAGAGTGTGAATTTTTATAGTTTTGAGATAGATCTCATTCATTTCGCTCTATTAAACAGTAAAATCTATTTATTGTTTTGTCGTATTTGCTGTTGTGAAATATTTTCCTGTCTACTTATTTTCCTCAGACGATTCTATATTTTTGTAAACTATATATTTATAGACGAGTCTATGATTAACGTATCTCACAAATTACATAATTTTAAAATTTGAAATATAAAGGGTAGAAAGTCGAAAACAATAATACAGTTGGATTCTAATTTGAAACTTTACGAGACATTATTTCTTTGAAATTATAGTGGGCATAAAGCTTACTAATTACAATTAATTATTAATTTTATTGTAAGAAATATGGTGATATATGAGATTATAATACAAAGCAATGTAAGTATTTTATTCACAGTGTTTAGGAACAAAATAAATGTTCGCAGGTACCAGGAAGTTTAAAAGAACAAATATAACTAATATTGCATGCTGTTACAACATTAAATATTTTTTTCAATCCAGATACTTTCATTTTATAAGCTTAAATGCAACCATTTATTAAAAAAGCGTTTAAATTTTAAATAATTCATTTCTACGCTAGCTGTGAACTACAGCCGTTTGTTATTCATACACCGAAAGCTTTACGCATCTACTTACTCGTAAACGACAATGGTCGCAAAAAAGTTCATCCAGAACGAATTAATTTAATCGTTATCCTGAAATAAAATTTATTAAGCACTTGTCGCTAGAAGAGGAAGAAATAAGGAAAAAACTCACACTCGGTAATAACCGGATAAATTAACTTTTATTTTCCCACGTGGAATGCAGTAGCTAAGAATCCATAATATTGCGTTTCGAAGTGGCAACTGTCCAATTAAAGACGTAATAATAATTTTATCATGGCAAGTGCAATTCCGAGCTGCGCAAAAAAGGGCACAATCTGGCAGCCAAACAGAAGCCGTTAAACTGCGTGCTTATTAGCAAGCCTCATAAACATCTCCCTGAAGATTAATCATTCTCTTCATTTCAGTCCAGTTTGCTTACACCTTGTAATATATCTCGAATCCTGTGATTATATTCGCGCTGCATTACGCTAATCGAGGTTTCCATTCGCACGCACGGGGCAGTGATAATCCAAACACTCGATATATATATTTTTTTCTCGGATGCAGAGTAAAGTATAACTAATGGCTAACGACGTGGTTTTAAAGTCAACCTCTGCAGATCAAAGCAGATTGGTTCCATTGTCTTTATTTGAGAACGGAGGGTGGAGGAAGGGGGAAAGGGGGGCGAGGATAAGCATTTGGCGATGGTGAGCCTCTACTTCATTCCAAACAAGAGAGAAGTATAAATTCAAGTCAAAGATTAGAAAATTGCAGAAACTTGTATTTGGCAATTTATTTAGAATCCTGATATTTATTTTTTAGCTTTATTTAGAATTCTAAGATGTTGTGAGTTGGAACATTACCAGTGAATCGCGGTGCACTTTCTTTTTGAAAAAATAAACAGGGTTCTTGTAGTTAATCCACATTGAGGCAACTTCCAAGGGATATATATATATAGGAGATGCGTATAGAAGAACAAATTCAATTAGAGTGAATTTTGGTTACCCGACAATAGTTTCAGCATCATGAAGTTCGGACTCTCGATATTTGTCCCACGCCAATCCGTAGACTGAAACTGCAGTTAGTTGTGGGGACTATTTCTTCGTTTGTTAGTACAAATAGCCAAAAGTCTCACACGCTATTAATCAAAGGACACATAGTGGGGTACATTAAAAATTCACACTTCAAACTAATTGATCAGATATCGATCATGCAAGACTTTCCCTGTTTGATAATATAAATATTTTGCATGTAAGTCGTAGATTTTTTTGCTTGAAAAAAAAACTCTACTTAATCCACTTTACATATCTTTGGGTATTTTTAAGCTCTTATAAATGAAAAATATGTTGTTTTTATGTAAAATAGTTTTCATAATAAATTAAATTGACTTCTGTTGATTTTGAAATAGTTTCAGTATAACTAAGTCTATATGTAGATGAATTTGGTTTTTTTCTGAAAACTCGCGTGAAGAGAAAAAGTAAAGATGCGAAAAAATTATTTAGTAATGTTTAGAGTAAACTGAAACTGTCACAAGACCATTAGGTACCTCATTACATTATAATATATGCCAAATTTAGATATGTAAAATTTAAATTGATTGCAAAAATTGTTAATTTATTTTATCGTAGTAATTTAATTCGCGATAACAGATACATGTAAAGGCGAAAACGATAATTAAAAAATTCTAGACATTATTATTCAGGTGAGTTGTAGGTAGATCTAACCTTCTAAAATTATTTTCCCTTTCCACGTTGCCCTTTATTGAAGGGAAGCTGCTGAATCAAAATCGATGGAACAGGATGACAGAAGGTAAACTCTGAGAACTCTAACTAAGGCACATAGAAGGGCGGCGCTAATGCAGGATTTAGCATGCAACACACGTTCACGGTTACGGACTAATCTCATCAAAATTTTAATGGAATATAAAACAGAAAAGAAACGTCTCCATATTTGTGTTGTAACAGTATTAATTTCGTAGAAATGAAACTGGTCTCTGCTATACGATTAGATTCTTGCGACATTACATTTTAGTTTTTCGAAAAGTGTATGTTATAGTTTAGTTAATATCAATAGAATTTTAGTAATATTTAATTCCTTTATTTGAAAAATATAATGGCACTGTAATTCGATGAATCATAACCCTTCACAAAAATTAAGTACTGGAATATATGGTATCGGAGGTTGTATGAGTATATGCATAATAATGCCAAATTTCAAATTATATTTCTATGTCACGAATTCACTTTAAGCTTTAAATAGTTAAATCATAAATCATAATTTTATGTCAAAACTTAGCTATATGATTTAAGTGTACTGTTACCATCTGCGCAGTGTAAATAGTCGGTAGCTCAGGAATAAAAATTTCATGTTATTGGCAAAATCTAGTAAAAATGTGGCTCTAAAAGATTGAAAAGTTACTATTAAAAATTACTCCCAGCAATTACAAATTTAAAGCTTTGATTTTCCGGAACTAATTATTTTTTCAAATTTATTAAATAAAATATAATGTCTCTCAGAGCCCCCCATTTAATTACATGTCCAAAATACGATACAGTTCCCCCCCCCCCTCAATTACAATAAAACACATATGTATAGACTAGCACGTTCCTTGAGTTTAGTGCACACGATACTAAGCCTCCCTTTCTTCAAAAACTCGGACTCTTCAACTGTATTATTTTATTTGTAGTTTTCTGATCAACTACTGTAAAATGTACGCCAGAAAAAGTATTTTTCTATAATAAATTAAATATTTGTACGTTAATATGTTAATTACACGAATTTATTTAGATGAGTGTAACTTTGAAATTCTCCAGAGTATATATCTTACCCCATTAGACGATTGACTTAGTTGTACCCGATTTGGAGTTTTCCGTTTGGGCATGATTAGAACGAACCTATGCAGGATTATTATTCTTTGGCTATTGTTGACGCTGGAAGTTTTTTGGTTTAGTGTTGACAGGTATTAGAAAGTTGAAGAAATCAAACAAAAAATGGTAATATAGATAATAATGATCCAGTCACGGTCACGTCCACTTGGATGGCATGAAACCCACGGTAATCGTGTTGGAAATGAAAGCTATTTATTTTCAGGTGGATCTCAATATTTTTTGGGGAATATAATGTGTCTATTGACCTCAGTTTTGTTCAATAGTTTAGTAAGTAAGCAAAGATTATTATTTGTAGAGAAAAATAAGACTGGGCAGCAAAAAGGAGAATTATCTACACATTGATACCACAGTTATGGGGGTTTGTCTGTTGGTACTTACAGAAATAATATATTTACAGACTGTAAAATAAAGAAAGTGTTTTCTATTTAGATTAATTTTCAATGTACGTGTTAATTTACATGTGAATGAATGGTAGGATCTTTTCATATTTTTGTATGCAAATGTCTTATTTGATCTAAGAATGCTGACTCGCCGTACCTGGGTGACTGGTCAGAATTTATTTACTAAATGTTGTTGTTTTTTTTAAAAAAAATTGTGTTCTTGTGAAGTCTTCAGAATAATACACACTTATGACCTGGTTGGGATAGAGAAATTCATGTGTACTTTGTTTAAATTTAAAGACAGTAGTGCAGGTTACACGTAATCTAGTTAGTAGTGTTGGACTGTAAAATTGTTGAGAAGAAGAGAATTGTAAATCATAACGAGAATTCTACTCCAAATAATTGAATAAGAAGTAAACGAATTACTAAACATTTTCCGTTCATAATAGTAAAAGAAATTTGCTTCATCGATGGAGCGTTTGTGCTGAATATTCATACGAGAGAAGACATACTTGGTTCAGCCTTGTTCTAAGAAATCATCCATATTTGGCGTACCCTTCAATCCCCAAATATCCGCTGAGATGAAGACGTGGTAAATCGAGAGAATTGTAGTTAGGATGTTTTATTATTAATTACTATCTTACACCTCACACAACTTGTCCACATAGTCAACGACCTTATTGAGGCACTTATCATAACACGAAACTGGTTTTTTTTCGTATGACTTAGTCAAAGAAAGACACCGCTTGTGCTTAAATCCAAGTCTACACTTCCTGTTTCACACTATCATCGTTCTTGAAATGTTTTCCACCAAGGAATTTCTTCAGGTGAAAAAACAGATGAAATTAGCTTGGCACCAAATCTAGGCTGTAGTGACGGTGGTTGAATTTTTTTGCCGCCAAGGGATGCGAACAGAACTGGAATTTGCCTGGCGGTGTGTGGCCGGGCAGTGTTATGAATCAAAACAAGTCCACACGAAAACATTCCACGCCTTTTGTATTATATTGCACGACGGAACTTTCGCAGGGTCACATAATAAAGTTATTTGTTGATTTTTGCATTCCTGGGCAAGAATTCAACCAACAAAACGCCCTGTCTGTCCCATAGATCCGTGATCACTCACTGTCAGCCGCACATTTTGCACATTTTCACTACTTAATTAACCCTTCCATCACTCATTATTCTTTCAAATTATCAAAACGGTACTTACTTAAAAAAAATTACTTTAATTTATAAACCTTTAGTTTTCAGAAAAAAAATATTAATATCAGAAACGATTACACAGAATAGCAAATAAATTCAGCAGGACGTTTTGATGTTGTTTTGCGTATTTCTCTTGCAACATTTAAATATAGGAGACAATTTTTAATTACTGTCACGAAAATACGCAAAATAGAGTTGAAACGTATAGCTCAAAATTTAAATTTGTCTGAAAATTCAGGTCGTATAAATTATTATTAAAATATGAAACGTAAAAACTAAATTTTTCAACGAAGAGATATTGTTAACTGATCACTTTTTATTCTGAGCCTTTTCACTTTGGCAAAAATCTTTACGTGGCCTGGTATAAAAATTTTGCTTCTTCAGTAATTCCATTATTATCCTCCGTTACTCCGTTAACCTTCCAAGATGTCTTATTTGGCTGCTCATCAGTAGTTTATTATGATATCAATTTTAGGAATTGAAGTTAAATATTTGGGAAAATATATTTTTGTTTCTTAAAATAAGTTTGTTTCTTTGAAAACAAAACTTCGCTCACACCATACGCTCAAACTTCATAAGTCCGAGATCTTTTTAGTGGTCAACATTCCACTTGGAGAAGTAATTACTAAATTTATCGAGATATTATTCTTTAAGGCCAGACCTTCTCAGTTAAAAGTGGTACTTAATCTCCGAGCTGGTGCCGGTAATAGCTTGTAAGTCAGCGCGAGACTTGAGACAAGATAAACCGAGCCGGTTGTTCAGTGTGAACAACCTGGGCTCCGTCTAGACCATTCACTGCGGCTTGGTCAATGAACGAGAACACGGAGGAAATCTATCCAAGTCGTGTGTGTGTGTTTGCGTGCGTGCGTGCGTGCGAGTGAGTGTGTGGACGATTAGCAAAAACGGAATTGCATGACGCTCCAATGCACAACTCCATCAGTTTAATCAGGAACGACGTGGCCGGGCTCCATGTTCCACAGATGATTTCTTCATTGGCTGCAGGCCTAATTGGAATCACACAACCCACAATGAGATATTTATTGAACAGAACCCATGTAGTTCTGAAATAAGACAATTTTCGTCTGCAGAGAAGCTTATCGTTCTTATCTTCTGTTTAAGTTTCTAAGATTGACTCTCAAAACAAGAAAAAAAATTGTGTTGGGTGCTGAATTACAAAGAGTAGGATATCACTGTATCTCTAAATGGAACCAATAGTAACTATGCAAATCATTTATCAAATCAATTATTTTTTTAAAAAACAATAAGAGCAAATTTTCCTGCGAGATAAACAAGAAATTTCTGGAGATCATGAATTGTAAATTTGAAGTAACCTCGACCCAATCCTCATTATTTTGCAAATTTCTGATGTTGCTTAGGGAAAGATGTATTTCTTTCGGATTTTCTCCGTGACTATGATGTCATCGAGAAATAAAGAAAATTAAAAATTACATGGAAGCAAAATTTAAGACTACTATTTGGACTGCAAAAGACTGACCTTTAAGGGGGCAATGAAAGGAATATGAGTTAATGAATGAGACTCGAAAGATTTCAAATTCTGATTCATTCACACCAACTCAAATATGCTGTGTTGACTTTGATTCCGAATCGTCCTCTCGACTTCTATTTCTCCTTTTTCAAAATTTTTTTAAAATTATATAAAAAGTTGAAACTTTAAGACTGCAAAAAATTAGTTTGGTACTATACACGATTGGTAAATGGAAAGGAATAGTGAGAAAATGACAATATTTTGGCATTTTCTGTAGAAAATTTACAGTAATATATATTAGTTATTATCTGATGTAAATTACAGTGGAGATTTATTAAAATTATGA
Organism: Eucriotettix oculatus; assembly: GCA_034510155.1. NCBI lineage: Eukaryota > Metazoa > Arthropoda > Insecta > Orthoptera > Tetrigidae > Eucriotettix > Eucriotettix oculatus. Next base: position 68,425,336 of record CM067381.1, on the reverse strand, counting down.
AATGAAATATCTGTCGATGTTACTCGTAATTATATTGAAGTGTAGGATCTAAAATGGACCTTATTAAATCTTTATGACCACTCAATTAATTTCATATCACTTTCGTGAAATAATTTTCCTTCTGGAACCATAGTGGAGTTTTACTTTAGCAGTGATAAAAGTTTCATAGAATTTTCTATCATTTGAAGGATGAAAGAGAAAAGTTTAAGCGACAGGTGGTTCCCCAAGTATGTTAAGCTCTAAGTAGATCAACTCTGAGTGGGAAAGATGTTCTCTCCTGAGAAATACACCATGGCAGCTGAGTGGAAGGACAGCTGGATAATTTCCTGCAGCAAATGGCCAAATGCAGCGGACAATTAAAGGCAACGCTCTAACAGGCTGTGAATGGAAGCCGCAAGACTTGGAGCGTTGCGAAGGTCAGGCATTTCTGTCGTGAGTCTGCTAATTCCGTAGTCTATCCTGTTTACTGGGCTGCAGCTCACAAGGCAAACATTTACTTTGGAAAGGCTGCAGTGTTGCCTATGGAAAGCACCTGCCCGCTATTACGAACCACGAGGAGTGCAGCTCAAACTCTGAGGATAGACCAAAGTCACCTCTCGGCCCACTCATTCCTTCTACAAATTGGATGGGGATTCATAAATATAATTTGCTCGTTGGGCAAGAGAATAGGGCCTCCCACCACCCACAAATTTTTTCCCACAGATAAATTGCATCACTCCACTACGTTAAAAGGATTTACAGTCTCGCTTCATGTCTCTGATTAACTTACTCTGGATTACTCAGTGATTTCACACCCATTTATTTGGCAAAATAGGAAGCCTACTGGCCATAAAACGCACCTGTCTGACATTCAAACAAGAGCAGCGTCCAAAGTGAGCAAGGAATCAATGACATAACCCAAAATACCCTTCAAAGTCCATGAATGACTACCAGCAAGTGAGTAAAAAAACTAATATATTTTTTTTCAAAACTATATTTGCATCGACAAATAAGAAAAGGATGGCAGTGGATTTATTTGAAAGCCATCCGCAAGTTGCCTTTAACCATCGTTATGTCAACTGGTCGTTCCAAGTTTCCGTTCTGAAACGACTCTCCTTGATCTTTCCATTTGAATCCTTCACATTTTACTATTCGCAAAGTCAAAACATTTATTTTGGAGACGATACGCTTCGTCTCCTACAGCTGCGCGTTGATAATCATTTTTTGGAGTCAGCATTCTGGCACCTAAAAATCTGTAGGTGTCCAGAAAAAAAAAGTCGTTATTTCAAACGAGTCCCGGGGATTACAGGCTGGATGGACAAGTAAGGAATGCTAATGGAATGGAATTAAACGGCTACAGGAAACGAAACAGATTTACGGTGATTTATCCCTGTGGTGAACAGACACGCGTTTTAAAAGCTACAGTGCAGCCCATGAATATTTTGGAAACAATTACAGGTATATAAAATAAATACCGAAAAAATTTTTGTAGAGATGAAGAAGTCAGCATCGACACATCTCATGACTAAAAAAATATTCTTGCTTTCGTTTGTAAGTCACTAATATAAAACTTTCAATCTACTCAAAGACATTGATAGATTTACCGGAATATTTAAGATGTTCGTTCAGCAAAGTAGTACTATTCAAAAATATGGTAAACTTTGTTACGTTGATTAAAATCATCTAATTATCATTACAAATTAGTAGGATTTAGTAAAATATTTTGGAAACAATTACAGGTATATAAAATAAATACCGAAAAAAATTTTGTAGAGATGAAGAAGTCAGCATCGACACATCTCATGACTAAAAAAATATTCTTGCTTTCGTTTGTAAGTCACTAATATAAAACTTTCAATCTACTCAAAGACATTGATAGATTTACCGGAATATTTAAGATGTTCGTTCAGCAAAGTAGTACTATTCAAAACTATGGTAAACTTTGTTACGTTTATTAAAATCATCTAATTATCATTACAAATTAGTAGGATTTAGTAAAATATTTTTTAGTACTTTTAGGCATTTACATTTCACGTTCACGCTCAGCCGCGCATTCTTAATTCAAAGACTGACAATATTGGTTCTATTATTTATTTATTTTACAATGGACGGATGGACGACAAGGTGAGGTGTTACGTAAAGTGTTGAGAAGTGCAGGGACGCCCTTGAGTCCGACAAAGGCAGCCTTCATGCAGCTTATCGCGTGCACTACGATGCACCAGCTGCTGCCGCCGCCGCCGCCGCCGCGGTGGTCACAAAAGACCTTTGTACGGGTGCACATTTCTCTCATACCGTGTTGCCGTCTTAGTTCAATATCAGGAAAGGTCACAAATAGATGATTGTCTGGAAAACTTGTTGATTCGGGTTCAGAGAATATTAACTTTCGCTGAGATGTTCTGTTCTTTTTTTTAATCATACATAGGTCCCACCATTTTCTGTTTCTAGGTTAACCACTGAAGACTTGGGGCACCCTGCCACTACTATGCAGACTTCAAATGAATGCAGCACGAGAGACCTAGCACTTGAAGTCCAAGAGTATCATGCAGGGCTTTCACTGAAATTTAAAAGACTAGGGAATATCAGAATGATGTAAAGCAACTCGCAACTACGCAAATAGAGTGCCGGAGATTCAAGTGTCTGTAGAATAGCCATAGCAATGTTAGTACAATAAAGAAAAATGCAAGATTCCACGAGCGAGGCGTCGGAATCGGACGCTGAAAGAACACTGAACTGCAGTAATGAGTCCCAGAAAATTCAGGCGTTTCAAAAATCCCTATTGCTCACTTCATCCTGAACCACTGTACAGAAACTTTCCTCAGCACCATTGATGGCGACTTAGTTCAGATAAGATTTGCAGTAGCCAGAAAGAGAAGTATTTTATAAGGAATGGCAACTTCCACCAGACAAATTTTCATATTAATATTTAATAGTAAAAAAACTTAAGAATTGATTAACAGCTAACAGGTTTTAAGTGAATGATGCCAGTAAGATGAACATGAATATTTGCATAAAGAGTGCGAATGTGATAGTGTTTCTATTTTTGGGGAGCAGTTTTTATCAAGAAAAGAAGACAGGAAAATCATAGGCCTACTGCTCCGAAATAATGAAATCTATTTGAGGAAGAATAATCTGAAATTATACAAGTATGTGTACAGTACAGGATTTTTAAGCATGTAAAGCAATGGCAATAAGAAGATCTGAATGGAGTATATTGGAATATTTTAAAATGTGGTCGTATATATCAGATAATCTGTTAAAGTTAGAAATGATAAAAATTCAGAAAACATTTGTGGAGGAAGAAATCGTTGGAGCATGTTAGACATCCACAGTTGGTCAACGCAGTCCATAAAGGTACAGTGGATGAGAATAATAATAATACAGGCTGCATTATACAGATCAAGCTATGAAGGATGTCAGAGGCGATCTGAAGAGGATATCTCAGTACATAAACAGCTGGAGGTAAACATCAAACCAGTCAATGGACTTGTGACCCTAAAACCAAGTGCTGAAAGAAGAAACCGAGTGATAATTGAGATTTTCCAATTACATTTTCACTTTATATAAGACGCGAGACGTTGAGGAAGCCATTTTTTGGGAGAATAACTGAAAAAAAAACCACTATCGTGAAGCTGTGGATGTGAATGCAGGATTGCGTAAAGTGGTGGAAGACTTACGGAAGGTTTGAACGGAAAAATTAATAAACTGGCAATAGGATACGGGAATGGGACTTTGGACGGACGTTGCTTGTAAACTTAAATATGAGGTACGAAAGAACAAAAGACAGAGTTCACAGTACATAAACCATAAAGTTATCTTAAAGATTACGTTAAACAAGATATATGATGGATACACTGAGGGATATAGGATTAGTGGAAAGTAAAAATAGTATGGGAAGATAGTTGAAAGGGCCAATCACTTGTTATGGAAGATATTTTCATGATCATCCACGTAGGTTTGATCCCATGAGACATATTTGAAATATTTCATCAGTTCAAAAGGTTTTGTGAGGAAGTTTGGAAATTATGTTAAGAAAAAATTAAACTTGAGCAGAGAATTGACAGGTCAAGAAAAGAATCTAAACCAAGTTCAGAAGTAAAGGCAACGATTCTAAGCGCACGAATTGCGTAATATATGTCCATAATTTAGCCGCAGCTGTCCCTGCTGAAAATTATGGGACCGATATCCAGCGCTCAAATACAGTCGATCATTATTATTACAGGACAAATGGTCTTTTCAGTATGACGTCGTCCGATCCAGAATAAAAAACTAATCTGAGGCCAAGGGGCATTTGTCAAAACACAATTCCAACATCCGGACTGGCGACTGGAGGAGGTTCGTTCGTTCCAGTTGCTGTTGGCAGCGCTCTGCCAAAATAAGCAACTTATATTCACTGAATGAGTTCTTTTGAATCTCCGGGGCCTCCTTCAGAAATACCGATGACACAAATGACGTCGGTATTTATGGGCGGCTGCTCAGCAGGAAGTCGCCGAGCTGTTCTCTCTCCAAAACAGAAACGTCTTGTCTGTCTTCTGGATCCATTGGATACCAAACGGAGCTGTTGACCCGTCAATACAGTTACCATTGCAGAACAGCTCACATATAAATTATTTAGAAAACGGATAACTCTCATGATTGCAAAATATCATTACAGGAGGCAAAATAAGACGTAATTTGAGACATTAGTTCACTCTTAAACCTCTTATATTAAAACAAAATTTCGTTTATCTCATACCATACCAACTGCTATCTACAAATATATTGCCTAAAATACTTAATAAGAAACGATTATTTCTAGAGAAATTAAACCACTCTTAAAACTTTAATTTCGAAACTTATTAAGTAACACAAAAGAGGAAGGAATTATAGTTGAATTATGCAAAGTATGTCTGTGACGTCATTATGTACTAAAAGGGTCCATAATACACTGAAATCGGTCATAGTTATTTAAAAAATTGCGTCAATTTCTTTGCAGTGTGCCAACCTCCCATTTAATGAATGATGTGCGGAATGATGAGAAATGGTACGTAACAATTTTTTAAATACGTAAGTTTTATTGTTAGAAAGTACACACACGAATTTCGGCAAACTATATTCTTAAAACTTAAGAAAATCTCGCTGGGTGACAAAGACGCAGGTAAAATTTTATAATCAGCATAATATATAAATATAAACATAATATATAATAATATAAAATGATATGAATAGATTTATTATCAACTGCATCGGTGAGAAATGTCAAAAAATTTTAGGTTATTTGTGTTTTTGAATTATGTCTAACGACACATTTTCAAGCGTTGAGTTCAAAGATTTAAGGACATTACACATAATTAATATTTTTTCTATTGAAGAGTTGCGGATAACAAGTGAAAATATTTATTTCTTTGCTTATTTACAAATAAAAGGAAAACGGAAGAATACAAATAACGTATGAAAGACTTTTAAATACGTAAGTTTGTTCCGATAGTGATTTAGTACAATTCAGTTACTTAGATATCAAGTTAATGGAATAGCGTTTGTAGGACTTTAAGGAAAAATCGTGTGCTTTTAAATAATCTATAAATTGATCATCAAGAGGTTATTGGTGACGTTTTTGAGTGCAATTAAAACACGTGTTTACTGTCTAATTATTTAATCTTTTGGGCTAATAAAAAGAAATAGACGTGAATTTCGGGAAATAATTTATTATAGAATATAATTTAGTAACCGATGCTGTCTTTGCTGAGAATCCTTTATTGCTTCCTTTAGCTTTCAACAGATTTTGTCATATCATCACTTTCAAAATTCACGCTTTCCTAGTGTCACAAAAGTTTTGTTTTACATAAAACGGTATAAATAATTTTAAAAACAATCATTTATGCTTTGTAAGGCTGTAATGTGTTCGAACACAGTCTCAGCAGCAGTGTAAAGTATAAATAATTGTATTTATTCTATTAATATTGCTTTTAATTTACATATATGCCATATTAGTTAATAGGAAGAATAATACAGAATTTGCCAAAATCTACCGGTTCCTATAAAAGATTTTATACGTAGATTGTGTTGGTTACTTCTTTCTATTCAAATATCTAACAGTCTAGTCCAAAAACATGCCAATATTTGATACATACAATTAATTTTTGTATAGAATTATATACCCTATTATTCTGATTTCGATACGCTGACCACGTGTCACTCCAAATTCGGAATGTGTCACGCAAGATGACAGTCCGCAGTCGACTCGGTAGGCCCAGGCCCTCAATGGGCTGTAGAGCCATGGAGAAAAAAAAATTATTCTGATTGCTATTTCATTAAATAAATTTTAAAAATAATTATATATGTATTTAATAGCTGATTTTAAATTGTAAGAACACTAACCTTGATTAGAGACGCAAATATATTTTTAATTATATGATACTGACAGTTTTGTTTAAGTCGTCTGTTGGTCTTTGCTTGAAGAGAAACAGTATAAAAATTATGATTATAATTTAGTCTGTAATTCTGGTCATTGTCCTTGCTACTTTTGTATAAATTTACTGTCCATCTGCTATCAGACTTTATCATGGTAATGTACTTATCTTAGTCAGTTTCCGCGCTGATTTCTCTAAACTGTTGTACGCGAAAGAGGTCGAGAATTATTTTGGGAAGGCAGAATCTTGAATTGTTGACACGCTCGTGAAACTCGTCGTAAATCAATCGTTCTCCGCCGGCAACGTCAACGTGGAACGAACCGACTTGTGTGTGTGTGTGTGAGGCCCTGCATCGCTTTCGCCTTGCTTAAAGGAGTGAGCCTTTCGTACAGACACAAAACCTCGGGACACAATGTTCCGAGTTGACAGGTACGCAATCTGGAGACGTTCTATGAATAGAAATGCCGCTATGAAAACAGTCGTCGCGGGGCAAAAAGCGCGAAGGATGTGTGGGAACGTGGGACCGGATGGCAGGCACAGCACAGCAGAGCGGTTTTTGCCAGGACCCACGAAAAGCTGCTCCTAAGGGTCGACTCGGCTATACGACCGAATCGATTAGGTCCCAGCAGTTACGCCAACAGTCACAGGAACATCAAATCGAACATTAGAGACGCAATCCGACACCCTTGATTGGGTCACCAAGTACCTCATCCAGTCAAAAAATTAAAAACCAATAACTGATATAAAACTCTGGAAATGCAGCATCCTTTTTGTGAACAAACTCATCCGCTGATCTATGAATAGAAATGCAATCGCGGACACTAAACCCTGAATTACCTCGGTTCAAATAGCTAGCGCAGAAGCTGTGAATCTCGTCATTTTCTTGAAAGAGGTTGTGCTTTGTGGTGACGATCATTGTCGTTCAGGTCTCCTTATCAGCTGAGAGCAATAATGAATGGAAGCCGTTCAACAATTGCGTCGAGATGCACGCAATTCACTGAAAATTCCAACCACAGTTTAATATTCAATCATAAAATTCTCCGCGGATGACTTATGGACCACTGAAACCTCAGCCGAAGATCAAGTAACAACGGACCCTTCCACCAACACCTGAACAATCATCAAGATCTCACAAGAAAAGATCAAATGGAGCTTTCCAGAGTGAGGACCAACCATAGCTACATCTCTCACAGCTATCTTTATTTCTTCAAAGAACCTCCACTCCAATGTAACTCTTGCAAGATACACCTATCAATGAACCAAAATATTTTCCACTGCCCCAATTACAATTTTCAGAGAAGAAATATAATTCGATCATTATGGGACAAAGGACATCACATCCTCGGAAGACACAATAAAAAGACTATTAGAATATTTAAAATTGATCAACATGTATGACAACATCTAGCTCAAGAATATTGTAAACCTTATTTGATACATTAATCTTAATAGTATTTTCTCTTTGTATATGTTAATGTAACTACTGTGGTCGCTAATAACATCACTTTATATGACAGAACGACCACGTGCATAAAATTAAAAAAATACATCAGAGGACATCAGATGCCTTTTATAAACAGGTCCATCACGAAATGGAATATTTTCAAGTATCACTAATGTGATCTTTGTTTTACCTGTTCAATTGATGTAAGTAACTACCGCCGAGGTATTCCCCATTTATACTTTTTGAATAATATTAATATCAATGTACGAATACAGTTTCAGTTTTGAAAATTTTAACTGCTCAATAAAATTTATTTTGGTTCTGCTTCTTGTGCAGTATATTTACGCCGTCACCTGATTCTGCTGCCTTTCTTTAACATACTACGAGACGGGCCCGGTTTCTGCCTTCTACTTCGTCCATAGGACCAAAAGAGCAACAGTTAGTGGAGCCTTACGGGCGGTGCAGGGGGAGTAAAACGGTGCGCATTTGAATTTCTTTGAAAATGTTTACCTAAAACCTTCAAATAGAATATATGCAACTAATCCTCACGCGAGAAAATATTTGAGTCCGGATCTGATTAGGAGATGAGTGTTTTCCAAAATTCAGGTAGCTGGAAAAGGGAATGCTATCGTATAATATTAGGGATGATTTAGCCAGAAAGAGCAAACTAGTGAGTTTTAATGTGTAGTATAGAGTTATGAGAAAAGTACTTTTAGAAACCGAAGTTTTCAGAATCGCTCAAGGTACCAAGGTTGTTGCAGGTATTCTTTAGTACTACAAAATTAGTTCATGGACAATGATAACTCAGAATATGTAAAACCAAACAGAAGAAGATGATCGTAGAGTAACGTAATGATTTCATGAATATGTTTTTTAGTCATTTAGCATAGCTCAGGGCTACGAATATATTAACCAATGTCTAGAACATCGGTGAAGTTTTAATCCTTTCCGAATAAGTTCCTGTTCGTGTCCTGACGTACTTTCCCGATTGACGCCAGGCTAAAAACATATTCATATTGAAAACTGGGTAAATTCCGCGGATGACCTAAGTTGCCCTCCATTCGGGGACCCTAACTGGTAAGAAGGGCTGCTGACCGACAGATCCAATGAGATCGTCAGACAGCACTTACCGTTTAACCAAGGCCTTCGACCCGGAACATACACATTAAAAGCCAGCCAGGATGCCGACGTGCCTTCTATTCTGCAAAAAGAATTTTTGAAACTTTGAGAAGCTAAAATAAAGTATTTAACATGTACATAAACAATGAGATTAGAAACACATTTTGTTTCTCATATTACAACTTGTGTTTGAAATAAGAGTATGTAATGAATTATTATAGAAGAATTATGCCTTTAGATCTCAAAGAAACGTGACTACTGAGTTTGTTCTTGGGGAAAATTGTGACGATCAAGGAGGGATTTTCTACCTGATTTGTGGATCCTGCGTATCATAAGCTCTAATGTCACTTTCAATTTCCGAGTCGTAGCGTGAAAACACGATTATGGTCAACTGCTCACCCACTGCTACTGTGCGATCAATCGAGTTGTAACTTTTCGTCACCATGGTTAAGCTCAGACACAGTAATTACTCAAAGCAACCTAAAATATGGTTCCTAAGTTAGCGCATTTGTGTGGTTTCCTTTTAATTTAGCGAGGGAAGGATGGCAGATGGACGATGAGAATTTTGAGTTGCAACCCAGTGAATCAGAAAAGACCAAGAGGACGGCATCTTGGTAGGGTCCAGGAGGAAGACCAAATGGTTGAAATCAGGAGAAGATTTGAGTGGAACGAAATTAAGGCTTGTTGAGGTGTAAGGAAGGACAATGTGTTGAAGATGTCGACTTGAGGTATTTTCGTGCATTGCACCTCTGCGCGGCACTATTTACACCTGGGCGACTGCGGCTGGAATGTGACCTTGCAGAAGGTCACCGACTCGAGTCCTGGTGCGGCGCTGCGCTGCGGAAGTGCCGCCGTCTTCCGGGTACAGCAGACGCTCGGCCCAAATACTACTCTCTCTCACCATCAGCTCAGCCTCCGTGGACCACTCCACATCAGTACATTACTCAGAAACATTACACTCACGTGCAAAATTTTATACCTTTTATCATCTTGTATGGCGGCTACTAAATAAATATCGCGAATAACAATAAATTGCATAAACTATTTGGTTATTTTTAATTAAATCAATTTTTGACGTAAACATTTTAAAGTATAATAAATCTGAAATCAATCGAATTAATTTTTAATTCTTTTGTTTTGTACCAGACCGCTCAATGTTTAAAACGGTAAGCGGTGTATATGTATTCTACGGAAATAAAGGAGGTAAGTATAATAAAGACATTTATCCATTTAAAATGTGAAGATCAGTGCTGAATATTGTGCATACATTCATATTATTCAAAAAGTTAATAATTAAATATAACAAAAAAACAACAAAATATTGAATATGGATATGGAACAATGACGATCACAAAATTAGAGATTTAAATAATAAAAATATAAAAAATAATTTTTATTTATTTATTAATTTATAAGTTATATTCAACGTCTTCTGTCTGATTATGGGGGCTAATCTTTTCATGTCATAATTACTTACTACGCCACGTCCTTCTTTGTATCTTTGATCTCTTTTTATATTTTTATTTCATTCAAAAATTTAATTCTAACGTTCCTGGCTGTATTACTCATAATTAATTTCACTGAAGTGAGACAGATTTAACTATTAATATTGTGTTGCATTACTAATATACTTTTCAATTTTCGTTAAATACTCAGGAAACCGTAATACAACTACATCTTTTTCTAAATTATTTAAAAAAATAGGTTTTTGTAATTTATTACATTTTCATTTAAGCTTTGAATAAATTTATCAAAACTGCAATCATAATTTCTCATGAATAATAAACAGCGTTATTTACTTCCTAAATTGAAGTATTATTATTTAATTTTGAAATTTTTCCACACCTATAGAAAATATTTTCATAATAATATACGTAAAAACAATTTGAATATACACAAACATGTGTAAAATTATTGAATAAATATGATTAAAATTATTAAAAAGTTGATGTATTACAAATTGTGACTGTGAAAAAAAGGGGATACGATTAAGATTAAGCCGCTTACAAATACTGATATTAAATAAAAGTACGTAAAAATTTTTCTCAACAAATATTAATTTATAAGTTATATTTAACGTTTTCTGTCTGATTATGGTCTAATATTTTCATGTCTAATTACTTACTACGCCACATCCTTCTTTGTATCTTTGATCTCTTTTTGTATTTGCTGTCTTATCACCTGAAGTATCAGCGGTTAGAAATTTTCAATCTCTCAATGAAACACTAAATAACCCTTCCCAGTGAAATGTTATATAAAATTTGTAATTTTTATTATTTTCTAGACTGATTAAATATTAAAAAAATTATGTATAACGTAAATTTGAATACTCTCAAGTGTTTTTTCCTTTCTAACTTTATATTTTCAACGTTTCATTTTCTTATACCCACTTATTCTATTAACATTCTCAGAATCCCTTTTAAGCATTCCATATTTATTGTCGGATATAGATTAAAGAAAAATCTCTTAGAATGGGTATGTATTCTGTCATGCGAACACAAGATTCTATTAGATGACCGTTGGATAGTTGGATATCCCTGGTAGGAGCTGCAACGTTGAATTGCATCCACCATAGACGCTTTTCTTAGATGTTTCGTCACGGATGGAGTGTATCAAACCACTGTGACAGACTTGGCTGATTTGCGTCGCCGAGTGGCTGGAAGCCACTACAAAAAGATTTTTATAAACGTAAACAGAAAAGTGCAATTCCTTCTGCTGTACTTGTTTCTTTCTTTGACACGACGTAAATTACAAAGTATAGTTTCTGTTTCATTTCAGAGGATTAATATTATACTAAAATTTTTACGTGTCCACAGTTATGGACTGCGCCTTTTTACTTAATGGAGATAATGTTAGTATATAATCGTCCTACGCTATGCTTTGGCGAAAAAATAAATCATCTTTAACGAATGCCCTTTATTCATATAGTTATTTAGTAATATTTTCAATAGTATAATGTTTTAGGTAGATATTTTGAGCTCTAAGGATCGCTACCGAGGTCTTTGCAGCTTCTAGCTGTTGGAAAAAATTAGTTATTTTAAACGAAAATTTGAAGAGTGGCTAGACGAAAGAGTTTCGCTAATGATAAGATAAGATTTATTGGATCCATTAGTCCTCTATTGAGGAAATAGGACAAGTCAAAGAATATGTTACATATCACACTAAGAATACGAATAAAAGAAACAAAATATGGATACAACATATGAGTAAAGAAAATTATGTATACAATGATAAATAAAATAAAACAAAGCAGAGCAAACAAAATATGAATACAACATATCAAGAATATGAGTACAAAAGAATAAGAGAGAATGGCACGCGGAATCCTACTGTTATGTGATGTGTAAGGGGCGTGTCTTTGAGACTAGTAATTTTCATTCTAGCACACGTCAAAGACGTTCCAAAGTGACTAGTTCATGACCAAAATTTAGGTAAAACTCCGGATATTTTCGTGATAAGCATATCTTAGAATAATCTAGATTTAAGTTATAATAGCAACTATTGAGGACCCTTTTTGCTGAACTAATTAACAGTATATGGTATATGTCTTTTGCCATTGTATATTTTTAACGTTTGTCATTATAAAAAATCCTCACCAATTAATTTTTTTTTTGGTTAACAGGCTACATGAGGGTGATCCTGAAACAGGCAACTCCCCTTTAATAGCATAGGAAGGGAATTGAAAAGGGGGGGATGCGGAAGGTAGAGCAAGGTAGCCAAGGGTTAACTAGGGCCCCCGGGCTATGGTTTAAGGATCCTACCCGGTGTTTCACCTAAAGAGATGCAGGGAAAACCCTAGAAAACCTGCATCAGGTAGGTCGGGCATTGGGTACTATTCTCACGCCCTTCCGAATGACGGGAGACGAGTTTGCTGTGGGGACGCAGCATTCCCTTCTCCGTGTCTCCACCAGTTTCAGGAGGCAGTTGGCCGACTGATCCAATGGGATCAGCGGACAGCTCTTGCCATATGCCCAAGGTCTTTGACCCCGGTACATATACCTCCTAAAATAGGTGAAGGTGTCTCGGCATATGAGAACTTTGATAAAAAGTACCCAGAGAGAGTGCAGGAGGCATTCCCGACATGATCAGGTGAGCCCCGCAGTCACTCTGGGCTGAAGCGACTGCGAGAAAACTCCCGCAGCGCTGTCGATCAATTCCTCACCAATTAATCAAATCCATGGCCCTTGAGAGTCTAATGCTCGTGATTTGGCTACGAGTTTATCAGCTCCCTGTTTGTATTTCTGGGACTACTTAGTTTCAAATGTGATGTGATATAAATCAATCACTGTATTAATTATGTATAATCAGTGGCGCCCGAGCCGGAGTTCGTCAATAATTTAATCCAAGTGAGCGTTTATGCATTAAAACATACTTAAATCCAAAATTTGTCAAATTCTGAGACGCCGTGTTTATAGAAGTACTTACAGCACCTGAGTAAAGTAATTGTTGCAGCGTCTTCTTAAGCAATAGCGGTTGCCCAGGAAGATATTAATTAATGTTTGTTAATATAGGTGACTTGACGGATTTTTAGAAGTTGAGTCACGTGGTATATATGTCGTTTACAGATGAATTGGTTGCTATTGAAGAACTTCGTCACGCAGATGGTAGGGGGGCATTATAAATTACACAAGGAACAACAAGTCAAAGAAGTAAAGCAAGCAAAGAATGATTGAGTCACAAGCAGCGAGCCATGAGTTATTATAAGGAAACTTGGGAGTAAAATTACAGAAAAACGAACAGGATGACAGCTGAAATAATTTGGGAAGATTATCCTTGCCATTTCCGAAGTACAGAAAGAGACCAACCAGACCTAGAAACGCCAACCACACACAACTTCCACGAGATTGTAGCCTCTGTTAAAAATTCACTACTTTTATAATTAATGATCGAAGGTTTTCCCGGTGTATATTTTGAATAAACAATTCTTGGGTTTCCACCCGGGTTAAATGGAGTTTAAGCCACGACGTTTCGATGGCGTACTCTGCCATCGTTCTCAACTTTTATAATGGTTTCAATAAATTAAAAAATACACGTTCTCATAAAACCGACGTCTTTGCCATACTTTCCCGAGGAATGTTTCTTAGTTATAAATACTAAAAGAAACATTTGAGCAGTGCATATTCAAATTCAAATGTTTAGGACAAACAGAACGGCGTTAAAAATTACAAGAAAAATACAAAACGATTTGAAATTCGGCGATCCAAAATTATTCAGTCGTGTTCAGACATATTTATTTAAATAATCATAGATTTTATTCGTAAAATTTTGTAATTGTTATAAAATGGTTATTGAAATGTTACACATCTGATCCAATCAATCGGCCATTAATGTGAAGAATGATGCCAATAATTTTTCCCGTGCCATGTTTCTTTCGTGTAATCTTCTTAAATTCAACTTAAGTTCATTATTGGTTTAAACTACTCTGAACCTGAATCCAAACATATAAAAGTTGAGCAAATTTGTAGTTATATTAGTCCAAAAATGATGAAAATAAATGAGTACAACAGCCTAATTACTATTAAAATAAATTAAATTCTATACGAAAAATTAGTGCATATTAATGACAACAGTATGACGAGTCGTTACCTTCATTTTAACAGTTTTAAATCTTCTAATAACTTAAACTTAGTTATAAATATTGAAGACAAATATTTCAGGAGTACTATTATCAATATACAAACTCAAATGTTTACGTTGTAAAATTATTATATCGGACACATAGAGCGGTGTTTAAAAACTCGTTTTAATTATTACAACAACAAAAAAATCGAAATTCAGCGATCCAAAATTATTCAGACATATTTAAAATATCATAAATTATATTGGTAAAATTTTAAAATTGTAGGCGAAGAATCTAATTATTGTTCCAAAATGATGAGTGAAATGTTACACATCAGATTCAATTAATCGGTCACTAATGCGAAACTGATACCAATAATGGAAATAAAATTCATAGTTCCTTATTATTAATAACCTTTTAAAGTTAAAAAATTTGCCGTTATTTTTTGAGCGTCAACTATATTTTTAACAGTTGTACGTTTATAGGTCATTGTGGCCGCAATGTTGAGCATATTTCACTTTATATCTCATAAATAATTTGTAAGTAATGTTACATAAAGTTTCATATTATTGGATTACATATGTCATGATTTTAATATCTGTTGTCCTTTACATTTTTAGATTTATAATTATAATTTATTATTGGATCTGAAAACCTCAAATAAATGCTATGAAAAGTCGTACTATTATCATTAACATCTATTAACTTCAATTTATTTCCTTGAAGTGAATTTGATTTTTAGTTTAATAAACTGAAAATTACGCTCTTAAGTACAATAGCCGAGTTCATTAATTTATCTCACACCAATATTAATTCATTTTATTTATATTTACGCTGTAAACGAGAAAATAAAACCGTATAATCATTATAACTAGTTTTACTTTAAGTCTGTTTACTAATAATATAAATCGAAATTAAAAAATATATTATACATATCCTTATCAACGAAATTCGTTACATGTTTGTACTCTCATCAAGTTGTTTACATTATTAGTCTTATATTGCGTTAGGGCAGAAAAAACCTACTGAGAGTAAAACAGTTCACTAAAATGTCTTTGAAAAAAGAGATTTGTGTAATAACCCATTTGTATTTGATCGCTTAATTTATCGTATTAGAAACAGTACATCTTTGCAATTTTTTCTTTATTAGTAGATTCCAATTTAAATATTTTGAACGTATTTTTTTGAAAAGTTATCAGGTTGGTGTTGTGGATGGTTTCATAACATGAAATACTTAGCAAAATTTTCCATGCAGTTCTATATGAATAGGTGGAAGGAAAATATTTTGTTCATTTGGCCTCAATTTTTATCTATATTAAAAAAATTATCTCTTTGATCATTAATATACTGTTCTACGCTAACCGAATCTTTCAGCTCAAAAGAACAGTAAAAGTTATTATGGAGATATAATAATACATAAGAATATTATCTGGTTAATTGTTGTGATGCCATTTTGAATTCATTATCATTTGTTCCAGTCATCATCACAGAGATTACTCATTTTATTTAGTTGTGTAATGTACCCATTTACGCAAATATTACAGACCAAATGTTTCTCATTAGTGGGAGAAATATTATCAACATGTCAGAGTTCAAAATAAGGCCAAATAAGAGGCCAAAATAATTAGTCTCTTCAAAAATACATTGGATACAATATTATTTTTCGTTTCTTCGGCGAAATAACGCATCTGTGCAATGCTAGGAGTGCTTCTATGAAGATTGGCTTCGTAATTGAGACTGTCTGGAGTTCGCGGGTTCAAACCCGGTCGAGGTCGCGAGAGAGGCCACTGTCCTTGTCCTTCAAACAGCGCCGTGTAACTGCCTCGCACTAAAACATCCAAGTCACATCCACTCAATCAAATTTTACAGCAATCTCACCGACTCATCTTAAGGCACGCTTGATTTCAGCGGTATTAAAATCCTGCGATACTTTTTTACAGATATTCTCTACTTATCGTAAAATGTAAAAAAAACTCAAAACTTGTCTTCTCTAAAATTTATGAGGTAATATCTCCATCCTTTGCGAAACATATGAGCCATAATTCCATGTAATAATCGTCATCATTGGTCTTTGGCATGGTAGTTAAGATTACTCTCTATCTACCTACTTGTAATAAAAATATGAGTATAATAATATTTATTACTTACATCAACATATTATTTATTATATTATATTTATTAATACCTATATTAACTACGAAATCTCACTCCCAGCCCGTATTCGGAAATGGCTAACAAACTAACTTTTGCTGTGTCTGCCAATTTATTTTGACTATTAAAATAACATTAGTGTATGAGCATATTTTATATTTATTAACATATGTAATCCCTGGTACACAATTTTTTATTGGGTAGTTTACAATAATTTCTACAATGGACCCACATATATACAACTTTTAAAATGAATTATGCTATGCTACTCTCCATTTTGCTTTTAACGAGTGATAATATGTCTTCAAACTGTTAAATAAATAAATTGTTCCGTTATGAACTAACAGAGAGTGAAACGGTTACAAGGAAGAATGATTTTCATGGTTAGATAATTTTCTGGGCTGCTGCTGTGATCTTAGATAGTTAATTTTAAAAAAATCATTATAGATACAGAATTGAATTTTTACAGTTTCTTTTTACCTTCTGGTATGTATGAGTACGAAGAATAAGTATTAAAATGATCAAATATAGATGAAAAAATAGAACATGATAAATAAGTTAATAATTGAAATTGTAATTATAAAAAATCATTTATTCTGCTTTTGCACGCACCAATAAAATTTAAAATAAGATGTAAAACTTTCAGTGATGTATCTATAATTGAATACAAAAAAATTGACGTTGATCAACTTTGTATGGGTATGAGCGTTATATTTACTTAAAAGTGATGCCGTAAATTGCCTCCTGAAATTGGTGGAGACACGGAGAAGGGAATGCTGCGTCCCCACAGCAGACTCGTCTCCCGTCATTCGGAAGGGCGTGAGAATAGAACCCAATGCCCGACCTACCTGATGCAGGTTTTTTAGGGTTTTCCCTGCATCTCTTTAGGTGAAACACCGGGTAGGATCCTTAAATCACCCTTGGCTACCTTGCTTTACCTTCTGCATCCCCCCTTTTCAATTCCCTTCCTATGCTATTAAAGGGGAGTTTCCTGCTTTAGGATCACCCTCAAGTAGCCTGTTACCCCCCAAAAAATACCCAGAAGAAAATATTGACTGTACGAGTGGCAAGAAGGTAAATAAAATTGTTCAATGGGGTTTGATAGTCAATAAAAAAAAGAAACATCAAAAGTAGAATTTCAAACAAGCAACAAACTGGGAAAATGTTATATTAACTCGCAACACAATGAAAATAGTTAATAATATAACGAAAAAGGATTTTGTGAATATTTAAATCGGCAATAACACAACAATTGTACTTCTAATGATACGCGTTAATGTAGTTCATGTTCATCTAAATTAAAGTTTGTCATTTAAACTACACTCAATACAAGAAATTTCGTTCTCAAATTTTGATGTCGAAATTAAATTTAATTTGGGAGGATTTATAAATGCAACATTTTTCACACAAATATATATAAAATATTGTTGACGACGTCCAGGTAAGGATTAGACTTTTACAGTGTTCGATTGCATCTTTGTGAATTTGGATGCTAGGGGATTTTGTAACACCATAGAGAATCACAGAAATTCGTATAGGGGGAATGAGAATAATAATAATAATAATAAAATTACAATTGTAGCCGTGGATGTAATTCTCTCGGGTTTCCAGCCGGGTGAGATCGTCGAAAACATGCGATTTTCTATTACACTCAGCTTTATCATCTTATGGCGAAGATAAACACTGAATGCTATCGAAACGTCGCGTGTTTATTGACGATCTCACCAGGCTGGAAACCCGAGAGAATTTCATCCAGTACCTACACAGGGGAAAACCTTCCGTCAACATTTGGTAGGCGTGTTTATAGTTTTTATTTCCTTCATAAACAAGTGACTCAATTTACTGAATCCCACGTTCCATTTGCCAAGTTTCATCGAATAATACATAGTCCTTGCCTTGATGGTTCTCTTAAAATCCCCGTTCTACTCTTGGTTCCTCTTGATCGCAGTTCATATCTTTTGTTGTACGACCAACTAGACCACCTGCCCTTTGCGTCATGAGTGGCAATAGTTTCGCACCAGCTGTACAAACAAAGGAGGACATTCGTCGAGAAGGGTGGAGTGGTTCTGGCCACTCGACGAGGGGACAACGCAGAATCAAGAAGCCGGAGTACGAAATACAGAGACTGTTCATCTATTTTTCAGAGAGCATGAAGAGATAGGAAAATGTGGCCAAGCTTCAGGAAGCCACAGACAACGAGAAGAAGAAGAAGTTGTCCGAAGACATTGACCAACGTAAGCAAGCCTTTAATAGCTCTTCCATTGCATATTTACTAAATGGAGTTCAATTGGTTTGTGTAGTTGTCCCAGAAAAATCCCTATTTTATTACAATAGGAATTATGAGATAAAATATTCACATTTTCATAAAATGGGGAAATAATAAATTTGTCAAAAATTCATAAATTTGAAATTAATTTTGTTAATAAATTCATTCATATATATATAAATTAATAATATTTGTAGCAATCACACCACACTTTCTTCATCTTATCTGAATGCGTTCCTCCTACTGCCATTCCTCTCACCTTTCCGTTCAACGTCATCTATTAGTCCTAATTCTCACGCAGCCATTACTCACGAGAGTTCTGCTACGCTTGCCTGTGTCTGCCTTGAATCCACTGTGTGCATTTTATCTTTTATAAGAGTCGTTTATTTGACGGGAATAAATATATTGACAAACAAACTTCCTTCACTCATAATATTTAACAAACAGTTTATTTTTTCCAACGAGGACGTAACCGAGCCTGATTATTCTATTTGTATCTAATATATCAAGGAGTCTTTTACATCGATCATGAAAAATTTTCTGGTGTAATGAAATCATGTGAGATTCTCATTAGTGACCGTGGCCAATGCAAAGATCTTGGAGCAGAAAATAAAAGATTGGAAATGAATAATTGAAAGAAAATGCAAAATATAAAATATTCCAGAGTTTTCACTGATATAAAATTTAATGGAGGTTTGTTAACTGGGATTACCAACGAATGTCCGAAGTGGATTAATGGAGAAGAGAGGAGGCACTGAAATGCAGTTCTGGAGGAAGAATAAATACCATTTCCGGGACCTGCACACGTGTATAAAATATATCTGTACGCTTACGTAGAAATTGTACTGCACAAAGTGTCTCGTAGATAACTTGGAACGATATAGGAATAAAATTGTGGCCTGGAATTAAATAAACAGTCGTAAAGGCGCTACTAAACATTCTTTTACATAAATGAGTATATTTAAAATTTGAAACCGAAGAATCAGAGAATGAAGAAGATATAAGGATAAATAGGGGTGATAAATTTTCGCTTGAGAAACTAATTGAAACGATTCAGAAAATTATTGCTTTTGGGAGTAAACTAAGAATTAATAACCATATTACTTATTAAACAGTAGAGAGAAAGGAAGTGACGGTTCAATGCTACAGAAGAAAAATTTCTTGCAAGTTTACATTCTGTGCCAATGCATTACAGTTTATTTTGGAAGAGAAAAATGCATATTAATTGAATCTCTGATAATTTTTACTACTCTTTTCTGTAATGCACCATCAACCTTGTTTCCTGTTTGAAATATATTCGTCTTAGATTTCCTGTAGCGAAATTTTGATTTAATGACGAATTTATATCATAATGGCAATTTACAAATTAAAATCGTCATAATTTCATTTAATTCAATACAGCTATCTATTTAATTGGTGCTGGCGTAAAAAATATCCTAATAATTAGGAGATACATACTTCTTCCCCTATTATCTAATCAGACCATGTTTCATCCCGAGGAACAAAATATGAGATTGGATATTTATGAGGTTGAATATTTCGCCAAGAAGAAAGTAAGAAAGCCAAGATGCAAGGCAGGCCAGGTCGTGGAATATACAAAAGCGTTCAGTTTGTGAACTGTCAGCTGATGATCGATGTCGTGTTTACCAGCAGAAAGCCCTGCATCTGCAGCCGAGACTTCACATGCAAGGCGTGTGTGACGCCGCGATGACGACTACGTGGGAACGCAGACAAATATTTGTATTTGAGATTTGCGTGCCACTTTCAAGGGCACGTGCTTAGGTTGGCGTAGGTCGCTGCCTGATACTTCTTATCGTCTCTCATGGGCTGCAAAGCAAACATACAGCGAGATTCACGTCACGTTAGACTTATCTCAGACAACCAGGTTAGACGCAACGAGGACGCCTACGTGAGTAAATTTGTTGATATGATAATATGCCCCTATGCAGTTCCACCGTTTCTTATTGCTTTATTTTCCCTGTTGACGAACAGAGCTTTTACTGTTCGAAATTTTTCCTTTCCTCTATAACCTCCTGCATTTTTATTAAATCCCTCTTTACTTAACGCCTTTTTACGTACACAATAGACTACCCTAGTCCACCAATTTGATTTCTTTTTGTCAAGGACTAGGGCAATTAATAAATTTAAAACATTTAAAACTTACAACTAAAATTATTTCAAAGCAATCAAGACCTACTATGTAATGAAAACATGTCTTATGAATTATTATAAGGGCTATTTTTCATTTTTAATTTAATAAAATTTGGTTGAACTTAATTTTACGAAGGGCGGAACCTGAGGGTTTGTTGTCCCCTTCTGTTTGCACCTTCTAAATGAACTCTTTTTTTTTGGGAGGTTAACAGGCTACATGAGGGTGATCCTGAAACAGGCAACCGCCCTTTAATAGCATAGGAAGGGAATTGAAAAAGGGGGGATGCGGTAGGTGGAGAAAGGTAGGGCCCTCGGGAGCACCTTCTACATGCCTTCGGAACATCAAAACATTTGGAAAAGTGGCACTTTGAGGGATTAAGAAGCCGCTGCCCCAAAATGTCATAAATATTTGTGCCGGGTAGTAATTTAAGGCCTCAATATTTTGTCAAGTTCTCACAGAATGTTCAGTAACCTCTGGTGAGCGTCATTTTGCATTTCTTCGAGCAGACGTGTGAAACCGGATTTGTGACCTACAAAAAGTAAAGAACTGTTTCCTATTGTCAAAAATTTGAAACGGAAAAGGGAAGTCATAGGTTTTGTGGTTGGAGAAAGATTGAGGAGAGGATAGTTGCTGAGTTGTGGAGGAGATGGAAGGATGAGGAATAGTGGTTGGGAAGTGACGGAGTTGTAGAGCGGTTGTTAAACGGGAGTTGAGAAGTGGCTGTTGATCGGACGGGTCTTTTTCTACATGTTTGTGAATTTTAGCCGTATTAACCCATTTTTTTCAATCTGCTCTTTTCATCGTAATTCTCCTCGTCTCTTATTCCTATAGCTCTTACAGTTTCCTCCACATCGTCGCTACATCTATTTATCGGTTTCATCCCAAGTCTTATCCCCACTGGTTTCAACTTCAAGGTCTTCTTTGGTATTCTATTTTCCTCCATCCTTTCCATGTGTCCCACCCATGACAATATCTCATTCTTCATATATCTTAGTGCTGCATTTATCTTGTGTCATTTCAGCATTTATTCCTCCCCTCCCCCATATTGAAGGAACGTTTGCCTGACTTGTCTTTATCCTGATCGGAATTTTCCCAACTAGTCGTTACCTGGATTGACGTTTGTCTGACTGGTCATTATCCCAAAGGGTCAATTTCCAGAAAGGTGAGTTAGTTCAAGCAGGATTCAGGTACAAACACTGTACGGATTGAATGGGGTGGCATTAAGCATTCTACTGAATATAGTCTCCGGGGTCGTCGTGATTCACAGTGCTTATCATGGAGCCACAGTTTAACAAGTCACGTTTCACATCCATAAAAGTTTAGAAACTTATCTCGTAATTCTAATTTATTTTTCCAGGAAATTCGTCTAAGAGCATTCTTCCTAAACTTGATAAAGTTTTAAGGTTTTTATTTCCTTCATTTCCAGTCTTGACTTCTAAAATGACAGACATCACGCTTAACATGATGGGATGGAATATTAATACTCATCTGTACGGTTAATCTAAGTTGCCGCACACAATTTTAGTCAGTCATTGTTTAATTTAACTTAGTTTTGCATTTGTAATTTCCTAATCTGAAATGATATTTTGACACATAACACAGAGTCTCTTAAAAATTCTATTTATCGGAACAAGCAAGAAACAAAGATTAGATCTCCACGTCAAAAACGTGGCTAGTTTCTAATTATGGCACCAGAAGAAGAAGAAGAAGTAATAAAGAACTCTCCAGTTCTTCGAAAGATTCCCTTCCATGCAGGGGGTCCCTAACTTAATGGCATATTTATTTTACGCCTTTAGAAGAGAGGAATGAATAACGTGCACATTAGATTAGTTGCTGTAAAAACATCTCTTCCAAAACCAGCATTACTGAAAGTCTTTGTGAAAATCTGAGCTAAGGAGTGAAATGGTGCCAAAATATTAGTGATTTAAGTGTTCTTACTGTTGCATTTCTGCTATTATTACATATATTATAATAAGAAAAAAAATTAAATTATGTTAATAAAAACAATGTTAATGATAAAAACGTGAAAGAATAACAGTGACAAATAAATTTCATGAATAAAAAATATGTTATTCTGTAGGTTAATTTGAATAATAGAGGAAATGGTTTTCTATTCTAGAGCTAAATCATAGAAATGTAGAAATTTATAACTGGTTTATATCTGGACATGAAATTTATTTAAAATATTTATTACAAAGGCAGTTCCACCGTTTCTTATCGCTTAATTTTCCCTGTTGACGAACAGAACTTCTACTGTTCGAATTGTTTCCTTTCCTCTATAACCTCCTGCATTTTTATTAAATCCCTCTTTACTTAACGCATTTTTACGTTCACAACAGAATACCGTAGTCCACCAATTTGATTTTCTTTTGTCAAGGACTTGATATATATTGTATCCCATAATAGACACTCATGAAACGTGACAAAACTGGGGTCAGAAAAACATGTACAAACTCGGTAATAATTTAATTTTTAATAAGACACGCCTTTTAGTTGTTACCTCCATTGAATTAAGTTTACGGAAATTTATAAAAGGGAAATCGCATTAGTTGAAAAATCGAGAAAGAGTTTATCATTGAGGAAGAATGTAGAATTCATATTCATTGAAAAATAAAGAGTTCCGTCATTTAATTCAAATTAATTGAAGAAGGACTTTTTGAGAAAACAGGAAATAGGATTAAATAGTCACTAAAATGTTTTAAATTACTGACTGGCTTGTATTAATTTTCATTAACAATTTCAATTCACTATATTAGTTATTTTTACGGACTTAGCAGAACAAAAATTAATATTACCTACCAGTGAGGAACAAAGACAAATTTATTTAAGCAAAAATTAAATAAACGCTTGAAGAAAATAAAAGCGTTTAATGTGCGACTGATTTAAATCTAGTGTTTACATTGAATTAATTTAAGGATTTTTTATTGATTTCACGGTTGTCTCTTCTCCTTTCTAATTCATTATAATTTTAAAGCGTTCCCGTTCTGTATTTTAAAACCGATTCACATGAACCCTTTTGTCTGTGCGTTCTAACAATACTTTTTCTTTTGTATTTGATTTTCTGTGCTGCCAGTGGAGAAATGAAGTATCGAGATTATTAAATTACTTTATAACACTCCAGAAAATGAAACAGTAAGAAAAGGAACGAAATTTTTTTTAACTTTTTGTGTCTAGGATTTTAAACTTCTCTTTTTCTACGATGAAATAATAGTTTTTTTCCCCCTTTACACACGATATCGTGAATGCAGAAAAACGTTTCGTAATACAGGTTTGTTAGCCTTCCTTACACTTGGTAACAGGATATTATTTCTTTTGCGCGAGCAATAACGTCGACAGACACGGCAAGGTCGATGAATGTTAACCTTAGAAAGTGATACAATGCAAATGTCAACGAAAGATATATTTGCTCATTGATCCTTGATTATACTACGTTTAGGTTGACTGACACGACTCGGTGACCTACTACGATAAGTAATAGTTATTACCAAGTCGTGAGGAAAGGTAACAAAAGAAATCTACTGAGGAATGAGGTACATAAAATAACAGCAGCAGCCATTACCATGTTAGCAATTTCTTGGAATTCGTTAACATTTATAAAATTATATTCCTATAATCCTTATAATTAAAAGTGGCCTTGATTTGAAGTTTGGATTCGATTGTGCGGTACTTCTTTAGTTTCAGAATTCTTCTGATACTTTTTTTGAGTATGTGAGGATATTGATATTCAGAAGGTAAAGACAGGAGACGGGATTATTGGAATTACTACGTTATAATTAAATTTACTAATAGAAATCGCGGTCTAGTTTAGGCTAGACTGAATTAAATTACAATAAACTAGACAAGAGTCAGAAATGAAAATTTAATAAAAAAAACAAAACATTTTACCCTCCAACTTTAGGGTCTTCAGTTGTCTACAAAAATAAATGCAAATAAATTACCCCTGTAGATTTCGAAGCAAAAAAATTATTATAACGCGGCTACTTACAAAATGAGGAATTAAAAACATTATAAAAGAATATTTTGTGATAAAACAACATCCAAGGCCTAAGCGAGTATGTGAGGATATTGACATTCAGAAGGTAAAGACAGGAGACGGGATTATTGGAATTACTACGTTATAATTAAATTTACTAATAGAAATCGCGGTCTAGTTTAGGCTAGACTGAATTAAATTACAATAAACTAGACAAAAGTCAGAAATGAAAATTTAATACAAAATAAAAAAATTTTACCCTCCAACTTTAGGGTCTTCAGTTGTCTACAAAAATAAATATAAATAAATTACCCCTGTAGATTTCGAAGCAAAAAATTATTATAACGCGGCTACTTACAAAATGAGGAATTAAAAACATTATAAAAGAATATTTTGTGATAAAACAACATCCAAGGCCTAAGCGAGTATGTGAGGATATTGACATTCAGAAGGTAAAGACAGAAGACGGGATTATTGGAATTACTACGTTATAATTAAATTTACTAATAGAAATCGCGGTCTAGTTTAGGCTAGACTGAATTAAATTACAATAAACTAGACAAAAGTCAGAAATGAAAATTTAATACAAAATCAAAACATTTTACCCTCCAACTTTAGGTTCTTCAGTTGCCTATAAAAATAAATGCAAATAAATTACCCCTGTAGATTTCGAAGCAAAAAATTATTATAACGCGGCTACTTACAAAATGAGGAATTAAAAACATTATAAAAGAATATTTTGTGATAAAACAACATCCAAGGCCTAAGCGAGAGAAAAAAAACTGATATATTATCTAAATATTACCCTTAAAACCATAATTTGCAAACAATTTATATTTATTGTTTTCTGAATATAATAAAAGAATGTAACCCATAGATTAAATTACTAAATCTTATAATAATCCTTGTAATTAATTAATATTATGCTTAAATTGTTTGCTAGTATTAGTTGGAATGCTGCTCAAAGATATCATATAATTTTTGCCTGAAGTGGTGCTAATGTAAGGACGAAACGTCGTGTTTGTCTATGAATAATTTGTTCTATTATTTCTTATTTGGCTATCGATATGTATAGGGTAATAGTTTTCTAAGACTTTCTAATAATTACAAGTAGACATATTAAAAATGAATGAAAATTTAGGCTTATGTTGTATGTGAGTCAAGATATCAAAAATCGTGGAATCCCAGAGCTAGATTCGCTTCCAGAATTAGATACGGTAATTTAGAGGCAACTGGAAGTGGGATACGCTGTTGTAATAAATAGTATGGTATCTCTATGCATCGTTGAAGGAAGCTCAAAGCATTTCAGTTGGCGCCGTCGGGGCTCTGAGAAAGTGAGCCTCTCAACGCCGCGATGATGGACGACGCTGCGTAAACAACAGTTATTTGCGGACGCTGCTAGACCTACGACAAGGTGCAAGGCATTTTGGAGATATGATGTGCCCGTTCCTTTCTCAAGCCATTACGATCTTGTGTAGTGCGGCAACTTTCTCCTATATTTGCTGAGCGTCATCACGGAGACTACTGCACAAGTGGGCCCAGTGTCATCAACATTGACTTGATAAATTAACGGGAAAGCCCAGCTCGTATCACTGATTGGGGAAGTACAACTAAAAAAGCTAAAAATAAATGAGACTTCTTTCCTCGCAGTTCGTAGAAATGGAGCGTCACTACAGAAATAGCGTTGTGCAATTAGTACACAAAATTTTTTCTAAGTAAATTAGCAACTTTTATCTTACTTAAAGAACGAGAAATAACTACTCTTCTCGAGTTTCCGTCTGGTAGGAAGAACTTCTTATCAGCAAAGACGAACCACTAAGAAAAAGTTATTGTGTCCTGTTTTCTCAAAAACCACAATTTATTTGAGATTTAAAAAAATAATACATTGTTCAATATACAGCGAACAATCTTTTATTTATTTAAACTGTGTTCGGATAGTTACTGATTTTTTTAAAAATAGAATCAATACCCTACAACGTTGATATTTGTTAAGTGTATTGTAGACTCTTGTCCTGATGTGTACAGTAATGGCCACCCCCTTTACTTTTTCCGTTGGGGTTCATGTATTCATTAAGGTTAATCATAATATACTTGCCTAGAAAAAATCCTTGGTTATAAATATATTACCAAAAAGTTATATATTAAACAGTTGGGGAGACCGGGAATGGTTGATTATATTTCAGTTAACAGGCTTCATTTTTTTGTTGTTTTTGTGTACATCATGTTAAAGCCAACTCATCTCATAGATACACTATTCCGCTTTGGAAAAAATAATAAAAAATATATAGCTATCAGTTATGACATAAGCTTGATTCTGTAGAACACTAAATACGACACGCCATGTTTGGGGTTGGTTGACTTTTAACTACGAAGTAATTAGTATAAATACCACCAGGACTTTGATTCAAACGCTGGAAACGGAGTTGCAAGTTTTTAAGAATAGATTTACGGTGTTTTTGTTGAACGCTGTGGCTCAAGAAAAACTCGTAGGTTATAGAGCAACGGTGGGCAACCCCCGGCCCGCGGGCCACATCCGGCCCTCGAGAAAAATTCTTCCGGCCCGTCACTAAACGTCTCTGTTGCATATTGATACGGCCCATCGCATCGTGCCGACAATATTTTTCCGGAGATAAATATCCAAGTCTAATTAATTCGACGTGTAAAATGATATCCCTCTTCGACAGAACTTATTGTTTAATTATCGATACTAATTTGTAAAGATCATTATCCGTAGCAACAACATTACCTTCAACAATTATTTAACTTCCTGCAAAAGCAAGGCAATCCTAAGTTACACTTTAGTTACAGCTGTAACGCTATTATTTTATTATATACATATTTGTACCTTATCTTTTTAAAATTAATACTATTATTGTCAATTGTTTTTGTTTTGGCCTGTAGTTCACCATAAGTTTTCCTATACGGCCCCCCTACAATTAATACAATTTTTTTGTCCATGACGTTAACAAATTGTTTCATTCAACATGCTCTGGAAACATATCTTTTTGCAGAACGTGTCAAAAGTCTATTTGCTGTTGGGGACGGAAAACTTCCCAAACTGTTTTTAGGAATGTCAACACATTAAAGTTTAAGCAAATAAAATATATTCTATCAGTGTCGCCTGTCCAATAAGGCTGAATTACTAATTGAGAAGAAGTATAGTTTCCAACATTGAAAGAAGTTTGCAGAATATTATAAGCCGTTATGATCGTCACTGAGATGCAAAAATAATAATTAATAATTGACGTAATAGTAATATTAAACAAACCGAACAACTGAGATCAGAAGTCCAAGGAGTAAAGGAAAACAGAGAAATTACAATCATTAAAATATTAAATGATTACATTGAAATATAAAAATAAATTATCAAGCCGAATGTAAACCAAAACAAAATAAATAACGTAACTGATAACAATACATGAGCTCAATAAATGTTACGCAAATGTAAATATATAAAACTTATTTTAATGGTTATCATGTAAATAATCTATTACTTATGTTGTTTTATAAAAGTGTGTAAGCCAAATGTAATGGTAATATTATTATTTTTTATTATTTTCTTGGGCTACCGAGATGACTGCCGACTGACAGATTCTTTCAGTCTTAACCTGAGACGTTAATGCGATTCAAAATAAATTTGATAAAAAATTTACAGAAAAATATTTTACTTATTATTTTTTAAGTATTTAATTATATCGATGATATCACGTTAAAGTAATATAACATGTGGGAGTAACATAGGAACACTAAGAAAGGGTTCTTCATAACTAATAATCCTTTAATTTACAATGTGTTATTAGGAAGTTTTTAATTAAGGTTAGAGATATTAGGGGCAGTGATGGAACCGGAACTTTGGGTAAGTTTCTGGAAAGGCGATTCGTCGCACAATCTCAGGTTGCTTTCGCTTACTTTGTAAACCAACCGAAAACAAGATTCCCTGGCAGCAACATCTTGCAGAAATTTGTTTCAGGGGTACGTAGATAAACCGCTGCCAGGAGACTGTCACTTGCACAAGCCGGACTTTTGCAACGAAAGTCATAAAAATACTCCTCGCCATTCCTGCCAGAGCGTCGGCTGGCCTCTTCCTTCGCCTCCTGCACAATAACTCCAAATATTTTAATGAAATGTTGCATAATATATGCAAAAAAACCAAACGTCACTGTCAAAAATCGTCTCAGACTTCTTAATCAGATAGCCAGCCATTTTGTTGAGACTGGTCTACTTTTATGGGTGTACTTTGCGCCGAAGATTATACTAGAATTCGTTTTCCATAATGTAATTATAATAATTTAACGAATCAATGATGCAATGAATGATGTTTTGGGGGAGATGGGAGAAAGGAAATCTTTGATTTACAAAATAAGCCCTATGTTTCTGATAATATAATTAGATGTCATTATGTTTTAAATTATTATACTTCATTGCTGAAAAATAACTCAAGAAAACAGTTTTAAATTAATTAGAACAAAATATAAAATTTTGTTTCTCAACCATCATTGATAAATTTAAACCGAAAATCGTTAAAATTATAAAACATATAATTACATTAAATATAATTTAATTCCAGATAAAAAGGCCGCCTCCTTGGTCTAGTGGCAGACTCACATTGCAGAGGCCCCAGGGTCGATTCCTGGCAAGGGCCTGCGTGTTTGTGTGAGTTTTTTTTCTCAAGTACCCTAAGTATACCCCACAGAGAAAAAGGAAAGTTAGGTTAGCAAAGTTGCTAATGACCTCGTTGTTGGTGCGGCTATAAACACGAACTAAAATAAAATACTTTATATCGCTATATAAACTAACTTAAAGATTAAATTCCAATAAACGAACAAACATAATTAATTTATTCGATCAATTGTAAATATTGTCATAAAAATTATATACTGATACAAATGTGAGTCGTAAGATCAATCAAAAAAAAATGATGAAAAACTAAAACCAAACCTACCGCTGCATTGCCATTACGGTATTTGGAAACAAAGCTTATTCCAGATAGGAAAGTAGCGAAATTTCTAAACATTATTCTAAAATTTTGCAATCTCCATACGTATCGAGATTTAGAACGTCGAAATTTTACGCAAGAGACGTACACGTCCGAGAAAACTTGTATCGATGCAAATTTTTTAGACGTGTCATTCAATTAGAGGAGAGGAGAAACTTAACTTGGCGATCTAAATTTATAACAAAAATGTTGACGAAGCTCGAACGTGAGATTGGATTTTCTCGAAGTGTATCCGGGCCACAGGGACGTGACCGAATTATTATTACCTGATTTCCGTAAGTCAGACTCGTGTGCAAATGTAATACATGTATCAGAGGACATTTTTGGTTTATTTTAAAAATTTGATTATTTTCAAAAATATAACATGTTTGACAAAAGTATATGGGATTTTGTTTCCAAAAGTAGTTTCTTTCTTTCTTTATACAGTCCAAAGCTCATGTAAAATATTAAAATAATTAATAAATTTATTTTTTAATGAAGTCGAATAATTCTTTAGACAGATTTAAAACATATGGTGATCTAATTAGATGATCATCAAATATATATAACTGGAAGAATGCTCTATGTTGCTTATTATAATAATGCACTCAATAAGTCCCAAAATAGACCTAAAAGTGATAGTAGTGAAATTTTAATAATGAGAAGACAAAAGTTTAAGGTTAATCAGCAGGATAAATAAGTTTTAAAATTGGGATAAATGTGGGGAAACTATGATTCCGCGTTGAGTTTTCAATAGAATGAAGAGTTTTACAACCAGACGAAGAAAGCGTGAAATTCTTTACATTTTATCGTGAGAAAATATAAACAATGGTGGTTGTCAACCAAAAGAGCTGAAAATCATATCCATGGGACTATAGCGCCATGGTCTGGCTTTTTTGGGGAAAAGAGGAAATATAATCATCAGAAAATATTTAAAAGTGCTTCCTAATTTTATTTCGTAATAGGCATGAAAAGCTGATCCATTTAGATTAGGAAGTATTAGAAAAAGATCGAGAGAGAACAAGACTAAATGCTTTATTCATTTATTTACTAAAAATCAGAATATTACAATAGGAATTGTATAATATATTTTTTGGGGGGTTAACAGGCTACATGAGGGTGATCCTGAAACAGGCAACTCCCCTTTAATAGCATAGGAAGGGAATTGAAAAGGGGGGATGCGGAATGTAGAGCAAAGTAGCCAAGCGTTGTATAAGCAATGTACTAGATAGTTTTTAATTGACGTGAAAAGCACCCCTTAGACCAATCGGTCATTTTTGTATATTGAGAAGAGAGTTCAGGAGTGTGTTGATGTGGTTATCTATTTATATGTGGTCATTAATAAGTTTCTCAGTTATGACACCTTCGGCGTGAGTTACTCTCAGGTCTTGATAAATCATGTAATTACCTCGGAGCATTCGGTACTGAATATCTTATAAAAAGCATGTAAACTGAATTATTTTAAATTCATAGATTTTTTCAAAGTAAAATGTGCAAAACATAAATTCATAAAATATCTTTCTAAATATTTCGTGAGAGGAGAGGATCAATTCTCTCGTAGAAGTATTGCAGAGAATTTTATTCAATAAAATAAATTTAGGTCAAACAGGAAAATTGGGAAGTGTTATAAAATAGTCAACCAAGAACTAAAAGGTCTGTATAGAGGTGAATAAATCATTAGATAACAAAGACACACGCATCCAAAAGACTTGTTTGATAGGAGTTAATCGAATAAAAATATGACAGATTTAATTTATCAAGTGCTATTTTGTATGCAAGAGAAAATAATTGGGGGAAAAACGTTGACAGACAGCGGAAATGTGATGAAGTGCTGTAAATTAGATGGGATAAGCTTAATAGAATAGAAAAATAGAAGGAAGGAAAATGGTTTTAGGTGGGTTTTAAAGCAGTACGATATATATTTCTCTCTGTCTAACTTCTTTTATGCATGTATATAACAATTTGGAGAATTCGTAAGAACGCACAAAATTGTGGTCTGGTTTTCTGTTCATTTCGAGAGACTGTATCGGCTATATGAATCTAAATGTCCCGATTGTGGTCTCTCAAATATTATTTATTTAAATCAGTCAGGGATATAAATAGTAGGTAATACAATAAATAAGTATGACATCCGATGTAGTAGTTAGAACCGTGACACAAAGGGCAGACAACGCGACCGCAGGACTGAAAAATAGGCTAATGTATTATTTGTCTGAGCCGTGATAAATAGAATTCGGTTATGACAGACCACGAAGTGCGTCGATGCAGTCACACAAGATTTATTTGCGATTTGGCAGCGGCCAGAGACGGCGGCCCTGTTACGTAAGGAAGGCGGCCTGCACACGCAAATAGCGCTGCACCGCTCGAAAAATAGTCCGCACGTCAGATTCGCAGCCTAGGTGAAAGTGCCACCGACTCCTCCCGTGACACACCAAATATTCGCTCGGTGGAAGGGAACTGAAGCTAATGTGGCGACGTTAGAGTGAATCCGTTGCGACGATACGGAAACTCATTATCATGTATCGACGATCAAAAATTTATATCTGAAAATGTTCTATTACCTGAGCCAGAGGAAAAAGGAACAGTATTATAACAGCTGCATATCTGCGATTTTTATTTGTCAGTGAAAGCTAATCGAAAGTCTGTCAAATAACTGCTCCGACACCACCGAGGCAATGACAATCATCAAGTTTACAGCTCCATGAAAATCATGGACACGTCAATACTTCCCTCAATGTATATATCACTAACCCATGACCCAATTTGTAACATTACGTACTTTTTCATATGGGAGACGAGCATTAGAAAGTGATATTGGAACCTCAATAACACCAGATAATTTGGTACCCAATATGCTGGCTGCTCTCACCTAATACCTGGAATAAAGTAAGCGCATATGCCTCTACAGTAATTCAAAGATTAAGAAATTACGAAAAAGAGAGAAATAATAGTGTTTAAAGGAGACAGAGAGAAGCTTGACGGACGCTACGACTGCTTCCTGTGAAGTAATGTCTAACGACCGTCTCACAGGAAAATACACACAGTCATCGTTGGAAAGGGAGGTGTTTTTAGTGGGTAGAATCCCACACTACTATCCAGTGCGGACCCTCAGATAGTGTCTTTAGAAGATTTTCACCTGCCCTCGCAAGAAAAAGTACATTACGTACTTGAGGTGTGAAGCTAGGAACTCTGTTTATAAACATCCAAATATCGTTATTTATTATAATAGATCTGTTCTATTAGTATTATTACAACGTTCGGTGGCTTTTATTACGCTGTTTTACGGTTAATAGAGCTTTTTATCTCAACGGTATCTTATTTCCCAAAGATTGTCGTTGTGTAGAGGTCAACGTTACCGCCTCGCATCACATCACGGTCCCGGAATGAGCACGAAAACTCAAGGAAAATCGTCGGTACGATTTCCACGAAACACTCCAAAACCGCCGGGACCGTTTCATGGAAGATGACATTCTGCAGGGAGTCGGGTAGACGACGAAAGTTACTATGACTCTCCTAACGTAAGTCTGGTTACTTCTGATATTTAGTAGCTTCTCTGAAAGGCGTTTCCTGATCCTGACAGAGGTAGTAACTGAGACTGAAAAGTCATAATCGCTGGAATTGTGTTTCATAGTGCAACCCAAACATAACGTAAATAGAAACATTGTCATTTCTTCTTTTCGGGAGAAAACGGAATCGAAATTTTTTTTCCCGAATGTAATACATGATTTTTGTTGATTAACTTAACTCTTATTGCCGTAGTGTGACCTATAAGACAGCTGCTATTTTCCTGGCAAGAAGAAGAAATGCACTTTAAGGCTCAGTTGACCTTGTTGGCACGAGTGCCCTGGGAGGTGCGGGACGTCTGTCTGATTATGGAGCACGTCAAGATGGGTTAACAGGCTACATGAGGGTGATCCTGAAACAGGCAACTCCCCTTTAATAGCATAGGAAGGGAATTAAAAAGGGGGGTGGATGCGGAAGGTTGAGAAAGCTGCACATATTTGCACCGTAGCAAGGAAATCTGAGTTGATAACGAAGCTGCGAGAAATTGGAAAATAAGCATAGAAGTCGTGTATTCTATTAGACTGTGGACTCCTGGCGTCACAGAACATTCCACATTCCACGTAAGATTTACATGTCCAAATTAGCCTAATATTTTTTAATAAAGAACGACTAACAAAATAAATTATGTGTGTGGACATAATATAACACAAAACGATACGTTACGTTGGTGACGTCACGTAGAAATAAAATAGTGTGGACTGCTGTTTCGCAACGTCACTTTCACGTCCCACATGAGGCAATTAGAAAATAAGCTTGCCTAGATTTTAAAGATCCCGGATCGCCATTGAATGTTGAAGTTATTGAAAAAATAATTCGTAATTAGTAAAATTAAATTACTATCGAAAAGTGATATTATTTTTTTCTACTATATATTTTGAAAAAATTAAGTACTGCTTCCTCCTGAATAATCACCTATTGATTAAACACTACAACCTAAGTTTGTCCTGCGGAAGTTGTAATTTAGGGAATATTTCAATTTTTGGGGGCATCAGAAGCAAAAGAATGTGTAAAATACTGGTGTGAATTGTATACAACGTACAAACTGATTTTTTTTTTCCCATCCAAGCTTGATAAGTACAAAAACTTTGTAAGGAAAGTTGCATTAGACGACTTAAAGAAGTTAGTTGAACATCATTCAGCATGAACGAGAAAAAAAAACTTTACAATAATTACAAATTTTCATTAAATCGGGAACAAACAAAAATGTTGTTTAAGCTAAATCTAAGAAAGTTAAATGATGTGTATAAATATAAAGCTTTTGGCTTTTTATACCGGGTTTCGTTCGAACACACATGGACTTATAAGGTTTGTCATGCTTTACTATATAATTTATCCAATGGCTGTGGTATTTAGCAATGTTTTTTTTGTCAATATGTTTGTGATTTAGATTCCTTCCCCTTTCACGTCAAAAAGTCCCACCACTAAAGACATAGAACTTGCAACATTATAGATTATGACCTCAAGTTTCCTGTCAAATGAGATGAATAGATATCTGTTAGGCGTGAAATAATGCTTGAATTGAACTAACATTTTATTTAAGGAATGGTGCCTTTTAATTAGTTAATAAGTTATCTTCAGTTACAGTTGAAGTTTTGCCAATACAGAGGTGAAGGATATTACCTACCGTCATCGTTTAAATTCGTTTCCACACTGTTATTATTCAGCTACTAACCCGATAACTAGTGCTACATCGGTGTTTCTATCAGTAATATTATCTTCGAGAAAGAAATTTCGTAAGCGACCATACGTCATGCCAGTAAAATCCGTGATGTGATGCGAGGTGGTGACATTCAACGACAATCGGCAGTACGTGAGTTAGCTTTGGGAAATATTGATGAAATAAGAAGCGTTAAGATACAAACAGAGTGGTTAAAGCTACTGCGCATTGTACAGATACTAAAAGAATAGATCGATTATATTAAGCAAAGATATTTGGAAGTTTATAAACAGAGTTCGTAGCTGAGGATCATGCAGAAAAAAGCGTCATATTTTTTTGATTGATATAACAGACATATGAATTAGATGATTTTAAGGTCTTATTAGACTACAATAGTCAAGTAGGAATAAAATTATTGGTGGTAGAATTTTTTTTTGTAGGAGAGAATTGTGAGGACGTTAAAAGAGAATTGATTTTAATGACAGACTCGCTGAATAAGTAATATTTAATGTGGAATTAGTGTAAAATTAGTTGTAGTTGTATATAGGGTAAAGATAAGGGAGTAGTAAAGAATGGGAAATGTGTTTCATAAGGTAACGGGGACTGTTTGATGGCTGAAAGCTGAGAACGTCATAGTTCACCCGCGACTGGAAGTCTGCAGGTATCCGTTTCGGTAGTCTCATTATTAGGCAAAGAGGAGAAAACAATCTCTCCAGTGGAAATTATTTGCGCAGTTGCGGCGTCGGGTGACTCACGAATATTCGCGTGAACACGCTGCAATGTAACAAGAAACAGTGCTATCCAGTTTCGTTGTTGCAACTTGAAGGCCTGTCACCTGTCGAACCCAGGACTGTACGCCTCGCCTCGCCGCCCGGCCTCGATCCAGACACTTTCTTCAAAAAGGTCACACCAATTGTTCGTTTCCTGTTCATAATCCTTCACGATTTACTCCACAACTTAAGCCACGGATGAAAGTTTTTTATTAATTATGATGGGTTTCTACCTTTCCGGAAATTTTATACTCGCTAATGAACAAACCATGTATGGATCAACTTGGGTTTCAACGGCTAGTTTCAGCATCGCTACTGAGATGTCGGCGGCAACCGTGTATCAACCATTTTTATGTAAAAAAAATAGTCTGCTCGGAAGTTTCCTCGCAGCGATTGTCCCATCTCTTTAATCCGTCCAAATAGCACTCGGAGGGTATCCTTGTAAAATAATTTCTTACGAAGTTGATGTCCTACGAGCGCAAATTTTAGCTTAGTGGTCCAAAAAACGACGCTCAAGGAGGGTGATCGAGCCGTTCAAACCGTAATTCGTAGACTTTCACCATGACAACCGCTGAGGCCTTGACGAAACAATTCTGGTCTCTACTGATGTGGCCGATTCTCCACAATCTAAGCATCCAGCTTGTCAAGTAATGATGGCTAGGTAAGGGTTTCCCATTTTTAAAAGCAATCGATTCAGATAACTCCACGACTATACGAAAATAAAACCTGTCACCATCTCGTTCCCAGCCGGAAAAAAAGCAGTTTCTAATTTTTTACAACCGATTCCTCTTTGCAATCAAATGTTGTGTGTGTATTTTTGTTGGTGGGGTATAATGGTGTGTCCAGGTTTCATCTATAGCCATTAATAGGTGCCAAAACTCGTTGACTATTGCACCTAAACATCTCCATCAGAGCGTTCGAAAACGTTTGTGGTGGAAACGTGAGCAAACGCGCCACTTGCCACGCGAGAAGCTTTCTGATACCTAAATCGTTATTCAATGTAACAAACCCGTTCTTCGAACATAGTCGTGGACTCTGATATCTCTCTCTCTCACATTAATTCGACTGTTGTCTATCACCATTTGGTGAACCAGAGAATTGTTATCTTCAGTGGTTGTAGATGTCCCGAACGTTTATCGTCTCCGAAACTGGTTTAAATTCAACAACACGATGGCAAATAACGATCCAGAGTCTCCTCACACGTCGTTGGACTCGTCTTGAATTTGTCTAGGCGTATTCCCTCCTCAAAAGCAGACAATTAATGTCAGTTTGGTACTGGAAATTTTTTCTTTTTTAAAGAAAACGCTTACATTGACTCACTGACTTTTGTCTATATACACTTTCTTTTACTAATTTATTTTAAGTTTATTTGTCTTTAATTATTTACTTTATTTTGTTCATTTTTAATTTTTAATGTTTGACGTATCCTATTTCCTCAATCGAAGATCTAAATCTAAATTGACTCACTGAAACAATTTTAGTGAGTACGTTTCCATGATGAGCTCTG
Organism: Eucriotettix oculatus; assembly: GCA_034510155.1. Lineage (NCBI taxonomy): Eukaryota > Metazoa > Arthropoda > Insecta > Orthoptera > Tetrigidae > Eucriotettix > Eucriotettix oculatus. The sequence continues at coordinate 68,387,833 of CM067381.1, read as the reverse complement.
CCATCTTCAGAGGTCGGAAATTTTGAGACATACTTATTATTGAGTACGATGATTAAATTACCTCAAACTGCAATAAAAAATGTTGTTTCAGCACAGTGAAGAAAGCCGAAACACAGATAGCCTCCATATTGTCGACATTCACTCATAAAAGAAGAGCAACCTGCGTTTTATTTCTGTAAACATGGATATTTATTTTTGTCAATGGGACAAATTTCACGAGTCACACTGAAGCGTCGCTCCTCGGTGCATGCAGAAATGATGTGAACGTCTTCAGAGATCTCATGGTCAACAGCTACGAATATATTTATTATTTTCTCGTTTGTCTACATGAAAATAAAATTGATTCAAATTTTGTGTCAGTAAGTTTCGGTATTGTTCTACAGATAAGGTTTTAAAGAACGTAGAGGATGATCGCAGTGTGAAATCAAAAAAAACAGTAATTCCTCTATCGTCCCACTTTAAGCAAAGTGAAATACTAAGTCTGAAGGTCGAGTTACTATGGCGGACGACGCCCCGGGACCATGAAAAATGATAGTCAATTACGCTGTGAAGCAAAACAGGCGTATTACACCGAGTAGAAATAATTGAGACTTTCACATGATTCAATTGAGTAAATGTTTATAGGGAAATAATCTCATTTATTTTCCATGTTTTATTAATTAGCGAATTTGGAGTGATATTTATGCCTTGCTTCGCAAAGTCATACTTGGGTTTGATTCATGTTATCCTTTTGGCTCCTCTGATAACCTTTTCATATCAAACGACATCCAATATCGTTACTTTTTTTAGTCGGTAAGTCCTTTTTTTTACCCTCCTCTGTAGCCTTTATCAGACTTGTATAGTGTGAGCCTCATTATTTGATCTTTATGTCAGGAAGCTCCAAATGGGCTACTTCCTTGATCAATGTTTTCTGAAGCTATCTCAATCCTTATTTTATCAGTTCATGTAACATGAAATATCTCAGCCATTGGACTACTAAGAGTTCACTTTCTTATAATTCTATACAATAATGTTTTCTCTCATTGCGCTGAGGCTTTCCTAGTTCAATTTTGGAAACTAAACTTCCGGAATACTTTATTAGCATGGCGTCTTCTTTTTTGCGCCCATCCTTGCCTTCTACATATCAGATCTCTTTCACTTCTTCACAATTTTTAAATTTTAATATTATTATTTTCCCTGAAACATATACAACTGGGATATATTCACAAGTATTATGCCCACTTGTGATTATATTAAGTAAATTTTATTCTATTTGGTTTCAAAAAGGTTTAAATAATATTAAATGGAAAATGTTATGGATGTACAACTCAACAAAGTTTTTATTTTAGATTCGATAAAAATGACTCAAAAATGCACGAGTGGTCATTTAATGGATTACAGTTACCAAAGACTTCCTAGTAGTGCTTTATAATTGGTTTAGGTATTCCAATAAAAAATTTCAAAATTATATTTCAGTTTTGTTTGGGGCACTGCTTAACATTTCCAATAAAAGTAGTTTACTTTGGCAGCTGATATTGAGAATTAAATAAAACGTATATAGAAGAACAACACGGAAATAGAGGAATAACTTTGACCGAGTGTAATTCTACTTAGAAAGTTACAACTAAAAAATTATTTAGAAGCTACATTAATTTGACTTCAATTGCCTAATTACTCAGAAATAAAATTTAATGATAAAAGTTTAGTACATATTAATAAAAATAGCATTACGTTTCATTTTTTTTAAGTGGAACATCTTTAAGTGTAATAATAAATTATTATTAAACTAAAAATACAATGAAAATTGAATTTCCTAACATGACATATGTAATACAATTACATGAAAATTTGTTAAACATTACTTAAAATTTATTTCAACAGATATAAACGGATAATTTTTAAATTAGCTCAACGAACAAACACTGGAGCCGAAATTTGGTGTAGAATATTGGTATATATCTTCAGATTAATTTCCGAATTTTTGGAAGTGTGTCACATTTAGTCAATGTAGAAGAAGACGTTCATTCGACATCTAACATTTTAGCATTTTCCGAATAAAAATTATGATTATTTAAATTAATATGTTTGGAAACGACTGAATAATTTAAATTATTTTCGTGTTTTTCAAAGTTATTTTATTGAGGGAGTCGTTTATGTATTTTAATTGGATGCAATTCGAGTATCAGTTTGTCTGAGTGCGTTTCCTCATTTTTTTATGTGATTTGCAGTTTTGGAAATCGGAATTACAAGTTATCTTAATATAGATTTCTATATTTGCAATCATAATTTTGCAGTCGGCTTGAGTTTTCTGGTTGTTGCCTGTCATTTCTGCATGCCATTAGAGGCCGAAGTCCTCACAATAATCCCACGCGGATTTTACGAGTTTGTTAGTTATTGGTGATGGATACAACTGAAGCGGTATCTTTTTATTGCTTATACAGTGGTAATCATAATTTTTTATTCATCCGAAAAAGTCTTGACATACAATTTGTATTTTTTTTGTTATATGAAAATATATTTTTCTTTCTCTTTACGTAATAATTTTATTAATATTTTTACAGTCAATTGAAGTAGTAGAGTAGTGTTGATTATAATTGTGACGAGAAAGTATTTTTATTGGAGAATACATTTTCGTGTCCAGCGATATTCTAGAAGGCTGAACTTGTTTGGTTAATTAGAACAATTAAATAGAAGCGAAGTTAGACTTGGTGTGTATGAATGACAATCATGTAAACGACTAGTTTTGATATAGTCGTAGCTTTAGTGTGTTGAAGTTAGTCCTGAGTGAGTGAGTCACTACGCACCCAGCAATCTGGTGACGTGGAGCTGACAGTTGTAGGTCCTGCAATTTAGTTGTTGTGGCGGGGCTTTGCTGCGCCCGTATGTCATACTCGCTTTTAGTCGCTGCCATTAGAATATTCATTAACGTCGTGCCCCTCGCGTCGTTGTCAAACCTTCTTAAATATCGTTTACATCAAGCTCTCGTCTTGCTCTATAAATACTCGGGGCTGAGTGGCCCACTTGCAGGGTGGGCGAGGCTCCATCATCGATACAGCAGCAGATCCGCGCAGGCGTTCCGCAGGGCAGCGTCCTCGGACCTGTCCTGTATAACGTCTTCACCGCGGACGTCCCGAAACCAGGAACGGGAACCGAGGTCGCATCGTGGAACCCGGACATTGTGGGAAACCACCTGTAGGCGGGGTTGGGCAACGAACTGGAGAGTGAAGATCAACGAGTCGAAGAGCCAAGCGCTGCTCATCACCCGATTCTTCGGGGAGGTTATCCCGTGGTCCACGAAGGTCAATTATTCAACGCTGTAGTTCAGCAGCTGTCAAGAGTCGACAACCTGTGGGGGAGAATCCTGTAAACCTCCGAGAGGTTTTACCGAAGGGCGCACACGATTCTAGTAATGTTCCGGTCTCATCGCTAGGTCGATACGACCCTGATAAGAAGGTAAACAGGAACCGACCTTTGTCGATCTTCCTGTAAAGTATCAGCAATTCTATTCATGTTAATTGAATTTATATTCTTTATTAGGTTTAAAAGCATCTTTACAGCTTGTACTTATCTATGTTAATATATATATATATATTTACAACTATTTATTTATTTTATATTTTAACTTATTTATTCTTTTATTTTTACACCTCTATAATCCCTTCGTTTACAGCCTTAGTAGGTGTGAGTTAGCTGGAAGGAAGAAGGAGCGGAAGAAGTAGCAGCAGCAGCAGCGGTATTTATATGATGAATGAATGAATGTTTAAATGAATGGCTGAATGTAATGTATTCTCCATCGTTTCGTTAGGTATCCGTAATGGCATTTGCATGTATGTTATGTTCAAAAATGTAAACAATAGATGAAATTTTAGTAATGAAAATTTATTTAGTTTGTTATAGGTATATTTTCTCGTCTATACGGAGTAGATTCCACTTGAAGAGGAGGTAGGACCTCCACTTCAGATGTCACCGCTGCTGCTGTTGCTGGCAAATCTTGCGCTTTACACCCCTAGAAGTCGCCCTACCCACGTTCTTTCTTTCTTTCTCCATGGCTCTACAGTCCATTGAGGACCTGGGCCAACTGCGGACTATCAACTACCCACGTTACGACTGCGAAATACAAGAAAAGAATTTTAAGACATTCAATACACTACTGTCATCAGAAGATAATTACCATCTCATTCCGAAAATACTGGGCGGCGATCTTCATCACACAAAAAATCATTACTCTACTTATTGTTTGTATTGCTGTTGCTGTTCTTGAATTTTTAAATTGCAATTACACATCGATATTTTATTACCTAGAAAATAATAATGCTGAAATATAAATTTCAACACTTAATAAAAGTATTAGTCCTTAAAAGAGGCATGACGTCACAGCTATACGAGGTTCCTCTTTTAATGGAGCATTGTTAATTAATAAATATCGCTTTAATTAAGTTTTTTTTATATTTCGTTAGATATGACAATGTTATCTGTAGAACTTTATGAATACGCAAAATTATGATGACAGATTCAAAGTAATAAATAAAATTAGTCATGTAGTTTTAGCCAACCAGACAGTGGCTGACCGATGAGTAATTGTAAATGGCGTTTCTTATGATTTTGGTTCAAGATAGTTTGTGAAATTTACGAAATAGGAAGTATACTAGAAGATTTTAGTAACAACATAATTATACCTGTACCGAAGAAGACTGGGGCTGATAGATGCGAAAAGCAAAATTAGTTTAGTATACCATGCGTGGAACGTTAAATATAATACGTGTTAGGAAAATATTAGTTTGGTTTTAGGAAGAATGTAGCAGCAAGAGAAGAAAAAATGAATCTGCGTATAATTTTAGAAGACAGGATAAGAGAAATCAGACCCACATTCATGGTATTTGTAGATTTAGAAAAAGCCTTTAATAATGTAAACTGGAACACAATACTACGGACTTTGAAAATGACGGGAATAAAATAACGAGAAAGAAGAATTATCCATTACCTCTAAATAATGTAGTCAGCAGTAATTAGGATTGAAGGGCAAGAAAATAAAGCAAAAATCAAGCTGTTCAACTTATATATAGAGCAGAAGATAGTTAAATAGATTTGCGGAAAACGAATCATACTGCAGGAGAAGAAATAAAAACCCTAAACCGAATTCACCAAAATTCTGTAGCCTAATAGTAGTTAAGATAACACGTAGAATTTCAAGGAACATTTAATTTTCAGTGCAAAATTAAATTTTTTCTGGTCGAGCTTAAAACCAGAAAGAGTTTTTTTCTATTTCGGAAGCAAATATTAACCAGAGCCGAAAAAATCACAGACACACTACTTGAGAAAACGTTATCAAGAACAGAATTAGTTTAGTTGTCGATGGAAAATAGTAGGAAATGTTTCTTAAACGGTAATTCGGGAGTTTAGAATTAAAAATAAAATTTGGGGAAATCCGGAAGTCAGTAAACAAGTTAGACGGTTGAAAACCTAATAATTATAAGCAAAATCATATAATGTAGTTAACAAAAGTCACACTTAATATTTAATGAGTTTCAATTATATTAAAAAATTTTAGTACATTAAAATACACAACTCTGCGTCTCGACATTTGGTGTAACTTTTATATTCATCAGAAAAAAACCGGAGAACTAATTATGTTTTAGACTGTACAACATCCAGATACTACTATAATTAATAAAAATTATATAATACAATTATTAAATGTTCAAAACGAACTACAGTAATTTTTAGAGTTTGAAAAATAAGTTACTATAGGATTAAAAGGTCGAAGCAGTCATCCCAACTTAATTAAATTCAAATAAGTAAACTTTAAAACGAGGCAGGTTGTTTAGACTTTTTTTGCAGAGGATAAGTTACAGAAATGAAAGTAAAAAATGTCATTAGAGTAGTTGCATTTTTGTGAAGGTATTTAAAACAAAGAAAAAGAAATATGAACGTTGAGTTTAGTGCCAATGCCAGGGCTTTTTCGCTCTAACAGCACTAATTAGTAGGTCACTCGCAATATTTCCATATTTGTATACAGACTTTCCAATTCTCCTCGCGGTTTTCGATAAATTAGTCCGCACTAGTTTTAATTAGTGCTAAATAGAAATAAATGGCGGTGTAATAAATGTTAGGGATAATATTCCTACCACGTCTGAAGATAATTCGCTGAGATTATTAGGCATGTAAGTGGTCAGTCAGCACTTTAAATTGGACAGTACATATACGGAATGTATTACACTGTATGAGCTGGAAAAGAAAAAAAACAACAGCAGGTTCTGTTTTCGTAATCAAGACGCAATTAAATTAGCTTATTTTCTCTATTTTACTTGAAAAGCTACTTACGGTGTAATAGTTCCGAGGCACCTCAATGCTCGGCGGATTATTTTAGGTACTTCAAGGAGAAATATACTTAATGACAACCTTCTGAACACTGTGAATTCTATGAATATAAATCGGCTCCTGAACTGTTACCTGCGTCCTTTCTTTAACGTAACACCTAAGCCTAATTGTCCTCCGAATTATTTTAATGGCCGGAAGATGGAATCTGATTAATTTCAAATGCGAATTCATAAACTATGGATTCTTCACTCGATGAATGGCTCGATAATATCTCAAAAAAAAAACAACGGTGATCTATTTAATTTCGACAAACTGGCTTAACAAAACACCTATTTAAATTTATAACAACCGTGTATTATACACATACTTTGTGATGACATTTAGATAAAAAAATGCACATCAAGAATAATTTTATTTATTTATGATCAATCACATCAAATAGTAGATAATTTATAATAATTAAGTTTTCCTGATCATTTGAAGAAGTCCCTGTTTCGGTAATACATTTTTATATGAAGAAAATGTAATTTTTCATTAAACGATATAATCTCCTTAATAATAATAATGTAATATTATATTTTAAAATTACCAGATAATTTTTAATTTATTATATATATGTACATGAAAATATTTTAAAATAGTATTACTTTTGTTTGGGTAACAGGCTACAAGAAACAGGCAACTCCCCTTTAATAGCATAGGAAGATAATTGAAAAGGGGGGATGTGGAAGGTAGAACAAGGTTGCCAATTGTTAACTACGGCCCCTGGGCTATGGTCTAAGGATCCTACCCGCTGTTTATATACTAGACTCTTAACACCTACTTTCCTTTACCCAACAGTGGCAATAAACATTATATAAGACATTGAGTACTCTGGATAAATAATAGATTTTATCGGTTATTTTAAAAGGTATATTATATATTAATTGAAAATAATTTTATATTCAAGTCTTCGTAGACTTACGCAATTTTTAGAATAGAAACAGTAAGTACAATCACTTACATCGTGATAATGGTAATGAACAATAGAATAATGTAACGTACAATGTTTTTTTATAAAATTAGTAACAATATGGAAATAATATAAGCATATAATGTGGATTATGGATTTTGGAACAATTAGTTTGGCTAAGATGTGACTACATGGAGGAATGAGTTCCATCACTTCGCTCAGGACTCGATGACTATAAAATCAGCTTTTTGGTGTGGGAAAGACTTTGGATTTGGGTTTTCCTTCATGTTATATTTTCCCTATATTACATACTTCGTGTTGGGAAACACTGACAGTGAAATAGAATACAGTTCCTGAAGTTTGACGTATATAATTACAGTGAAGTGAAAACATTGACGTAGAACAACAGAAAACATCTGAGACTATGGGTCAAACCGGTTGCCAGTCGACGTTTGTTGGGGAAAGTAGACTCTGAACAACTTCACTAAAGCTCTCCTTTTCCTTTATAAATTTTATCATTCAAATGAATGGAATAAAAATAGATCCTATATTTCATGTACGTAATATTTAATTAAGTCTGTAACTGATTAATAAATTTCGAAATTAGCATTCAAACCTTTCATAGCATTTGTGCCGCTGGAGCTTAGTTGAAACTGCAATAATTTAGGAAATCGAGCTAATTATCTTAAAGACGATTCTTTCGCACTGTCCACGATGATTTAAGGTACCTCAAACGTAGTTATAATGTTTTGATTGGGCGAGAAAAATTAAAGTATTCTGAATCGCTGGTTTCATCAATGAAAGTGTTCATGATGATAATAATAATAATATTCCGTAGATCCTAAGCTAAGCTTCAAGGATGTGGAATGGGTCAGGGTGTACATTTATTACATTATTTTATTGTATAAAAGATAAATATACTTATAACAAATTTTTGTATTATAAAGTATTATAAATTACTCTTCTCCGATTCTTCTATAAATTCCTTTATTGAATAGAAGGAGTGGCTAAGCAAAAATGAACGTAATTCATCGATTATCGGACAACTGTTTAATTCTGTGCTGACTGCAGTCACGTGTTGAAGATGGATAATGCACTCACTTTCTGTGCAATTGACAATTGTTTTACATTTTTTATACAGATTATTTTTGTTCCTTGTATTGAAGGGATGAATATCAGAATTATTCAAAAATAAAGTGCTTTTGTGATTAAAATAAAATCAATGAATAAATGTATTGGCACGTTAAGAGGAAAATGCCTAACTTTTTGAAACGAGTTCTGCAAGAAGTTCGTGAAGGAACCTGCCTCACATATTTGCTCTATAACACGTTTTTGACTAATTAAAAGTCTCATCTATGCACCTACTGAGTTGCCCCAAAATATAATACCATATGATAAAACAGAATGAAAATATTGCAATAGTATACCTAATTTTCTAGTTTTAAATCCACTGAGGTGGACATTGCGTCACATGTAGCTGAGCTGAGTTCTCTTAAGTAATTGATTGATTCTCTTTTTATGGATCTCTGTCCAATTTAATTTATTATTTACTAAGCGGACTAAGGAAATTTAACAGAGGAAGTTTTCATTTACATTTTTGCTGCCGTATTTAAGTGTTATAGATTGTAAAGTTGTGTTGATTGTGAGTGAAATTGCATGAAATGTGTTTTTGTCACACTTATTTGTTAGTCCGTCGTTCGCATTAAACCATGTTAGGTCAGGTTAGTTAAATTATTGTTACTTGCCTCCTCTTCTAGTGTGTCTTTGTTACCTTTTACTATTACACTAGTATCATCTGCAAATTTTTGTCTGAGAATGAAGCAACAGAGGAAATTAAAAAAAAATTGTAGTTTTGGATGAAAATATTCTTACAGTGTGTCACAAATATTAAGCAGAATAAGCAGTCAATGAAGGGCTGGGCATAATATTTGTTAAATTTATTACACTAACGTGAAATATTTATGAGACTGTAGAATGAAACGGATCGGAAACAACATACTGCTCTAGATTTTCTCTAAATATTTGTGAACACTTGGGGAAAGTAGTATGCTTAATAAAAAATTCTGATGAACGTCTGCAAGTTGCAGTACTGTTGTTTCCTGTTGCAGGAGCAGTAAAAGCGTGGTGTGAAGTAGTAGTAGGCTGGCCATCGCCGGAAGCGTGGAAAATTGCAGCAACCAAGCAGCGCATTGCTCTCCCCAAGTCTGCAGGATCCGGGTTCGTATCTCATCACACTAATATTAGGCTCTTCGTCATGTGCCATTATTACAGGCCCATATAAATAACTTGCGGCCCGTGTAGCTGCTACGTGGTTTAATTAGCTTTTTCCTTCCCATTAGAACTGGAAGGGAAGTGACGGGCAGCGAGCCGTGGTTTTTATAAGACAGACAGCTATAACGTCGCTGGTTTATTGGAGACGAGAACTACAGGCGTAAAGCACCATATAGACACGAGCTACTTTCATAATTAACTTCAAGTCGTCTGCTTCGAAATTGCTGCTTTATTCAGAGATATGGGCGTCCTCCAGCTCGTGAGTTTCTTCAACGCCTAATCCTTCGCTTCGAGGAATGCGTGGTACAAGCCAGATGCTCGAAAACTCCAGGACTGGTACGCACTTCAATTTTATGACGAACAAAACACAACTGCAGCCTGAATGTTTCCAATAATCCGATGACTTACAAAAAACAACATTATAATAAACATTTACGATTCAAGTGTGGCAGAAATTCATGTTGAAGTTTAATTTAATAATATAATCGTGAGATAGACAAGGGAAAAAAAAATTGCTGCAGAAAGACGTACACAATGACCGGGATTAGGCCATTTGCTCGATGCTTGTTTCCCCGATGACGTTATCCCGACTCCCGACTGGTAAATATCACGAAGGATGAGTTTTTACGAAATAAATCATAATATTCATAGAACACTTAATATGATGGGTATTTTTATTATACATGATTTTTACAGTCAATTAAGTTACCAATTATTGCGGTGAATAGTTTCAATCAAAACATTTACAAATGCAGCGGATGTAAGCCAAATCTATCAACGCTATGGGTGAAACCAACATTTTTATGTATGCTCTTTCAAATAAAAAAAAGAATTTTGTTAATACCTCATACATAACTTGTTTTTATTTCATTCAACATCAACCCGCCCTTATTGAAATATTAGACGCAAAGATAGGCCGTTTCCGCATGTTAAAAAAAGCCACACTCTCCACTCCAACCCAAAATGGCTGCGCAAGTTGTTTTATATGTCCAGTGTGAATATTAAGTGGCACGTGAAAATAATTTTTCCAGCTAACAGATAGATTACGGACAGAAACTGTGTGCTAGTGTCTCAGAGTATTGGACTTGTGAACTGTCTCAACCATCTACAGTTTTCCAGCTAATTTGAAAGTATTTGATGAAAAGGTTCTGTCAATCAATATTTCAGCTCAATTATTATGTAAAATACAGAGAAAATAAATGTCGTATTAATATGTGTCGAACAGCTGACTGTGAGCACGGTTAAAGGAGTGCCGAGAAATGGAAGACCTTCATTTTCTGGCCAGAAAAATTCATAGAACCAAGCCGGGTTTGAACCCACGTCCTTGATCCGAAGGCCAGCGGACCACCAGCATGTGAGCCTGCAGCTCAAGAAGTTGATGTAGTGGGAAGGCCCAGTACTTAGGAAAGCACGGACAGTGATGGACTGTGGACGATGTGGGCCGAATGTTGAAGACGGTAGTTAGGCGACCTGCCCCAAAGCGCGGCCAATTCCTATGCACTTCTCATACCGAGTTCTGGGTCCTTGACAGCAGACGACCTGCCTCAATATGCAGCGCACACCATGCTCCAAACTGCTCCACAAGGTTAACCATTCACTCACGAAATATCACTTCAGACTGGCGTCCGTCACAGACATGGCCAAGTCAAAGGCCTGTTATATCAGAAATACTTTGCATCGAAACTGGTTATCGCCGGCGATGGCGGTGCAACGTCTATTAAGCATTCTCTACACCCGCATAGACGGCAAGCCTTGAGTAACATCTTTCTTGTTTTTCAATTGAACATGTTCCAAACGGTCCTCGTGATCATCACTTACACACTGTCAACGTTGGAGACGAATTTTTCTAACATTAATCAAAACTTTCAATCCCGACAGCAAACACGTCTTTGGCAGTTATCTAGAAACTTCAACGATCTTCATCCAGTTTCATACACACTATTTGAGAATAATAGCACTAGAGACAGTGAAATAATTATTTCATCAGACAACGATCATAATTTTATAGTTAGTTATCAAACATTCGTCGTTGTAGAAGTGATTTCCATTCCGACAAAACACTGCTATAATAGAACTACCGAATTCGTCACCACGATAAAAAATATATTCAAGCTAAAATCTCAAAACGCACTTTCCAATGGAAATGGTTACAGTGCAAGCGCAAAAGATTATTTTGATGGAATTTTCTATATAATTTCAAGTGATTAAACTAATTTTAATATTTAGTGTTTTATTTTTTGATACCGACAATAGCTTTATTCTTACCCTATATAGTTATTTCATACAATGAAAATGATGTAAGTTTTATCATTTAAATGCGTCGGAAAATTGCAACAAAAATTTGCAGACATATTATTTAAAACTGGAACAGAAACACTGTAAGGGTGAGAAATTTCTTGCCTGAACTTGGAAGCCATTTAAGTTTTTTTAAAAAAATGAAAATGTGTTTCGAAACCGTATGCGCGCGCAGGTCTCGGACGTCACCAGGGAGCGTGAGAGAAATTCTGCCATATTTATTGGAGCCTAATATGGCGACTATTATTTTATATTCTCTTGGGATTACTCAAGAGATTGTCTAATTAACTCCTTCTTCGGGCTTCTATTAATAACTAACCGAGTTATTAGGTAAAACAGTAGTACAACAGATTTTAAAATTATAATTCAATTAGTCAATCTTTATATTTCACTTCCGATGTACGTCCTCATCAAGATGACTTTTGGATGAAACATTGCAAGAATAATTACTAACTAAATTCAAATTTTGAATTACAGGGAAACCAAAATTTTTAAAATTATTATTATTCATATTAATTTGAGTTAAACAATTAACAGTAAGGAAAGGCAAATTAATTAACATTGTAATTATTATTATTACGGTATTATAATATAAAATTTCGTCAAAGATCATATACATTCCAATATATTTAACAATTTTAATATTTTCAGCAATTAAATTCCAAAATATAATACTATTTAATTTTTTCAAAATTATTTTATATATTATTAAATAATTTTATAAGAATCTTAAAAAAGCATACTACTATATTAGAAGATTTTTTAAGAAATTTTTGTATAATAGTCTTAAGTTGCCATTAAGGTATGATGTACTTATTTTTCATCTGATTATGTCACGAATTCAGTACAAAACGATGCAATATATTGTTATTATTGTATTAGTCACATTGTTAATTAATAAACATTTCCTGACTGATCGGAAATAATATTTACTTATTTATTGTTTTTTTATAAACATATAGATATCAAAAACAATTAAATGACTTCTTTATTATTATTATTCTCGTTGAATTTTATTTAATTTCCTTGCACTGCTTTATCTACAAATGATTATTCTTTGTTTTCACAACCCTTTCACATATGAAGCTTGAATAATAAACTCATGTGAGTTCAGTTAAATATTGTTCCTAAATTTTGATTAAATTCTGAATACAAGTATTGAGACAAAAGGAATGATTGTTACACCTGAAGTTGCTTTGATTCTCAGGAATATTTCAAAGATTTCAAAACATGAACTACGGAGGAAGAAGACATTTGGTAGTGAGATCGTCACGCTTATATTTTTCATATGAAAGATCGAGTATGAAAGAGAGAAATTTCTCGCGGCAATGTTCTAGACCGGTGAATTTTGCGACGGTCATTGTGAGGAAAGGAGCCTTGAAGGTTGGCACCGTTGCAACCCAAACTATAGAGCACACGAGGTGGTGTAGGAAGTGGGGAAAGCCCGCTAAAGATAGGCACAGAGCAGGTTTGCGTTACTCAGGAGAACTAGTTCACCACGATTTATCTGACACTGTAATAGAATTTGAGCAACAATTGCAAAGTAGAACGTAAACCTCGGCCGCTGAAAGTTCAAATGCTCTCCACAGAATGGACCGACTACGTCGCATCGCAGGACTCCATAACCTTCATGGTCTTCATATTTTATACCGGTAAATGTATTTTTTTTTATTCTTGCTATTAGCCTTACCTCCTCGCGTTGACTATAATCTTCGCGAAACGGCTTCCAGACTGCCATCTGTTGACTCTTACTACGTGGAATAATCTGAGTCTTAAGAGCCGATCTTTGAAACCAGTTTTATTGGTGAGGGGTCTAGTGAGATGACGGGTCGTCACAAAACATAATTTTCTGCTTATGTTGCCTTAATGGCCGCCATGATTGCAGCTCATATTCTTGAATTTCAGAGCTCGATCAGCAGTGTTCGGCGGAAGAATATTTCCTGATACGAATGCAAAAAAGGTCAATGACATTTTATCTCACACTTTTTTACGCTTGCAAACTCAGAATGTGGAACATATCTTACCTTGAGGGTATGTGTTATAATGATTTAAAAATAAAATGTTCGGGCCTACAAGAAAACAATTAAAAATTAAATTTAAATATGCCGACGTGAATAAGCGTCTGTATCTGTTGGCGAATTCATATGGACTGAAAATTGAATCAAATATCTACACCTAATGTTAAATACAGAAAATAAACAAAGACTCAAATAAAACATCATATAACTTCTTAAGATTGTCAGTCATGAATAATTTTAACAGTATTAGGTTGTTTTTAATGTACAACATTTCAGAAATAATCTTTTACAATAATCAGATTCCCTGGAGTAGCCTGATTCAAAACTATGATTAAATTTAATACTGTGATAGGGTTGTTTTTACTGGTTGACAGATTAAAATTTTATTTTCGATGACGTTCTTGTATTCAAAAACCTTTTTGGTTTGGCCGAGATAATAGACAATTCTTCTTGTTCTTCATTGGTTTTGCAGCCCAGTCAGGGTCGACTGCGGTCTGTCATCTTACATGACACATTCCGAATTTGGAGTGCTACGTGGTCAGCGTGTCGGTTCTCCAGCAGTCTTAATCCTAGTCTCCGTGACCATGGCGACACAAACATATAAAGCCAGGCCAGGATTAGAACCCGGGTCCTCTGTGTTGTGAGGCAGCGACGATGAGCAGGTCGGCATAAGAGACAATTAGGATAATTAATTTTATAAACCACAATGTAGTGGAAAACATATCGTTAAGATTTTTGTGTCCTTTAATGAATCCAGAAAAATCTTAATATGGAATCCTTATTGTCTTATATTTAAACTTGTAATTGTTTCTTGTTAAATATTGTCGAACCTTTTTTTCTATTAATTTTCACAGGCGGTAATTTCTTGTTATAATTGTTTACTTCCAGCCAAATGCCTGCTTCTCATCAACTTATCTCCAGTTTCCTTTCTAGGATATTTAAAATGAACGAATACTTATTTTCGAGATCTGCTGAAAAAGTGGAAAGAGAAAGGAATTTAAGAAATATTAATGACGGAGGAAACCGTTTGAATCTCCCAACTAGAAGGCCCAATCTTGGTGATGGAAAGGAAAGTGAAGAGAGAAAAAAAGAGTAGGAAAAGGCAATTATCACAGGACAGCCCATGAATATAAGAATTAGCTGAGGGCATAAAATATTTCAATTTGTGATGCGCCCTCAAATATCCAGAGACAATTTAATCTCTTCACTCAAATTTTGATAACAACAGCTGTGATCGCTATGAGATGATGCTTAAAACACTCTTGATTATTCCAGGGGCTTCTGTTCATTGGCTTTGTCGTAGTACCTCTGGTAGAATTGCACTACAAAGTTCGCTGAAGGTCTGATCCTTACGTTACACGCTTTGCCTTTTTAGTGTGTTTCCATCAACCCATGTAAACTTTTATTCTATAATTTATCACGTCTGTCAACTACAATTACAGCTGAACACAATTCGGAGTGTCGAAACTTGATAGGAATGTAGTGAGTTGTCTCACATTCTAAAATATATTAAACGAGGTGGATTGTCGAAGTTGGAAGGCAAAGAGCAAGAAATTTTTTTTTTCTTCTCGGCCTTGGGCGACGTGGTGGGCCCCGACAATTTGGGAATCAACAATGGCCTCTAATGCCACAGATTATCCCCAGCAATTGTATTGTGATGACTCCTCCGGCGGAGTCATGTAGCCTGTGTTTTGCAAACTTTGTCGTCGCTGATTAACATTCGCGAAAAAAGAATGCGTAATAAGCTCCTACCCGTCTGCAGCTGCAGTTGACAAGGTCGGCCGGCGTTTTAGGGACCCATTCACAACGCTCACATCATTTCTATTCGCCATACGTCGAGAACCTGGACACGTCAACGACCAGCAAAAGATTCTGGTCATCAAAATGAGAGGAAAACCAATTGCACCATTAAACTTCACAAAACATTTTATTTTATAGGAGGAGACCTAACAATACATTGTAGGGTAAGAAAGGAAAAAGTTAACTCAAATTATATAAATATAGCAAGGAAGCTTTGAGAGCCTTTAACATCTCCATTGCAGCTTCATTTGGAACGTATTTGGTTTTGAGTATTATTTTTAAACGCACGAGACTAAATTTGAAACGTTCCGTAAAATAGAAAATAGAAGAGTATATTTTGCAGGGAGCATATTATAAAATTTTATGGTTTCTATTGTACATCTATCTGTGTAAATAAAACATTAGGTTTTTTTTGTAGATGCTACAAATCGAGTAATTTTAGTTTATTTCATTCAACGGATTCATTCGTCACTTTCAGAGAAAGTTAAAAATCCAGATCAAACTATTTTGACGGTGATTTTATTCGCTTTACAGAATGCATATTTAAATGACTGCTCGTTTAAATAATTACGCAGTAGGGACCTATCCATGGTCAATTAACAACAAATTTTAGTCGCTTTTAGTCGCACAGAGGATAATTGTCGAGGTCTGCGACAGAAAATGTTAACTGTCGTCTGCGGGTTGGTAATAATAGGGCGAGTTATCTTGAATTATAATAGGGCAGCATTGTTGAGGCTAGGTGATGAAGATTGAGTGAGGGACTAGAGAAGGTATATAATGGACTTGCGGAGGAGAAAGGGAGTTATTCTTGAGTCTGGTTATTATCATGAGCAAGTTTTATTGAAGTTTAACATAAAGGAAGAGCGTATATGGTTGCAAGAGAGAATTCTTTGCAGACGATGACGTGGATGGAATCGGACCAGCGGATAAAGAAGCTCATAAACGCAGACGATAGGATTATTTTCGATAATATCCACCGAAATTTTATCCAAATATCGTCCAATGAAACCACCATCAGAAGAGAAATCGTGCAACAAATCGTAAATTATAATTTTAAATTAAAAAGAAAATAACAAATCTCACATAAGTGATAATAAATAAGCAAGGAGTTGATCAAACTTATAGCTGATAGTTGTTTACTCTAAAGCCAAAATTTGTTTTTAAATATTTTAAACTGTCTTCCCCTATTTAATAAAATTACAACTTAAAAAAATTACTCCTTCTTTTTAATTGGCAGTTAAAGAAAATATTTGTTGTCAATACTATGTTATATTTATATAGATCCAATAGTGAACGTAGTAGAAAATTTTTTGCGTCCAAAAATAATCCTAAATCTAAAAACTATACGAAATCCTTCCCCTGTCTTAGCAACGAGTGTTATCCTTGTCAAATAACATATAATTGATAACCTATCTGGTGTATAACAACAAGAAATGTGATATGAAGGAACAAGTTAAATAATACATAATAATTAAGTCGTTTAAAACAAATATCTTCAATAATGTTGAGTTTTTATGTTCTAAAATTTGAAAAAAATATATTTTAGGATGTGTTGAGAAAATTTGTTTAAATAATTATACAAAAATGCGTAAAATAAATTCAATGTAACCGTTGAAGTACATTATATTTTTTTAAATAATAATAGTTGTTACGATGGTTTCTTAAGAATTAAGGTTAGTAAAAATATTTCCTCCATTATGTACAATTTTTATTTTGAAAACTTATATATATTTTAATATGGGTTGGGAAAATTTGTTAAATTAACCATATGAAATTACACAAAATAAATTCAATGTAATCATTCAAATATTTTATACTTTTTTAATAATAATAATAATTGATAAAATGATACCTTAAAAGTTAAGTTTTGTGATTAAAATGTCTTCAATGATGTTGGTCATTTATATTCTAAAATATGAAGAAAATATGTTTCCACGTGTATTGAGAACATTTGGCTCATAAGTAAAGCAAATGTAGCATTGTAAAATATTATATTAAAAAAAATAGTATTGATTTAAACTATTTTTACAATTATTCCCTATGAATTTTTCATTTCCTTGTACTGATTTTATATGTAAGAAACTGTTTAAAAGCAAATTGATAGGCAGTTTATTCAAAAAGTTCAGTTATTCAAACCAAATTTTGTAATAAACAACTAATCATTCATCGAGATTTAGATTGTTTCATAATTTTCCACTGTCGCAGGAAGAAATGTAACGCTTTCCACGCCATTTGAAACGCACATCCAACCTGAGATTCTACGTAATCCACGAAAATCTCCCTTATCGAGAGATAACGAGCTGCAAACCGCGGCAAACATCCACATTACACTTTGCCAACGTTCGCAAGTAATTTGCCAATAAGCAATTGGAAAGCAAAGCGATTTATCTTCTTTCGAGGCTATGTTCTAAAGAATTGCGTGAACAATCACAAGTGAAAGGAAAATGGTGGCATGTGGATTTCCTCACTGTAAGTCTCGGGGTCTTAAGTGGGAGCCGCCTTCTAGGTCATAAGTACCACGGAGTCTCAAGGGCAGGGAGATTGATGGAGATCACGCAGAGCGTACTCATTGCACAAAACAAAATGAAGCAGACCAGGAAATCGGACCGTGTGACTTTTTGCGGAATTGTCATGTAGATTTCCAGGAAACGATTTCGTACATGCTTTACCTGCGCGAAGAAGAAGACTGTTGACCTTGGCTGCCTTTGCCAGTCCCATATTTCGTTCGCAACGGGGTCGATTTTTCCAACCCACCCTTTTATTCTAACAGCGGCTATACATGAAAAGGCTTGCAACACCTCCATAAATCTACAGAGTTTAATTTATGAAACAGTGGACAACGGCGAGGCAATAGCTTGCGGCACACTAATTGATTTCTCACTTTAGGAAAGTAGTTTTACATACAAAAAAATCACCTTTTTATTCTCTTTACATACCAAAATAATCTATGAGGTCTCATCTTACTGTAGTCAACTTTACTCACATTTTCAACTAAATCTGTCTGATTTGTATTAATAAGCATTTACTTGGGCTGAGAAATTAAATAGGAATCTTATACTGTACACAGAGTTAATTAGCTCTTATATACGACATCCTATTATTCTTAAAATATATACGTGTTAGTTTAAGTGTCGTTAATATTCCATACGTTTTTTTTAAAAAAAAAGCCAATTCCTTGATACTGTTCTGTCATATTTCATATTCAGCTCCAAACGTCGTCTGAAACTTTTGGTATTTCTTATAAAATATTCTTATATATATATATATATATAGACCTCATTTTTTATATTACTATATATTATTCTTCTTTGTCATAAAGCCTTTTATCTGTTTTTTTTGTTATATTCCTCCATTGACTGCTTACATCTCTGATCATCATTAAACCATTTCCGCTTCAAATGCAATTTACGGAACACAGAAACATCTTCTTTCAATTTAATAGCTATTTTTTTTGTGAATGTAAAGGTTAGTTAAATCGTAATTCTACAGTAAAGGTAAACTAGGCAACTATGATTAGCCGTGGGTAGAGGACCTCGTTGCTCGTCAACTATCCAATGAGGTTGCAAGTGTGTCGAACGAACTGTTAACCAATAACTTCTTCGAAGCTACAAAGCATGTATTTATGTTGTTGTAAACATTACTTTGCGATGATTTTATAAATAAATAAATAAATAACGTCTTTCTTTTTATGCCTCATTTTTGTGTTCGTGATTCAACGCGTCACTTCCGACCTTTTCTTCATGTACAAAAAACTGTATGCTTTAGGAAGCTGTATCAACCTTCAAAGTTTGTCACATGGCCGTAAGTAATTATATATATATATATATAGTTCTCACTGAAAATTATAAATAAACCAATATCTAGTCAGTAGTTTACACTGTGAACATAGAACCTTGATGACTTCAGCCGTTACACTCCATTATCAGGAGATTCTTATGATGCATATTAAGTCAATAAAATGCATATCAGTTATATGGTCAATGACTCAAAGAACTTGTGGAATTTCTTCTACAAAAGAACCCATTTTTATATTTTATATCTGTGACCGATTCGGTGCTGTTTTATTTGCAAGTCACATATTGCGTTACCTAGATTTTGAGAGACGTTGTCATAGTAACTACCCAGTTACCAACTATGGGACAGTCAAATCGACCCAAGGTCATTCCGTCCCGGAAACGGCAACATTCATAGCCCTAAGTTTCTAAATTGAGGGTTAGTTAAAGTGACTTTTGATAGCCAAAATGGCACCAGCCTCAATCCGGAGCCAAAAGTGACAACACCGCAAAAACGATACCTCGTCTAATTTCCTCGCAATTTTGTTTTTCAGATATATATGTCGGGAAACATTGAGGCAGAACAACCAAATTGATTCCGCTAGCAGAATGTTAGGATGTTTGCGCGATTTGATGTATTCCTCCTATAACGCCCAGGCGGCGCCCGCTACCTGTGGCTGCCAAGGCTGCGTGCGATGCTATCAGACAGCGCCCGACCTACGGCAACATAATAACAACCATTGTTACGCCTTCAAGGGCAGACAGGGCCACATCATCTGGGTTCGAGGCCCGCCAAGCACGCCTCATACTACGTGCCAGATTCGCGAATATTCACCCACAGGAGTCAGAGCCGCAACCGGCTCTCAATGTAACTGTAACTTCTTAGCAGCATTCGCGTTTCGCGTTTTCTTGCAAAAGGAATATACCAGTGCAATATAAACACTTTCCGTTATTTTCTACTAAATTTTTGTCCTTTCTTACACTCGTTTCCCACCATTACGCAAGGTCTACAACAACCTTGTACCTTTACATCCATTTACAATGTCATTGTCGGATTATTTTACATTACATGATTTTGTAATCACCAAAAGTTAAAAAAAAATTATATGTATCCCCTCTACTAAATAAATGCTGAGTATTTTTTATATTCTTCTACATCTTCAAAAACTGACGACGTGGACAATACATTTACAATCAAGACGCCAGTAGCAAGATAAACAAGTGAAACTCATAGATTATACGTCGAGAAATTAAATAAATAGAACTACTACTTTTGTAGAACATTTGTGTTTTGTCCGCTTTAGAATGGAAGCTGCCGACGTGATCAAGTTAACTCAAATTAGGGGAAGGAACCACGACGCTGGTAAGAGATGCTAAATTTTTGCAGCAGCCGTAGTTCTCCTACATTTACTTCAGATTAACTTCATCTCAAAGAGTCAAAAATGGGCAAGTTTATTCTGGGGACTAAGTAAAATTTAATTAGATTCGCGGACAGTAACAACGTTATGTTACAGTTTATATTATCAATGAATGTGTTACGTTGATCTAACCTTATAACGGTCACCGGCATATAAAATAATTTATATTATGAGTGAAATTTTTGACCTTAGTTTTTAACATGTCCTCTAATATTAATATACAATACACATGTATTATGAATTATCCACTTGTCGTCTTTGAACCACTCCAGTTTAAAACACAAGTTAAAATATTTTCCCTATTCAGCCACATATTGAATGCATTAGGTTGAACTGACAGTTTGTAATTTATATCAGCCAAATAGAAGAATATAAATTATTTATATTACTATAAATCCATTATACACCGTATAAAGTCTTAGGCTGAGGACTAATCATGTTAATTTTTATTTTATTATTTTATTTCTGACAAATTATCATTAATTTATAATACTGTTTTCAGGTAAAATTTAACTATTAGTAACAATTTATTTAAGTACATGCAAAACACAAACTTTAATTTAATTTGTAGAGGCCTCTGTTCTATTTTACTACTTTACCGAAACATTAATATTTAATAAAATAAAATAAGATAAAATAAGAACTGATGGAAATGATTAATTTTCTAATTATTTAAATTAAACAAAAATAGTATCTGAGGGTCAAACAAAATTATGATTTTCACTCTGCAAGCAAGAAACGTATAACGCAGCACTTGTTTTACACACACAAACGTAAAAGCTTCTGTCAAAATGGCGATCACACTGTGCTTTCCAATGATGGGAAGAAATGACTGACAACAAGTACTAAATCAAGATAATCAGAGTCCAAATTTGCACGTCTGGATATCGAAAACTGTAATAATGCAACTTGTAATTCTGATCTGCAAACAACAATTAAATTCCAATCTCCGTGACAGTTAAGCAAAAAACTCCGCTAAATTATTCTTGCTCTCCGAACAACTACGTTCATTAAATTACTTATACGATTCCCTCAATCATTAATATGCTGCCTTGTTGCTCTCCAAACGACGAATAATAGTAAAATATATTAATGGCTATCAAAAGCGAATTCAACTAACTCTTGAACTGGACAACTCGTGCTATGAACGACGCCGTTTTCGGGACGAAATGACTTTGGACCACTTTACCAGTCCTTTAGGTCCTAACTGGGTAGATTTTCTCCGTGCCTAATTTTCTCCAAGTGACCAATGGAACATTAAGTAAAACGTCCACTAAAATTTAACAAACACTTTTGCATTTTGTCAATTATAACTTATCGAATCGATCACCGAGATAAAATATAAAGATGAGATTTGAGAAGAAGATATTCCACATGTTCTTCGAGTCATTTGATTCGATCTTAATTTTCTTGTACTAATATTGCAATAGTTACTGCATAAAAATAAATTATTTGGATAATAGAGTGTAACGACAGTCATTTAAATGGTACGTTTTCGGAATAGACTATGTTGGAAACTGTTATAGATTGACAGAAATGTTTCAAACCTTGCTTCTGTGTCTGACAGATGTATTCAAAATTTTAAATACCGTAGTGAAAAATCAAGATAATTTTTTTAGAAAACTTGAAGAAGATCTATATATAACAATGTTCGTCTCACAATTTCCTCTGAAGAGGAATACAAATTCAGGACTTCGAAAATTGATCAATCCCAGAAATTTACTCTTTTCAGATTTCTTCCATTACAATTTATATGATTTAATTGACGAAACTAAAGTATTTTGCTTCATGATGAGTTTTAAACTAAAATTATAATGACAGGAATCTCGCCCGCCATGTATTCAATTATACCGTTTTTTTTTAAAAAAAAAGGAATTACTCAACTGGAGTTTACGTATAGGCAATTTTATGATTAGAATGACAATTTTAACATCAAAATTTTGCCATTTTCCGAAACTCTAGTGTTTCTACTGTTTGTATATCGACCCGAAAATAATATTTCATTTATTGTAACGATGAAATGAAAATAGATGCATTACAAATGTGGTGTAAGCGTTCGTTACTCCCTGTACGTACAGAATGTCAGTCTGTCGAGACAACGGGAGGCAGTTAAAATAAAGCAAAGTAGTTTAGACGACAGCTCTCCACGACACAGAACAAAGAGACGCTTCAGTTTTCGGCAGCATCTGAGGCATTCCGACAAGCTGTGTAAATCATGCCCCAACTACAACAGCTGTCTTCAACACACATTCACTCGCAAACGACAAAAGTTATCATCAGCAAGGCCTTTTACAGGCACATTAAAGATTAAATCATCACGCGAAAGGTCACAACGTTTTAATTGCTTCTTTAACATATTAATGAAACAGAAATTGTGAATTCAAGACCTGTTCTAATAATTATTATTAATAATAGCTTCACATCTTTATTTTTAATAAATTAACACGGATTCCTTTATAATTCTTTTACTGAACTCCAATTGTCTCCAAAAATAATGAATGTTTGGTTTAACTGTCTGATAAAAAAACGGAATGCCATTGTGCTAATTACATACATATTTTCTTAATACTAATAAAGACGGCTTACACGTGTAAAAAATCAAGTTTCTTACTGGAGTAAAGGTGAACCTTTGGGGTGGATGAAAATTTCAAAATCATCTACAGTATCCCTATTCTATTAGCAACCCATGATAATTTTTTCGGTTTTTAAATTTTATTAATTTTTAATCCATGAAATTATTAAACAAAAAAATCTTTTCATAATCTGGAAAAAATATCAGATACCGGAGGAATGGAAAGTAGCAAAGGTGATTTAGTAAAGGTGGACCATTGGGGTGGATGAAAATTTCAAAATCGTCTACAGTATCCCTATTCTATTAGCAACCCATGATAATTTTTTCGGTTTTTAAATTTTATTAATTTTTAATCCATGAAATTATTAAACAAAAAAATCTTTTCATAATCTGGAAAAAATATCAGATACCGGAGGAATGGAAAGTAGTAAAAGTAATTTCAGTATTGGTGAAAACTGACTATATGGGTATAAAGGTTCTAAATGCGTCATATAAACTTTAAGTAAACTAATAAATGAAAGGCGAAGAAACCTGTCGCGTACAATTTTAATAGAGAAACTGGTAGATTTCAATGATGTTTTCATATTGAAACAGATAATTCAAAGGAGACAAGGATATAATCGGAAACACACTACGAGAAAGCATTTGACAGTAATTAGGGGAAACAAGCTACGGGATTCGAACCCGGGACCTCTGTGTTGAACCCCAAATTAAAGTCATCAGCAGTGTAAGAATTTTATGTTATGGGAACAAATGCTTACATTTATTTAGGAATATAATTTCCGAAATAAAAATAGTCTAATTTTTTTCTGATGGTCGTGAATGATTTAATGATATAGGCGTCATGGAGAAAATTATTTCTTCTGTTGCCGAGGAAAATACAATAAAAACATTTAAAACGTCACCGAAGTTAAGCGGAGAAAGTAAAACTTGGCACAGCTTTGTAAATTTTTGTGTACGAAAAAATGACTGGATTGAATGCAACTCCCTCGAAGAAATCCGAGAGTTGCAAGCAATTCTGGTCTGCAGGATTATCCCACTCTTCCGAATAAGTCAGGACCGCATTTTTGCTTTCTTTGGCTCTTTCTCTAAGGACATGACTGCTCGTGCTCCATTTCAATCCGGTTTCTCAATTTTCATGACCCATAGAATTAATTATTTTTATTTTTGCGTTCCTCTTGTAGCAATTATCTTGTTAAACTCGGAAAAAATTAATTTAGTGTTATTTTAGATATACTTTTGTTTTTTTTGCGTATCCATGGTTCTTAATACGTACTAAAATATATACTTTCGAGCAACCTTCACCCAATGTATAATAAAAATGTGAACTACCCAGAACCATTAGTGAAGGTTTGTATTTATAGAATGGCTGGAGCAAATTATATGACTTATTTTTCTTTAAACAGTAAAGAGGACATTTTTACTTTATTAACGACAGAATAAACATTTTCACACAATCCATAATTAAATAATGACACAGCCCAAAACATAAAATAAGGTGATAAAATAAATCCTGCACAGACTTAGTTGTTTTATGCGGTTTAAAAATCGCGAAGCGCAATTATAGCGACATAAATACCTTATATAAATTTGAAAGGAAATTTGTTTTACTAAAATGAGTTTCATTGTATCAGACTGTATGTAAGTTTCAGTGCCGTCAGATTTAAGATGAAAAATATAAATCTAGAACACTCCGTAAAGTAGATTGGAGACAACATTTAAAATCTATACACAATCCAAATAGATTGTTTAATTATGTGTATTTTGATAATGTATGCATGTTATTAAATGAGCTTTAATGACCTTCTAGTTTGCCCCATGTAGCAGGAATAACAATCAGTGTGAAAGATTTGATAAACTACAAAATATTAGTTATAGATGCCAAGTGGGTACTTGTAATTTTTTTTCCGTGTATTGGTGGAATTGTAAATTGTCATATTTATAATATACAAATAAAACCACAAACAAGTCAGAAGCCATTTTTGGAACTTCTTCAGGAGTAACAAATTTCATGTAAAAGATAATAAAGTTGGTATCGATACATTTAAATTTTAAATGTTTAATACTGAAACTGAGCAATGAATATTTTTTAAATCAAATCAATGCCAATAATTCCACAAAAAATAATAATGCACTATATTTTATGAATTAGTTTTAACAATACTACTTTTAGTATTTCGGTCAAATTACTGGGTATGGCCGGATTTTCAGATTGTATTCTACTGGAGAAACTTATTCGTAAACTCACTTTCTCAATTATCTCTTTTTTTTTCTCCAATAAATATTTTCTTCTTTTTTCTCCGTATATTCCAAAAAAAAAAGTGTTTGTTATATGCTAAACTACCTGCCTGTCCTTTGTTGCGTTTTAAGTCCTTATAATGTTGAATCAACATGATTTTGAATGTTTCCATTCTTATTTTTTGATAGTAGTACCTATAAATATTCTCTTTTATTATACTCTTTTATTTAGGAAAACTTTTAATAAATTAAAATTTTGTTTTTGATCTAAGTGATTCCCTCCTTTATAATCTGAATTCTTATTTTATCCCATTTTGTTTTTGAGCAGTTTTTACTTCTACCATCTTATTAGTTCAAAAATTATTTAAAAATATATTTTCTTCTCCTCTTTCACCGAATTTCAACGAATATTAAAACTGAGTCGGTATTTTCAGATTGTACTAAGTATAATTTCGTTGTTAATTTTACACACACAGCTAGCTATATCTGGATTAATCTGCCCGTTCCTTTCTATTACTATAATTATTTCACCGATTCCAAAAGTTCATCCCCTCTGTGCTTTGCCAGGTTAAATCTTTCCTTGGCAACATTGTATCTAATTAACATCACGACACATCTACTTAACATGATGTCGCAGAAATTACTTTGTAGATCATCTTTTACTTTGAAATCCAACTGCAATGAGCCAACTGGCAGAAGAGCAAAATTTTGCATAAATTTAAAACATGAGATTGCAGTTTGGGAACAGGTTGATTTATTTGCCTGGGTGATGAAAGTAACGGAGGTGGTGTACCTTGATGTTTTCGGGATCCGGTCGTTCGCTAAAACAGACGCTTGACCTATGAATTTTTTCATGACGACATAAACACGATTGACGTGGCCTGGTGGACATTATACCGATTGATGGTTTCCCGATTGACTTTTATACCACAGGTCAATAACCCGATGGGTTATTTTCCCGAAAGGCGAGTCTTTACGAAATAAAAAATAATATTAATTAAAAAATTATATATAAAATATATAGATATATAAAAAATGCTCAAAAATAAAATGGGATAAAATAAGAATTCAGACTATAAAGGAGGGAATCAGATCAAAAAAAATTTTAATTTGTTAAGTTTTCTTAAATACTCTGTGAAAAAGAGTATAATAAAGAAGAATATTTATAGTTACTACTATCAAAAAATAAGAATGGAAACTTTCAAAATTATGTTGATTCAACATTATAAGGACTTAAAATGCAACATAGGACAGACAGATAGTTTAGCATATAACAAACACTTTTTTGGAATATACGGAGAAAAAGAAGAAAATAGTTATTGGAGAAAAAAGAGAGATAATTGAGAAAGTGAGTTTACGAATAAGTTTCTCCAGTAGAATACAATCTGAAAATCCGGCCATACCAAGTAATTTGATATATTAGATATATTGGTACACATGTCGTGGCATATTTGGAATTCGCAGTGACTCTATGTTAAGGCCAAAAATGTGTAAACTCTGGATTTTGGTACTGCCTGACATTGATTGTCTTGGTCCGTTCTTGATTTATTCCGATTTACCTTCAAGACTAATCAGCACACTCGCACTTCGTTGTCTGGGCGACACACGGCATGATTTATTTTGCTGCAGCTTAAATTGTAAACACATTTAATTGCGCTTTGCAACTTTGTGAGGGAGAACATTGTGTTTCGGTACAATGGCAAATCGTAGCTGCCAAAATGGAATGAGACAAGAACTGTAAAAGTGGGAACACTTTGCCAGCTAGATTGCGGGAACATGCACTAATTGGTCCATTATTGGCGACAAGCCATCTTTTGTCTGATTTATTTGACTGTTCATTATAGAGCGATGGTAAATGGATTGTACATTTTATCCCCCCAGAGAAATAATTCAATATCGTCTTTGAAAGTTATTACTGCGTGACGCAGACGAGAGATTTCTGTTGCAGGTCTTTTTAAACCAGGAAGGATAGTGGCATATTAAAGCTGTGTTTGATACAGTAATTAAGGTTGATTAGCTCTTCATATGCATACTGATGCCTATGATCCATTTACCTGTTACATTTTACTGAAAAACGGTAATGACCTTATAAAATCATATGAAAGATTAATTTTTTATCTA
This sequence comes from Eucriotettix oculatus, assembly GCA_034510155.1. Taxonomy (NCBI): domain Eukaryota; kingdom Metazoa; phylum Arthropoda; class Insecta; order Orthoptera; family Tetrigidae; genus Eucriotettix; species Eucriotettix oculatus. The sequence continues at coordinate 68,360,078 of CM067381.1, read as the reverse complement.
CCAATATATCAGCAATATGGATTTAAGAATACTGATGTGTATGTGTAGAGAGTGTAATGCCACCATATTTTATTCGTGGGATCGTTTCATTGTCATTTGTACTGGGAAATAAAGTGAAAATAAAGAGTAACGTGATAAAACCTATGCCAATTCACAGAGGCGTTGACGCAGAGTCCATTTCATTATCTTCGCCGTGGCAGATGTACTTCCGCCTTCATTGACACAAGTGTTGCCACAGCTGAGGCTTTCATTCGATCCCGACACTGCTTAACTACATGATCAGGTGCACGTCGATCATCACTGGATTTTTTTTCTTCAGATGGTCTTATGAACAGTATGTTGACGAGAATAAGCAGGAATTCTGTGGCAATTTATATATTTTCAACAAATACCTAATACATATTCAGAAGAACAATTAAAAATTGAATTTCATACGGAAAGTCTGTTGAATATGGCGTCAATATAAAAAGTAATACTGGGTGAAAGTTTCCATGAATTGGTGAAGTGGTCTCAAATTAACATTTGGCTTGTTTCGACCGACCCGTGAAATTTAGAATAATTGATAGTAATTTGATTTTAACGTAAAAGAATAAACTACAGCACGAAACTGCAGCCTTAATTTATTTTACATCAGACTTTTGGTTATAATCCCAGCAGTAGAGTAGCAAATGAAAAGACGTATTTACGCCCAAAGTATGAAAAGGATTATGTAAATATCACTCGAAGAAAAAAAAGAATGGAATAAGTGACAAGACAAAGTATAGCCTTATGCAGTTGAACATAAAACGTAACTAGTAGAGGTCTGGAAATCCAGAAAAAGTAAAGTTGTTAAATTTCATCGACAAACAGTCTTGAGTAAAGAACTAGAATAGGTCTATGGGGGGTTCTTTCATTACAATACGTATTAGATAAGTGAGGCAGATAACTTAAAAACGTGACGATATAGTGTATAAAATAATTTCCTGTTAAACATTATCAGTTTATAGTGACACTTATCAGACCTCAATGAATTATAAAAGGATAAACTAACCCCATTTTTAAGAAAAGTATTTGAATAAAATAAAAATTGTAAGACCTTAATAACACCGTTAAACATCTGTTGCATGACATATTAGCCTAGTAACATGTTTTGTTATTTTGATCGAATTTAGTTTCTTCCAGTAACGTAATGACAATGATATGGTCTTCTTGGATAAAACAAAATAGCGCTGGTCGCGAGCGAAGATGTTGTGCCGCAAACATTCAAATAATACAGTAAAATGTGCGAAGAATAATCACTAGTAATGACCGAGTTTACTTCAAAATATTTCTCATTTATGTAGCAGTGGAGCTTTAAGTACTGGTAGATTATTTTCATTAATTTATACATGTATTGATTCTATTTGTTTTATTTTCTCACTGGAGGACTCTTGAATGCAGAAAAAAATTCTATATCACCTCTGGATTCGATCTGGAGATTTATTCACCATCTTAGATTGGCATTTAGTTGTAGCGCAGTAGCACCCCTCCCTAATTTTATTCGAATTTTTGGAATTTTTTAATGATCTAAAAGCTCAGCAAGAACATTATGTCTCGTCGACTGGTAAGAAGGATTTTTTCCCGGCGCCAGGCTGCCGGACAGGGGACATGCCTCTCTGTAGATTTATAATATTAAGCTTATTTTGCTGAAGGAACATTCACCCTTCAAAATTTCCTAAGGACTCTGTTCCCTGTGTAATGGAAAATTTCTCGCGCTGGACGAAGGGCTCTTGAGGATTGGTGGGAACAAACATAACGTGGGATAGCGTTTCCCCTTGGAGACTGGATGTACGAGTTAGCCGAAAAATAGGCAGAATGGTTATAGACGTTGTGAGGGCAAGGATGTAGAGAAGGAGAGTTGTGCAAGACGTTGAGAAGGCGACGAGGCAGATGAGGTGCGAATTGTTGCTCTTTAGAGTGAAGCGTATCGAGGAAAAGGAAGCCAGAAGAGGGAGGAAAAACTGGGGTTTCCTCAATCACTGGCAATACCAGGTTCATCCCATTTTCCGCCGACTGAGGGGAAATCTACTTGAAGGAAGGTGGGAGTTTCGGTCGTCTAGTAACCTGCATCAAGACAGGAATGAAAATATAAAAGGTTCGTCAAGTGAACGAAATCTCTTCTTCACGTGGTTACCCCAATAAATAATTAACCCTGATATTTAAAAATCATCCCAATTAATTAATTAATTTGTTTTTATTAGCGCGTAGGACCTCTATTAAGTAGTTTTTTATCAATAAAATTATTATATTATATCCTAAAGCGTAAGTGATTTTATTAAGTAATTTAAATGATACCCAATAATAATTTACAGAGTAAAATGGTAAGGACAAGCGTCGAGCCTGCTGGAGTGGATCTGAACCGAGAGCTGATTATACGTCGTCGCGGATGTCCGCGCCAGAGGCTGCTTCGTTACGCACATACTGAGATGCGACTCAGATGCGTACCTGACCAGCATTGGACCTCTCCATGAACCCTGGCCATTGTTTAGCAGTCTTCCTAGAAAGCTGTGTGAAACTGAACACCCTGTCCGCCTTGATATATGACACAACTTCGGGCAATATTCCAATGCTTACAATCTGTGTCAAGTCCGACTCAGCCAGTTGATCTTGGCAACCGCTATGCGAGATATACAAATTGGTATTTATAATTATCGGTCTGTAAGCTCCTATTATTCTAAACACTCGCAGTAAATAAAAAAAATTACAACGCCTATTACGAAATCTGACCTAAAATTTGAGGCGACGGTAACATCAAAGACAATTGAAGAATTATCAAAGACTAAAATACAAAAACCACTGTCAGTCTAACAATATGAATTAATGAGCCAAGGCATTTATTAATAAATAATTTAATATAATCATATTAACCAATAATTGGTGTTCATATTTTTGTACATCAACGTCTGATATATAGATATATATAAATTAATGAAACGTTTGTAACGTGACGAAGTCACAGGTTTTTGGATATTAGGATAGTAAGTAAGGATAGTAAATGAGGGAGAAAGATAGGAAATACGCTTTAATGGATCCTTAATGGATGCTCCTAATAATCTCTTCTATCCCACTACTCTCTATCCATCCCAACTAAATACATCGTATATATATCCAAGCCTGACTATCTTCGACGCACCGGCGACGTGGCCTAAATGGTTAAGGCGCTCCGCGGCTACAGCGGAGGCTCTGTGACGATCCGGGTTCAAGTCCCGGCGGCGCCGAATAATTTCAGTCTCTCTTCCTTTCTTCTCTACGCTTGACATATGTCTTTCCCTGAGCACAACTCATTTACTATATATATATATATATATTAAAAATGTCCTCGATTACGGACTATAATTGTTGATAGTAGTTTTTACAAGTTAAAATGGACACTTTTCGACCAAGTTGTAATTCTTAATTAGAGATCAGATATAGATTGACGGAGGTCTGAAAGAAAATGTGAGAGAAGAATAAAATAATGTTCAGTAAAAATTCGTAGATACTGTTAAGGAAATTAATATTGCTGTTTATGGGAAAAATTACAGAAACCGTTTTCATTTCGCTATTTTTTTTTAAAAAAAAGTACACGTGTTCCTTGCGACCCAGAAGAAAGCAATGACTGTAGGGTGACAGGTCAATGAAATGTACTAAAATTTTCCTAATAACTTAAATTTTATTTCAGATTACTTTAGTTTTTAATTATTATCGGCTATTATATTAACTAGCTATTCCCGCGACATGGTCCGCGAGGAATTTGGACAAATAGCAAAAAATTTGGAAATTATTTATGATCGCTTTAAGGCAAATCTTATAACTCGCAGCTGATTAGGTCCCGCTTTCACACGTTTCGGAGCCATTTCGATACAAACTTCAATACAGACAGAAACTTTAATTATATTTATTGGGATAAATTATAGTTTTCAATTTACTTTTAAAAATGAGCAATAACTATATATTAAAATTTAGCTGACGCGGCAACTAAAATCAATTTAAGTATACATTGCATCGACGATCCAAAGAAGTTTACTGTTTCTCAGCCAACGTTAGATTAATTACGACGCGAATCCTACTGCAATAATAGATGGAGTGAACATGTTCGCCCCCTCCCTCCTCTCTCTCTCTCTCTCATGCTGTCAAAATTACACATTAAGTACGATAATTGGTGTATGAACGGCTAATAGGACTTATAAATTTCAGTTAGTTTTCACTTCGGCGTTCGCGCAGCAATTCATTGGATTTATAAATGTTTATATTGATATCTTCTGAGCTATACTCGATATTGAAATGAAACATATACTAAAATTTAAGTTTAAATCCTTGTTTCAATCCCTGAAATTTTCATTGAAATCCGTTTAGCAGTTTCGGAGCATAAATAGATCAACCCGCACTCAGTTTGGAGATTTGTATTCCTTTCTCGAAAATTTTTTTACGTTAATATTTATATTAATATCTTCTGCAATATATTCAATATTTACAATGAGGGCGCTGCGGGAGTTTTCTCGCAGGCGCTTCAGCCCAGAGTGACTGCGGGGCTCACCTGATCATGTCGGGAATGCCTCGCACTCTCTCTGGGTATTTTTTATCAAAGTTCTCATATGACGAGACACCTTCATCTATTTTATGAGGTATATGTACCGGGGTCAAAGACCTTGGGTATATGGCAAGAGTTGTCCGCTAATCCCATTGGATCAGTCGGCCAACTGCCTCCTGAAACTGGTGGAGACACGGAGAAGGGAATGCTGCGACCCCACAGCAGACTCGTCTCCCGTCATTCGGAAGGGCGTGAGAATAGTACCCAATGCCCGACCTACCTGATGCAGGTTTTCTAGGGTTTTCCCTGCATTTCTTTAGGTGAAACACCGCGAGGGTAGGATCCTTAAACCATAGCCCGGGGGCCCTAGTTAACCCTTGGCTACCTTGCTCTACCTTCCGCATCCCCCCTTTTTCAATTCCCTTCCTATGCTATTAAAGGGGAGTTGCCTGTTTCAGGATCACCCTCATGTAGCCTGTTAACCAAAAAAAAATTCAATATTTAAGTTAAACCCTCTGTTTTAAAACCCTAAAATTTTCATTGAAATCCGTTGAGTTGTTTCGGAGCCTATTCGAGACAAACTAGACAGATAGACAGATATTTAGTGGTGTAGATATTGTTGAAGTCCAATCTTAGGATAATATAGAATATATATCCTATTTCTGGTACATTTTTCTTCGTTACGAAGATTTAGGTGCATAAATTTGCCGCTTCGTCTAACGCAATGCTTTGGCCATTCTGCCCTACTTTCGTGAAATTCTCGCGCAAGGATTCTTTTTGTCGTTTCGCTAAATATAATATATATTCTGCGGAGAGTAGAAGATTGTGCAGCACTCGTGTCACATTCCTGCGTCTCAAGTTTACCTTGAAACACATTCAGCGAGCGAGCGAGCGAGCGAACGAGCGACACGGAAGAGCAGATCCCAGTGCAGCAACCTGCAGGATTTTACGAGCCACGGGCGCCGTGAGTTGCACAATCCCGTCTAATTATAAATTGTGTAAGGCTGCTTGCTATGTTCCCGCTATGTCGGCGGCCTCCTATCTACATGCGGCTATCAATTAAAGGAAAAAAGTTAATACGAGGAAATAAATTTTGTGCTTGAATGAAAAATATATTGAAAAAAAAAACATTACAGATTAGTGCAAGTCTTTGGAGACTTGGACACAACAATCGGAAACTGTAATATGTCAGGCAAGTGTGATTACGTTTTTAAGATTCACACGATCTATCAAGAAGCGATTTATTTTATTTCCCTAAATTTTACAGTACAATATTGGATAAGTCAATTGCTAAATATAAAAAACGTCATATGAAAAATAAATATATAATTTACCTGATTACATATTATTTACGTATACTATTAATAATTTAGACCATGAAAGAGTATAAAAAATCACACCAAACATGTCATACAGATAAAGAGAAGGACGCGAAAAATTGGCTCCAGTTAATCAAAAAAAAATTTTGAATCAGGCATTCTAATTATTTCTCTTCCTACACAGCTATAAAATGGTAATTAGACATCATGGCCCCTATTTTGAGCATATTGAGGGAATAAAGAAAAATCGAGAATCGGTTCCAGATAAAAATATATTCCACATCCGATGACCGATGAAAACTATAAATGTCTCATAATATTTACCTGGTGATGTGATTTCAACACATTTTTAGAACAAATTATCATTTTCTGACGAAATGTTTCTGAACATAATTATATATAACATTCAGGTGTGCGTGTGTACGTAATTCGCCTCCTCCTTGCTTGACAGATTTGTGGTATTTCTGAGTGTCACCCGGATGGATCGTAGTATTGTTTTCCCCGGTAGATGGCGTTATTGTCAAGATCCAACTTTTTTTTTGGTTTCTCACATACAAAAATATGTAATCCTAATTTTTCAGCCTGACCGTTTGAATAATCTGTGGCACTTGACTTACGCATCAACACATTGCGTGCAATTTCATTGCGTCGTAGCTTTGCATTGTTTTGACATTTCAATTTACGATTGTAAAGTTGTTATATACTCTATATATACATTGTAATTTCCTGCATACTGACTATTATTTATCGATTAATTTGGCATTGAACATAATAATAATAATATTTATTTACTAGCACAACGTTTTTACCCTCCATAGGCTGTCTGACAGAAAGAATTGCCATGACCACATAAACGTTCAACCGTTTGCTATGATTATGATTTGTTACATTCCTAAATTAACGGAAAGTCAGAGCTCTTATTTATTTTACCCAATAAGTTTGAAATTATCGTAACGAAACAAATTATTAAAATTTTTAAAATGGCAAGTGGTGAAGGTAACTGTACAGTATTTAAAACTATAATTGAAAATATTTTAAAAATAAAATTTGTCAAATAAACATATCCGACCTCAATGACAAAAATAAACTAATAACCTGATCAATAAACATATCAGAAAATAATAATTAAATTAAATAAACTGAAAGATAAACATCAAGATAGAAAACAATTTCATAGTACCATACCACGATAGCATTGTGAGAGTTTAAAACAGGTATTAATAAAATCAGAATTTTCAAAAGTATTCACATAAAATTAATAAAAGAGTTTAGGACAAAATCAGGAGGAAATAAACAACGTAATGTTATCAATAAAATTAATTGTGAAAATTGTTATATGACACTACCTAAGCCTGATGATGCAACTATATTAAAAAAACATAAAAAATTACAATAAAATAAATTTGGAGAAAAGTATGGATTTGATTGAAAAATGATGTAATTATAGACATTGAACGAAATTTATCAGAAATATTACGCATTAAAACAATCGTAAGCACAATTAATTTACATATTGATTCCTTATAACGAATCAATTTTTATCACACATTATTTTTAAGTTTTAAAAAATATATTAAGTTTTTTTATAAATTTGTGTTAATTTAAAAATTATATTGTTAATAGTTAATTTACCGTTTGTTTATAATAATGATTTGTAGGACATAAAAATCTACTTTTATAAAATGTGTTTGGAAGAAAAAATATGTATATGAATATTTTATTATAAATTTTATATTCTTTGCTACTAACACCACTTGACAGAAAACTACGATGTCTGTTACTTCATATATTTTATTGTTTTAAATTTTTAATAATGTTTTTATAATCTTTTCAATTTTGTATTTAAAGGAAGAAAAAGAAGGAAAGTAAAGTAAAATCGTTGATATTATTATTAAAATACAGGGGGCGCAGGAATGTACACTCGTTATTTTTATTGATTAATGTGTCACGTGATTATAAAACATGTGTATTCTCAGTTCTGTTCCAACAATATCATTTATTAATTTAATTTAAGTTAAGCGTAATGACTTAAATCTGTCCTAGAAAGCGGCAAAACATTCCAAAGATATCCTTCATCTGATTTATATCAAGTTCTTAAAATAAAATAGCAAAGGCTATGGAGTCCGTTGTTTACAAACATTGTGTGTTACTTAAAGCGCAATTTGTTTACTATTTGTAGCTCAGGTGAATGGCCTTCAGTCAACACGTTGTTTACGCCACATGCTTGCGGTAAACTGTAGAGCAAAGATTTATTAGGAGACAAGTTTAACCTTGTTAGTATGTCGAGAATGATCAGAGGGTAAATTTTTAACGATTCCTTTTATAATCAAGAAAATTTTTCTTAATCGCATCTCCTATTCATTAAAATCAATATAATTTCCAGGGATTTCAAAATTCAAAACAATTTATTTCGAAACGGCGTCGTGAGGAATTCACAAAAAAATTGCGTTATGAATATGCTAATAATAATAATAAGAAGAAGAAGAATTAGTATTTAAGTTAATATGAATTCATTGAAATAAGTGAATAATATAGCCAAATAGTCACAAATAAAATTTTAATTACAAAAATTGAGAACACGTCAAGAATATCACTACGTACTTAGGAACCTACTGTGATCTGAAACCTTATGCTTTGCCGACGATATTGTAATATTAGGGGAGTCAGAAGAATACTTGTAAACCATAATAAATGGAGAAAGAGTTCAATATAAGGATTAATAGAGGGAAACAGAAGGTAATGGAGTGTAGTTCGGGAAACAGTGGAATAACAAAGAGTGTTAGATTGAGAAGGGATATTTTTAAGGAAGTTAAGGAATTATGCTACTTGAGAAGCGTAATAACTAGGGACGGTAGAAGTGTCGTAGACATGAAGAGTAGGATAGCACAGGCAAGGAAGGCTTTGCGGATAAGAGGAATTTAGTTTAGTTTAAATGTTTGTATGGAGCGTGGGTGCCAAACGTGGACGATAGGAATTTCGGAAAGGGAAAAGAATAGAAGTCTTTGAAATGTGGTGCTATAGGCGGCTGCTGAAAATCAGATAGAACCACTATCGAGGAAGTTCTAAACAGAATAGGGGAAGAGCGAACAATATGGAGGGCGTTGACCAAGAGAAGGGATAGATTAATAGGCCACGCTTTAAGACACGAGAGTCTTCTAAAATTAGCATTAGAGGCAAGAGTGTGGGGTAAGAACAGAAGAGGGATGCCAAGGATGGAATACGCTAAAGAGATTAAGGAGGTTGTGGGAAGTGTTAGTTAATAGGAAATTTAAAGGCTTGCACAAAATAGATTAACATGGATGGTTGCATCAGACCAGCCTTAGAACCGAATACCACAACATCAATAATTTATCTAATTAATTTAAGATGGAAGAAAAAAAACTTTTACAAGGGTGTTTGTTTTTCGCATATTTTAGGCGGAAGAAAAATGTATTAATTAATTTTAACAACGCTTTACAATTTGTATTTATTTCCTATAAAAACTTTTATCTTATGAATATTAGTTCGTTAAAATAGTTGTTACAGTATTAAAAATTGAAATAGCGTTTATAATTCACATGAATACATAAAAGTAGAATAATCCATTCATTAGCTGTGTTTAGCGGATGTGTTTTTGTTGTTTTTTTCTTCCCCTGTATCTGAGGGGAATACCATGTGGGACTGCGAGGGATGATATATAAAGACTAAGGTTTAATCAATTTTTATTATTTATATTTGAACAATATAATCAGAAGTTTGCGTAAAATTACAAATTTTAGTGTAGAATAATTAATGATCTATTGGAAACACTGAGTAAAAAATAGTATAACGAATAGATTAATAAAAAATATGCCTCGTCGATGGTAAATTAAAATGGTGGATATGTGTAGTGTAGTCTGTAGTGTTATAAAAGAGCTGCTTAAATTTTATATTTATTTTTTACTTAAAGAAATTGTGCCGAAATGAAGAAAGTAGTATTTCAGCTGAGAACCACCACTATATTTGATCACTGTTTGGATAAATCTCACGCTCATCCCGGTGATCTGTGAAATGCAATTTTAAAACTTGACCTCGAGGACTAAAATAAACAGTGGCCGTCGTGTGTCCGAAAATTGGCTAAGCCTAATCGAGTCCGAATAACAAATCGGCCACACTGCATAACTGCGCACGCAATGTTACTTGATTCAGGTCAGAAAACGGTATAAAGAGCGGAGCTGATTTAACTTGCAGAAGCTGTTTTCATCCTGTTAAGGCTCCAACCAAGTTTCTTTTACTGCCTGGTCTGGCCGTCGTTGGTCTCATGACTGCCTCCTCTCAAATTCAACCAGCTACACGGATTAGTAGCTACACGTTCCATCGTAAAAACAGGTACTGAAGCGAATTACTACTCGTCATATTACCAACTAGTTCAATCCAAATAAATCGAAACGCTCATCACATAACAAATTCTCAGCGCTGATGGTGTGGGATGGTAATTTTTCATAAAGGTAAGTACTGCACTATTTATTGCCATGGAAACGAAGTTCAATACATGAAAATCCTGTTTTAACTGAAACTGATGAGATTATCAGCCTAACGTAACCATGGATGTCCAAATTTTCTATCAGTCGGGTCAACAAAACACTGCGTTACCATGGAAATCACCCTCAGAGATTTACAAGCATCATTCATATCGAGAAAGCCGTTAATTAATGTGAATTACTATCAAAATTTCACAGATTTGTTATTTTTCTTGGAATAATAATTTCTAGACAGAAGAAAATGGAACAAAAGTTCCAGAAAGAAGACTAAATACAATTTATTCTTGGATTGCCGAGGAGTCATGAAGATGTAAGGTACTTTTAAAAGTTTATTTTAAGAATGTTTAACTGTTTAAAATAAATGTGAAAGAATCGGAACAGAAGCTGAGAGTAAACGTGACTATTTCTCGTCAGCTAGAATGATCATTCTTACACTAACCCGGCTCTTATCCAATAAAAAGAATACTTCCCAAATGCCTGTAATTCATTGGTTAACTTCAGGTGATTCATCAACATGTGGCTGACCACCTTTTAAACATGAATATGTTTTTGGACTGGCGTCAACCGGGATATATTGAAACCTTGCTAGTGCCTTTTCTATAGTAGGTCGTGTTAACATATCCAACGTTAAATGTTTTCAACTAAATACATATCCGTGTCCTAAATGATTGTAAATTTACAAAATATTCCTCCAATCGTTAACCTCTACCATCTTATTTCACACAAGGTAACGCTAACATATCTGTAGAAAACTGTTCATAGAAATGAATCAACATACAAGTAGAGCTACAAATTATTTTATTAAAAGAAATTATGGCTGTAAAGCTAGAGTTTGTGTCATCAGCAGTAACAGTGACCTGATAATCTTCTTGAAAGTGTACGAATTTATTATTCTATCTGCTTTTTACTAGTTTCCAACTATTTTACTTTCAATAAAATATAATATTTTTAAAAATTGTAGAAAAAATGATTGGTTAATTTAACGCCAGTCATCATCCCAGTTATTTTGAAGCTAACCTCCAAGAGGTGTAGGTCAGTGTGTGCCTGTTAAGGATTTATGCCTAATAAATTACATGTTTACCAAGAGATTATTTTCGAATCAACTAATTGTCAGGACTAATACATATAAAAATATATATATGAAATTTTTAACTTTTCTTTACTTTATTTTACATAGGGCTTTGAGTTTTTTTTAACATTTTTTATTATTTTTTTAGCTTACAGTGTTTTCAAAAATCAAGAGAAATGTAACTATACAGAAAATATTTTCATATATTTAAGATTCTAATATATGAACCCTAAAATTTAAAATATTTCTGTCATACTTTTACTTTACATCCCAAATTTAATATAGAGAAGTCATATTTTTTGACATTGTCAAGGAACTTCCTTAAGGGAAAGGAACTATTTTTTTAAGGTTCCGTAACGTACCACGTGTATTGTGGACTCCGTCTAAGGCACCATCAGAATTTAAACTCAATTCAAGTGCCAGGGATATTTCTCATTCACTCGCTGAATCAACACGCAAGTGGAGATGAAAATTATTTTTTATTATCGAAATTTATGACTGGAAAGTGAGAGCTTGTGTCATCAGCAGTAGGAGCGACCTGATGATCATCTTGAAAGTATACGAACTTATTATTCTATCTGCCTTTACTAGGCTTTAACGTTGTCAGTTTTAGCTTTAAAACTATTTAAGTTTTTATTTAATATAATGAGTCATCATACTGGCTTATTTCGAAGCTAACCCCTAATGGTGTTCCCATAAAGGCTTTAAGCCAATAAAATCACACGTTCATAAATAGATTATCATTGAATTAATTAATTTTCAGACCTAACATGAATAAATACTCAGGCAATGCCGGGCACTGAGCTAGTGATACAATTAAAAACCTTTATTGAGAGTCTCATAGGAAACATTTTTTTGTGAAGTGGGCAAATCAAAAAGGTGCGTTTAGTCCATTTCCGGCCATAATCATCAATTAAAGGAATGTAATGTACTGCAAGATTGAATGCTGATTATCATGTAAGCTTTAATCCTTCAGAAAATTATGGCCAAAATATTGTATAAGTTTTTACAGATGATTATGGTCGGAAATTTGCGAAAATAAGGTTCTCGTGTTTGACATGGATAATAAGAGTCTTAATAAAGTTTTTTATTATTATTATGGATTCAGATTCTCCTGCGGCATTGCCCCTGAGAATTTTCCTTTTTCAGTTTCCTGATTGCTAGAATTCTCTTCCACGACATAATTAGTATGTAATAATTTTGGATTAAATATTTTCAATTAAAATGGGCACTACTGATCTCGGTCAGTGAACTCATTCATATGTCGAGAACCAAAATATTTTTCTCACTTGAGTGAAAGTAGGTTTAAAATTTCTTGTCCTGTGACTTTATGTCCTCCGCTATTGAGAAACCGCCGAGTTTGTTGTAATATCCTGGAGTAGAAGTAGCTTATGGTCGGAAATTTGCGAAAATAAGGTTCTCGTGTTTGACATGGATAATAAGAGTCTTAATAAAGTTTTTTATTATTATTATTATGGATTCAGATTCTCCTGCGGCATTGCCCCCTGAGAATTTTCCTTTTTCAGTTTCCTGATTGCTAGAATTCTCTTCCACGACATAATTAGTATGTAATAATTTTGGATTAAATATTTTGAATTAAAATGGGCACTACTGATCTCGGTCAGTGAACTCATTCATATGTCGAGAACCAAAATATTTTTCTCACTTGAGTGAAAGTAGGTTTAAAATTTCTTGTCCTGGACCTTATGTCCTCCGCTATTGAGAAACCGCCGAGTTAGTTGTAATATCCTGGAGTAGAAGTAGCTTATGGTCGGAAATTTGCGAAAATAAGGTTCTCGTGTTTGACATGGATAATAAGAGTCTTAATAAAGTTTATTATTATTATTATTATGGATTCAGATTCTCCTGCGGCATTGCCCCCTGAGAATTTTCCTTTTTCAGTTTCCTGATTGCTAGAATTCTCTTCCACGACATAATTAGTATGTAATAATTTTGGATTAAATATTTTCAATTAAAATGGGCACTACTGATCTGGGTCAGTGAACTCATTCATATGTCAAGTACCAAAATATTTTCTCACTTGAGTGAAAAAATTTCTTGTCCTGGACCTTATGTCCTCCGCTATTGATAAACCGCCGAGTTAGTTGTAATTACTTCACAGGGCGAACATATCCTGGAGTAGAAGTAGCTTATGCTCATTCATTTAAATGTAATGGCCGAATCCCTGCCGTGATTACCTTTCCTGGCGGCGTCAAGGAATGACTGAAGGACTGCTGTGAATTTACTGACTCGACACTCCGAAATCTGTTTGACGGAACAATATAGTTCGTTGTTCCCCGGACGGAAGCCGCGAGCGAAGCCGTGGACATTGGTGCAGAAAGCGGACGTGACGTCACCTCGGGCTGAGAGCGCCGAAAATATGGCGCGATAAGAAGTTTATGCGAATTCCTGGGGCGAGCCGCCGGCTGGGAACACCAGTAGCTGATTATATCATTTTTACAAGGCTTGCCGAGATTTACGAGCGTGGCATCTTTGTCGGCGGTTGTTTCCTATAATTAGTTGTTTACGGGCCTGCCCCGGTGGGCTACCGACGTCCCAGGAATATGAATTAGCTCAACTGCTCTTTAAGGACCCAATTAACCCCAATCATAATTCTCCTACACTTCCTCTCATGGCTAGCGACGATTGACGCACATTAAAATGCCTCGTAATAAACGATTTTCATAATAGCTCATTACGCATTCAGCCAAGTGGTGACAGACTCTCGTTGTTTACATTAATCCTTTTTTTTCTTTTCTTTTCTCGAAAACTGTTCACCATGAGATACGAGTTTCTTTTAAACCTGTCGCAGCTTACACTGTGTTAAATTCGTAATTCGCGTTTTTCCCCCGCTATACAGTTATAACGACAACAGTAAAATACATCACAGATTCGCGTCGGTGGGGGAAAAAAAAAGATGCTTTACTAGAAATGCAAACCCACCATCACCTTCACGATATCTGCACTCAAATAGAATTTAGAGTAGCCTACTATTGACACTCAACTGATGACAGATTCTCTAATCATTATTTTGGTGAAAACACGTTGCTGTGACATACGACGCTATATTAGCAACGCATTCCCGAATAATTAGTTATTATAATGAAATTTCTTCCCAGGAAACGTTACACGAATCACAATATCCTGTTTTTCGTTTCAAAAATCGATGTCAACGAATTTCCTGGTGGGTTAAATAGCTGTCGTTACACTTCCTGGTTTTATTTTCAAACGCCTTATAAAGAGAAACACTTTCGTTTCGTCAATTACATAAATTAAGTTCATTGAAAAACGGGTATGATCAGTACATTAAAATTCACATTCGCGGGCCAATTAAAGGCTGAGAATTTCAATTAAATAATTTGTAATGGTAGAACAACTTTCAGTAGACTAATTTAATAAACATTTCAGGAATATTATTATTATTAATAATACTAATAATCAATGTCTGGGTACCTGAATTATTTTTGCCTCTTCAGGGGCAGTTGAGTAATAAACTGGGGCAGCCATAGTTATCGATAGAGCTTCTACACATTTTTTTTTGCAATATAATTCAACAATGTTTTCACTTTTTTTGACGCTATCCTTTAGAACTAGACGCAATGTTTCAATGATTTATTCTTCCATCCCAAAAATCTGTGGCTATATAATTCACAGGAATTATTAATGCACCTAGAAAATTTTCTTTAACATTAGCTGCAAATATATCATTGTTAAACATAATCTTTTCGGGACGAGGAATTTTTATGTTTTGTTTACCTCGTCAGCCTCCAAATTAAATTAATTTCGTTTTTAAATTAATATATATCGTCAAATTCAGTGCTATATCACATTTTATTTATTTGCAATAATTTTTTATATCCGTTTAAAATTTTCTGTTTAAAAAAATTGGAGATATAATTTATTATTTTATCACCTCATGAATCCCTAAAGAAGGCATAAAAAGTTATGCTTCGTGTTTGTAATAAACATTTAAGTAATCTTGTCTCATTTATTGGCCATTTCAATACAGTTAATATCTCATTTAAAAATATTTTCTGAGATTTAAATTTAAATACGTCTATTAATTACGACAGAATTGTAAATCGACATGATAGCTATGCTTATCTTTCTGCATTTACATGAATGGACATTCCGAGAGATTTAGTGAGAATTATATTTTAATCATATAATAAAATCGAATTAGACAAATAAGACGTATCGTTAGGAAACGTATCTTCGGGTGCAAATATAAATCGAAATATAATTTTTTATTAACTTGTATATTATGTTCAACGTTATAAATAAAATAATTAAATTAAACCGTCTTGTTATTACAAATAAACCACAAACAATGGCCGAAAGCTATTAATGTAATAATTCTTTTGAATTGAAAACGTTTCACCCCTCAACTTGCGGGACCTCCTCAGTTAAATTAATTGAAGAAGTAAGGTGGACAATTTTTTTCAAATAAAATAAATTACTCTACTTCTGGCTTTTGGTTATTATTTGTTGTGTTTTTCAATCAACGTTATAAAAATTTGTATTTGCTCCAAAACAGGCTCTAAAAATGTCGTTCTAGTTTTTTACATGTTAATTCTTTATTATATTAATTTATATTTGTGACTAATTTCGCTGGTATATTCAACTACATTCTAATAATGTTACACTGAAATATAATTATTCTTATTAGAAAATTGGTTTGGGAATTAAGTAATTGCTCGAGCCATGATAAAAAAATAGATATAAAAACATTTAAATTCTGCATTTGCTCAAATATAATTTAATTTATGAATGTGTTTAATTAGATATTTATAAGGAAGTTAAACATCAATTTCACGCCGTGTCGTGTGCTCCGTCATATAATTTAAGCATCACATCAACCCGAGCTCTTACTTCTTAATAGAAAAATGTATTATTTACATATATATGACTATAAAGAATTCTTAGGTAAAATAGAAAAATTTAATATATCAGTTCATTTATATTCATCTATTTTATATCGCTATTAAAATTAGCATAGTATAATTGATAGTTGGAATTCAATAGCCTACGGAATTAGCGAATAAATAGGAATAGACGAACGCAGTGCAAAAGAAACTATGCATACGTAATGGAGGACAGAGGCAGCGCCGCGGTGAAAACGAATCCAAATAGAAGCTTTCCCTGACCAGGAAAAACAAAAACATCAAATTTCACGCCGGGAATCGACATGAATTGCGCCAGACACATTTACGAGGAGGATAGTTCTATTAAGAGTAGGTCTGGTTGTGTGGAATGCACCAACCATTATGGAAGTGATCCAGAAATCGTTTTGATAGAAAACCATAGTAAAGATTCGGGCAGATAAAATTGCGTTCAAATGAGACATACGATAGATATTTTAACATAATTTAACATAATTACTTGTAAATCAGTAAAGGATTAAATGCATCCAGCTGGAATGAAATCAAGGATAAATAAAAAAACCATTTTTTAAGTGGGTCGATTATAGATTTTAAATTATATAATTGTTATAATTTTATGAAAACAGTCCAGAATTCAGGCCCACAAATGGATAGAAAGGTACTTCACGTTTCCTTAGATTTTATGTAATTGTTGAAGCATTTCTCCTTCGTTGGACTGATTGTGAATTTCAGATAAATTATCGTTGATGGTCTCAGTTTATTACTCTTCCTTTTTTTTAACAAGCACCTTAATAAGAAAGCTTATTAAGATTACTTAATTAAAAAGTAATCAATCCAGTTCGACATACGTAAATGAATATATTTAATTTACTTATATTGTTTTAGTGATTTTGTGCCGTATGAGGAAAGCATACGTTTTAAAAAAGGGATGAATATATCACAAACTGCGGAAGGCTTTCTAAAGCATTATATTAAAAGAAATTTAAATCAAAAAACGAATAACAATTTTTGCAAACAGGGACTCAGTACCTCGTAGAACCGTGCCTTAGCATGTATTACGGCTAAGAAAAGTAACCAGATGGAAGAAACAAGGTCACATAATGAACCACGCACTCTCCTTGACTCTCGCTGCGCCACCGGATAAAAATGTAAACAACAAGGAGGGAAAAGGTACCTACTACATACATGTTCAGACACTTCGCCATAAGATAACGACGGAGGAAATCCTCGAAATTTCGTTGTACATTAATGTCACTAGATTCGAATGACGAAAATGGTTTGAAAAGGTAATAATAAATTTTAGAAAAAGATTTTCAGCCAATTAAAGAGTTCTCAGATATTTAACGAATTAATTTATTCCATCGTCATACTTAAAACAGAAAAATTTGGCCTAACAAATCTGTAAAATTATATATGACAACCACATGACACACATATATCATTTTCTTTGCAAATAAATAATGGATGAATATTTAATACAATATAAAATTCTCTGTACATAAGTCCGACGTTAATCTACAAGGAGACATGCGTAAAAGTCCTTTACCCTAACAGAGTCGAATTTTGTACAATTTCCCCCCTCTTTACCTCGCGAATTCATTATTCATCTATTTTATATCGCTATAAAAATTAGGATATTATAATTTATGAAGGAACTTATAATTTCCTGCCTTTCGATCACGCGCCCTGAGGCGTTTGGTATCAGTTTTGATTGGTGTATGTTCCGGAGTTGGACCTATTGGAGCAATTGGCCAGCTGCCTCCTACGCCGGTCGAGGCACAGAAAAGCAAACTCATCCCGTCATTCTGGAAGCCGTGAGATAAGTAGCCCGACCTACCGGATGCTGGTTTTCTAGGGGTTTCGCTGCATCTCTTTCTTAACTAAATTAATTTTATTTTAGCCCACCCTATACAAAAACATTTACAATATATTTTTTTAAATACGTACCACATTCTTTATTCCAATCAAATTATATCGTCTTATTTCATAAAAGAATTAGAAAAACGTAATTTAATTTAAAATTATTTTAGAATGAAGGTATAAAATATTACTATTAGTAATATCATAAAATCTGCTGTATAAATCGTTTTCTAAAACCATTTATATTTGTTAAGTCCTACTGCACCTTATTGATAAAAGTTGATTGTATTGATTACTAATTTATATTGAGAAAAGTTAAGAAACTACTGAGGAAGAATAAATTTAGGTAGAGCCTGACAAGCGAAGAAGTTAATATAAAATTATAAGTAGGACACTTTTAAGTGGCTGAAAACCTTCTGATTATTTAAGTCCTACTGTACCTTATTGATAGATTGTATTAGGTGATTGTATTGATTACTAATTTATATTGAGAAAAGTTAAGAAAATACTGAGGAAGAATAAATTTAGGTAGAGCCTGACAAGCAAAGAAGTTAATATAAAATTATAAGTGCACATGGTTTTGATTTCATCGTTATTATACAATGACAGTTAATATATGAAGTAATTTAATAAACAAATCCAGGAGTTAATTTTCCATCACGCTTCTTACTTTTATATGTAATTTTATAGGTATAGAAATTTCGTCTTGAAAACGCGAAGTAAGAGAAGTGCAGAGGATAGTAAAGCTCAGCGGAATGCAGTAAATTTACAATTTCAGAGTTGAAGGCCTCCGCGGAAAGAAGTTTAGCACGGACGCGTTTCTGTCAAGAGCTTGAATAGCATTCTTGGCTCCGTTTCAGGAGCAGAACAGCTGGAATTGTTAACATGACATTTCGCACTCGGCCTAACACACAAGATGAAGACGTGATAGCGGAATGCAGTATTTCAAAATATAATGTTGAGAGGGGCAAAGAAACAGGACGTAATTTAGTATACACATTGTCGGAAGCCGATACGATTCTTCCTCGGGCGAAATAGCCAAGCATAATCGTTTTGGAGAAACAAACATATTAGAGTAAGAGGGCAAGTGAAAAAGAGAAAAAAAAACTCAGTGATTCTTTGAGAGGGCAACCCTGAAAGATTCTAAGAAGTATTTCGCTGTTGGAGCACTCTGCTAATGAATGGGCACCGCGAACTGATTTATCGAGGCGATGGATTGATGAACCTAGAATTCTAAAACAGGGAAGAGTTCATGACCTTGCAGACGTTTGGCTGTGCAACCTTGAAACAAAAAAGGCGTCCGCTAAGAGGAATGTTAAGGTCGGAGGCCATGTCTCGGAACCTAACGCGATTCATTTTGGATGTGATCCGTTCTCTTATCCAAAAAAAAAATTTCAATCCAACTTTACCATATCCAGTATTAAATTGTTCACCACTTAACAAATGGATTGACTTTAATACATTCATTGACTTAATTCTCCAATCATGACTTTGAAGGAAACACTGGCGTTAATTTAACACTCGACTTCACACCACAAAAAATTAAAGAACTTAAATTACACATAAAACTTGAATTAGTAATTAAAACAATGTGTGCTCTGGATAGAGATATGTAGATAATATCTAAACCTTAATTTCTGCATTAATTAAAGGACACAAAGATCCAACCCATATTTTTTCTACCACTAATGCTGATTATAAAATTAAATATTTTAATTGTGGCATCGGACACTGAATAAAATCATTAAAGAACATAAGTCTAATTTTAGACTTTCAGTCAGTAAGGACAACGCTTTTACTAAGCATTGTTTTGAATTAAATAAAAATTGTACTTTTACAACGCTGTGTCGAAACGTTCAGCATTTCAAAATTATCTGAAAATTAAGGTGCGATTCTTTATTATAATTAATTTACCAGACTTAAAATTTAAATGTGGTACCTAAAATTATTTAAAAAAATATAACGTTTGGGAAGCTATGTTATTATTATTTTTCATCATATTTTTCGAATAAGTTTAGGTAACTTCTGAAGTGATCAAGAAAGTATTTTAATTTATGATATTTAATCTTCCTGAATAAATTATCTGGTTGTTGGCCTTTTTTAACTAATTTGTGTGCATCATATTTCTTGTAAATAAATTAATTCCACTTCATCTTTGATTTATAAAATGTCATCATCTGATTTTTGAAGAAACGATATTCTACTTCTCTCCACTAACGCTTACATTTCACCTACATTAATTTTCTTCTATAGCATTTGCTCCAGAATTTTCCGACTGAAAATTGTTCCATTTTAAACAGACTTCAGTAAAATAAGTGTAGCATAAGAAAGAAGTGATTTATCGTTATTTCAGGATGAGGTTATTTGTGAATTATAAACCAACTTCTGCAACTGCTACTGGAAATCATGGGTTGTATTTATTTCAAATAAATAAAAATGGAAACGAAAACGTAACAATTTGATCTAAAATTGGGGATATTAAGAGTTACAATTTTGGAGCTCCTTGGGGGGGACCAATTTTGTACCTCTCTGTGCCATCATAAATTTTTCATGAAGAAAAGTTGATGTTTCAGGCGCAGAGAGAGAAAAAAATAACATTCCAGAAAGCACAAAAAGTTAATAACTGGGAGACTAAAGTAATTGTAATTATTTTCTCTAAATTTTTACAAGATCAGTATTTATTATGTATTTAATTCTCAAATTTTACCCTTTTTGTATTATTTGAATTATTTTTTGAAGTACGACTTTCAAATATATTGCCAAATTACAGTTTTCCTTCTTATTATTATTGGAATGTTTTAAAACTGCTGGATTGTTGTTAAGTTCATCATTAACATATTTCTGTATCAGGGTCAGTTTTACCTTTTCCGATTAACACTGGTGTCAGTCATACAAATCAATGGCATCTATGCAGAGGTGGAGGAATTTCGACGCCTATAGGTAAAGGCGGTTTTAGCACAATCTATGAATCTGTATTTCGTTCATTTCCACAATAGCAAGCAGAAATAAGGCTGATCCATGATTTAAACTTTTCCTTTATGCGAACTGACCTTCATAATTTGTGTTATCATACGTTGTTTCTCATTATTTTCTGTCCTTAATATCGTGCTCCACGGAAGAACAAATTATCTAAATTCCACTAGCCTTTCATCGTTAGCTAGCCTCGTCGAAGATTTGGTTTGAATAAGAATGGCACGGCACGAATAATTTTCCTTTCCGTTGAATGTAAGGATAGCCATGTGTCATTCTCAGCAGTGAGCCGCACACAATGGCTAGAGATGCGATGTCAAGGTAATCGCCTTAATCAACCAGGCATACAGTCCAAGTTATGTAACGTAAATTAATGAGGTTGAGCAATACTCTCGTCAGTAGTTAAGGTAGAAAGCTACAATTACAGACTATTTTGTAAGAGATGGAATTTTAACCTTGTAATTAATAAACCTTAAAAATTTTACACATGAAGCGTGAATAATTTTACTTTCAACACGGAAATTACTTTGTGCCAAAATTCGTAATGGAAACATTTTTTTTGTATGAAAATTATAACAGTGGGACTTATAATTTGATCAGTGATCATAATTGGCAATCGATACCTAAATCTTTCAGGTTTTTTACTCCATATTTCTGTCATGTTAAGGATATTCTTATTAGCAAGGACTGCTGAGAACTCGATTTAAGAATTCACAAAGGTGGGGCGAAACGTTATACTCTTGTTCTGTTGTAGTCTCTTAAGATGAAACTTTCTAATTCAATTACATTAGACGATTTACTCTGTTTATAATGACGTCAGATAAGTATCAATGTCAACTTTTATAATTCTTAAGGGGAATTGAATGAAGAGAAGCTAATAAAGGTACGTTAATCGTCAGAAATTTTTTTATAAAAATTAAGCCCTTGATTAAAATCTAAAAATAATTTTTAAATATCACAGCATATAATGATAAATAGTTTATCTGATAGTTAAATATACATTAAATGTGTTAAATCAGCCTCATTGTCTGTTTTTATGCGATTAAATATTGAACTGTACTACGTTTCGCCTCTCATTTGAGACTTCTTCAGGTATGCTATAACGAAAATTAGAATGGATTACATTATATAATATTATAAAAAATTTTAAATACTATAAATGATTTTAAACCTAGCCAAATTTTGTAAGTTTAAAATCATGTATAGTATTTAAAAAATTTATAACATTATCTAATGTAATCCATTCTAATTTTCATTACAGTATACCTGAAGACGTCTCAAATAAGAGACGAAACGTAGCGTAGTTCAATATTTAACCAAATAAAACTGACAAAGTGGCTGTTTTAACTCATTTAACATATAAAGGTAAACTATAAAGAAAGGTTTATTCAACTACAACGATTTTTCGTCCACAGATTTAGGACATCACCAGGGTAAAAAGGTTTTAAAGCTCAGGAGAAGTTAATTTCTCTTTCTTTTAGTGAATGAAATACATATTTATAGATTCTGTCAAAGCCGTCGTCGAATAAGTTCAAGCCTTCAGTGATAGGCATTGAAATTCCTCCACCTCTGCGTTGATATCGTGTCGTATGACTTCATTGATTTGTACGATTGACGCCAGACTAATCCGAAAAGGTAAAACTGACACTGATGAAGAAGATGTTAACGATGAACTTAACAATTATCTAGTACATTATTTTAAGAAAAATAAATATATAGACGAAAGCAATTTAAAAACATTCCTACAAAATGATGGAAAACCCCAGTTGATAAGCCGAGAATCATTATTTAAAAGAAAACTATTTTAGTTCAGAATGGAAAAGTGTTTTTCGGATTCAGTGACCTACAGGAAGAAATGCGATTAAATTAGGGATTTCTGTATGAATATAAACGAGATGACTGATTATTATGTTACGAATTGTAAAACTAAAACGAAAAAAAATCAGAACTGAGAAAGAATTTTGTGATCACAGAATCTAACTAACGATGAAAAAGGGAGTAATACAACAATTAGGGTAACAATACTGAGCTAAATAATTACGAAATGAAACGTGATATTTAAAGATCAGCCCGGAAGTAACAAAATGGGGAACCTGTTTGTTACATAAAAGAAACGTGATTGTTGAAATTTAACTTGCAATCTTGGTTCAGTAATGGGGCACATTTTCAGATTTAGGTAGGTTCAGTAATGGGGCATATTTTCAGATTTAGGTAGGTTTAATATTGGGAAAATTATTTTTGAAATAAATATAGGCGAGCGAGATAAAAACAAACAGAGATAGTGGAAGTTATGAGAATGACATTCTTATCTCTTATGTATAACTTTCACCTCTGTTCTCACCTTGTAATGAAGATGATTCAGCCAAAACAGTCCCAGAAATAAGTAATATATATATTTTTAAAAATTAATATATATTTTAGGGTACAGTCAATCAGCTGATTGGGAGGGATAGTTTATAATTATTCTCAAACACATTTCAATGTATTGTTATGACCTTTTTTTTTTAAAGAAAGGAATCTTTTCGTTACTTTTAGCTGCTACAATGCTGTTGGTGGAAGGGGGGAGGGGGAAGAGGGGGGGGGCGGCAGAGGGGCCGGGGGCCCGCATCTTGGCCTCGACTGTACCGCCAGGCTGAGTCACTCCGCAGGAATGCTCCATCAGACAAACTAATACGAGAAAAGAGCTTCATTTTTGGCGTAGGACAGCGGCGTCTCTCCGTAGGTCAGTCGCACTCAACGCGTGGGAGAGAATCTTCCTCGTCGCCCTCACGCACTCAACAAACCGAAGGGGAGAGATTAGCTTAGCCCGTGTCACGAATTGTTGTTGCTGACCGGATCTCCGAAATCTACGGTTTCGTGTTTTAGTCGGACTCGGACCGGGGTCAGTCAATTACGCTGAAGGATACTCAGGACTGTAGCGATCCTGATCGAGGAGGGCGTGAAAAATAACGTCAGAAAAAGATTTCACAGTTCAAATGCAGGGTTTGGATAATCAGAGAAGCTTATGTTGTGATTGTGAATTATATCCTACTTCAAAAATTAAGTTGATAAAATATAGATCACTTTCGAATTGAATAAGTGTTTTGTAATACGTATTTAACGTTTGACCTTGATTTATAAAGAAATTTAAATTTTTTATGTTTTGACCAAGTGGTACAAATAATAAGGAATTGGTTGTTTGGCCATACAAAAAAAAATTATATTTCGTCGGTGATTTCCCTTATGTCTTGGTATTGCAAAATATATATTTTTAAAAAAATTCTCTTTGTGCTCTGTTAAAATTTGGCTGCCATTTTTGTATAAGTAGCTGTTTCCTGCGTTCACAGGTATCTATGAATTTAATTAATGAACGGTGAATTCTCTTATTATTTTCGAAATTAACTGTATTGTGTCCGGTACATTCGAGCCTACAAAATAGATCTCTGTTTTTTAATATTATTTTTCTTTTACTACGGTCCACTGCAAATAAAGAAAATTCAATTTACTTAATGTATAGAGGATTTCAATAAGAAAGGGCAGGTCGGTGTTGAAATGGGAATGAAACAAGCTGAGAGTTACTAAAGAAATTATTATTTTTTATTTGAAAGGCCCGTGTAAGCCTCTTTAAATAAAATACAAATAATTTCGTTAATACCTTACTTATAGTTTATTTTATTCAATTTCAACGTCGACCTTATTGAAAAATCCTATATTATTTTTCATGTACTGCGTATTCATTACACGTGAAGAAAAGTCAATTTTCATATACTAATTCCTCCTGGAAGGAGCCTGAATCTATTCTGCACTCCTGCATATATACATTGTAAGTTACATTAACTGTGTTTATCTATTGGATCAAACCATGCAAAGTAGTAGCTTACCCATATATTATTAGTTTTTTTTACTTTGGGTACATAATAATAGTGTTCAAAACTTAGTTGTAAGGATTTAAAATTCAATACGCTGTTCTACTGAATTGTTTTCCGCTTAGTGGTCAGATAAGTTCGGATTAGCACTGGAGGAATTATCCAATTATCCATAACGATCTTTCGTAATTACCTTTTTTCCGTCGAAGGCTGCGGTTAATTTTGTCACGTACATTTTTCTGATGTTCATAATAGTAGTATTGAGGGTATAACAATCATGGAAAAGAACAGAAGTGATTCGGTCCGCAAACAACTTAGTGATGCCATTTCATACAACTTTTACACATTACTTAAGTACGCTTTTTTAATGAACATGAACGAATATATTGATTTTGTAGTTTAAAATATTCGTAAGACATCTGCACATAGTGACAACATTAATATTATTAAATTCATATCAATAAAAAATTGATACAACAAGGAACTAAAATGAAAGTTTGGAGGAACATCTGATAATTAAATTATTTTTTTCGATAAATATATTGGTATTATTTAACAAATCGAATTTTACGCATTAAATATATTTGACACCTTTGAACATAGACTGATATGAATTTTGATACTAGAGTTAAAAAAACATTTTCAGTCCCTTAAAAAACGGTTATTTCCTATTAGGTATTCAGTCTTCAACGTTTTTCGAATTAATTTTCATATTCATTCTTCGTTGCAAAACAGAGAAAGGCAGTAATTTTTATATAATGAAAAAAGTTTGACCTTAGCTTAAGACTTATTATAAAATTACTTATTTAATTTTCATCTCTTTTACGATTTTATAACATTTAAACAAATGAAACTTGTAAGTAAAAATTTCTTGAAGGATAAATATATAATTGAAAATGATTTGGAATTTGAGGAACTACTACCAAAACAGTATTTTATTAATTTTTAAAGCATTAATCTCATTATAGCGTTGCATGGGAAGCTAATATCAAGTTGGGACATAATATATATGAGATCATTAAAAAGTATTTACTTGTATAAATAAATAATTTCCATTTACATCGATCACCGAAGATCAATTTATGAACGTAAGAGATATGAAAATAAGTAAAACCCCTTAAAATTTATCTAATCAATTTTGAGAAAATTTTTTCACATGTGAGAATTATTAAACAGTAGCTTTCGCTCTTTATAACATAATAGTTTATGTCTAATGTCCATTTCACTTACACTACACACAGATTATTATATCATAATAAAAGAAATCTACTGCTGTATCATTCTGACATGAGAAAAATCTTTCCACACAACAAATTAATTAAATAAATTTTAAAATGTTGTTATAGTGAGCATTAAAACGCAACGAAATACAGAATTTGGTGGTTAAAAGTCAAAGGAATGAGGAGTTGAGAGAAGTTTGAAGAAGGTTAAAGACAGGGTAATAAAACCTAGATAAATTGGCGCTGACCTGGATTTTCTGAACTTATTGAGATTCCGGGAATGCTGAAATCGGGTGAAACATTATATTTTATTCCCAAAACATCGGTGGAGTGGGGTAAATGGCTCCTCCCAAACACGGAAGATATACGTTTGATTGGAGAAAATCGGTTCCCCAATTGAAGGTAAAGATATGCTGAAGCGGGGACAAGGTGTTAAAAACCGAGGAAAAATTAATTTCCGGGCACTAAGGATTAAGACCATTCGGGATTAACCAGTGAACATTCAAGATTAAAGATGAAGCAATGAACACCAAGCATTAGGAGTTCAGGATATTAAGCATTAAAACAGTAATAGATTGGAGATTGCAAGTGGTTATGAACATTTGGGTAACGGGCGGAATCCTTCCTGTTGTTCGTGTCAGCAAAGAAGAAAACTCAATGAGCAAGGTGCTAACTGCTCAACAAGGAAATTCCGACGGACCGAGAGACGGGGCCGGTACATGGTCGGCGTTTCCCAGGCAGAGCTGAAAAACGGTAATTACTCTGTATGTTCCCTATTACCAATTTTATTTTACTGCTAATTTCCGCGTAGGGAAAGGCCCCCTTAAGACGACCCCTAGAATAGATTTCATGTTTCTAGTTTATAAGATATACCATGTTTGTAAATAATGTAAAAAATTATTTAGCGTTTATCATAAAAATGGCTGGTTTTGAAAATTAAAAAGATTGAATTACTATTGTATTGTAAAAGGAATTATCGTTTATTGTATAATTATTTATTGTTAAATATGTAAATACCTCAAATTTTTTACTGACTTCGTAAATATTGGTAAGTTACATATTATAATTTTGACTTTAAATGCTTGAGGGATTTTGTAGATCAGAAAGTGAATTTTGAATGGAGAAATGTGAGTGAGCTGGACTAAGAAGACAAGTCATTTCAAGAGTGAAACTGTCTGGCAGCGCCCCCTCCGTGCTAGTCACAGCTGTAACGACTTCCTGTCTGTACTGTGACCGTAGGAAAGGGTTATAGACTTTCTACACGACCACAGCGTAGCGTGAGGCACAACAGCTGTGGAATTTTCAATAGAAGGTCACACATTATAGGAGTAACGGGGAAAATTATCTTAAAACCGATTTTATTTCATTTTATTTAACAGGGTTTCTTAAAATTATTTTATTATCGGGTTGCTTTATATTTTAGAGAATATTTTTTGTGAAGTTATGGAAACGTCCAGCATCTACGATGTTAACCGAATTTTGGTAATTTTTGGCTGGTGTATAGTCTGTTTAAAAAATAGTTACACGGAAAGGTTGCATACGAACGTGGAGCATACGAAAAGAAGGTAAGGAACGGAGGAGGAAACGCAGATAATTCTATTAGCAACGTCGCCAATATTTACGCTGAAAGTAACGGAAAGCTGTTTTGACGCGTTATGAAGTGATCTGGAAAGCTAATGTCGTGAAGGTGGTTCCCTGTTGCTGTAGCGAGTGAGTCATTAGCCGCGGCGCTGGTCGCTGCGTACGGCGCTCCGTATTGGAGAGGTTATGGACGCGACCTTGGGGTGGGCCAAGGACTCCGGACCAAATATTCGCAGCGCGCCAACGCTCAAAATACCTGCCACCAGCTACGTGCTCGATATAAACCACATACTCTCACCTCCTCCCAAAAACTCGCAAATAATCGGCAATCATTAGCAGCCACGTGGACGCCAACGTCAGGCCGCGGAGGAGGGAAGAAGCGATTCTTCATAAACCTTGAACGCGGCGCTTCCGACGGTGTCGGTCCTCGGAATCATCGTGTATTGCATCAGCTAGACTGTCCTACAATATCAGTGAGCCATTTCATGACTGACAGGATCTGCTGATGCTCGATCATGCACCGCGACTTGTACTGTACAAACGGTACATTATTTGGGGGTTGTTTTATTTTACTTTAATCAACTTTTAATAATCAATAAATCGGCCACCAATCAACTGAAAGAATGTAGCCTTCCCCGGTGGATAGACTGAATAATAAGATCTCGGGATTTCACCCGGCTTATGTCAATCATAAGATACGACGTTTCGAAGGCTATCTCCGCCATCGTCTTCAGATAACTTCGAAACGTCGTATGTTACAACTGACATAACCCAGGGGTGAAATCCCGAGAACTTCTTATTCAAATGAAAGTATATTTGGACGATATTATTATATACATGAAAAGGGACAGATGTGAGAGACATAACAAAATACATCAACCCACCTGGAACAACAGCCAAAAATTCACTCAATCAATATTCAAACAAAACATAATCCTGCGCACCATTAAAAGCTCTCCCTTGCACCTTAGAAATTTCGTCACCCATCATAACATCAAACTCCCCAAAGTGTTATGGTATTCAGGTCCTAAGACTCGTCTGATGCGACCCACCATGCTAACCTATCTTGCGCAAGCCTTTTCATTTCCTTATAACTAGCACAATTCACATCCTCCCTTGGTTTTCCCGACGTAGATGATGGACGAAGAGTTCTCAGGGGTGATGAAGTTCGTTGTCCACGACGTTTCAATGGCTGACACCGCCCGCCATCTTCTGATTGGACATTATATCTCGACCATGATTACATAAACCGCCATACATGAATCGACTTCACCTGAAGAAAATGGCGGTGTTAGTCATTGAAACGTCGTGGAAAACGAACATCATCACCTGATTGGAATCCCGAAAACACTTCGACCGCCATTTCATGCTGAGAGGATCCAAGCCCCGATGTAATTTAAACTACTGTCATGTTGTGGTATTCAGTCCTAAGGCTGGTCTGTTGCAACCCGCCAAGTTAATTTTCACATAACTACCACATCCCATATCCTCCCTAATCTGTATAGCGTATTCCATCCTTAGTCTCCCTCTTTTATTATTACCCCACACACTTCCCTCTAATGTTAATTTTACAAGACCCTCATGCCTTAAAACGTGGCCTATTAATCTATCCCTTACCTCGGTCAGCGTCCTCCATATTGTTCGCTCTTCCCCTATTCTGTTCAGAACTTCCTGGTTAGTTATTCTATCCACCCATCTGATTTTCAGCATTCTCCCTATAGCACCACATTTCGAAATCTTCTACTCTTTCCTTTCCGCACCTCCTATCGTCCACGTTCCGCACCCGTAGAACGCCACGCTGCATACGAACATTTTTAACAAATGATTTGCTAATATTCACACTTACATTACCCGTAAGTAAATTCCTTTCTTTCGTGAAAGCCTTCCTGGCCTGTGTTATCCTTACTCTTTATGTCTACTATACTTTTACCATCCCTAGTCATTACGCTTGAACTATCGGCAATGGCCTAGTAAATCTTTAGTTAATTTTTTTTAAATAATTCTGTGCAAGTAATTCTCTAGCGCTGGTTACTGGTCAAAACTGGTAGATAAGGCAATGAAAGAACGAAATGAATTGTTCTGGAATCTACTAAATAGACTCCTACTTGAGAATGAACTATTAATTTGGTATCTAACAATCTGAATCGATAATTTTTTTGTAGAATTTCGAAAGAAGTTAAGTGGCAAAATTGTTTGTTCTTAGCTCTTCATAGTTGGTGTATTTAGATGAATTTAAGTTTAAAATTTGCACGTATTAAGCCTGGGTGAAAACTCTTAACCTTGCGTTCGGGACGGAACGAGTGGGGGCTAAAAGAAGTGCTGCGGTATAAGGCAAAATGTAACGTGTTCCTCAATAATAAGGAAAAACTCTTAATCTGAGAGAATCGCCTAATAAGAATGAGTCAAGTGTTATTCCAGTCAAAAAAAAATAGATGAAGAAAGAAAAGATACGGAGAAGAAGGTTCTGTAGTTGCAAAAAAAAAGTACATTTGCGAAAGGAAAAATTGATGAAGCTATCAACCATATGCATAGTAAATCTAAGAAAAACACAAAAGGTGTTTAAGACTTCAATTTAATTAATTTTTATTATTTAGTCCTTTGACTGGTCTGATGCAACCCTCATTACCAACCTATTCTGCGCAAGAAAATTGATTTATTTAGAAAAACAAGAACGGAAAATGTCGACCTGACCCAGGACTCGATCCCAGGATCTCCCGGAACAGGGAAATCATGTGTTTTTTTGTTCTTTGTACATTTTAGTACCAAAATAGAAATTCGGTAGGAAACAAGAGTGAGAACTTTGCAAACCGTTTGGGAAAATTAAATATTATACTTGCCTCCACTTGGAAAATATGTTAACAACAACCACGAATAAAAAATATTATTTCTTCTTTCTTAAAATAATGAGATTAAATTATTTATATAAATGTTTATATGCTCCTGAGGAGGTTCCCAAGTGCCTCGTAATATTCTTAACGTGTTCCCAATTTTGTAATTACAATTTTATTTCTATTTGTCTATATTATTTTCTTATTTGAAAGCCGGAGGGTCCTGGGCTCGAGTCCTGGGTCTGGTTGACAATTGTATATTTTTCTCTTTTTAAATTTAGCTATTATCTCTTTTTTTGAGCTTCAATTCAAACATTTATAATTCCTAAGGCTTGAAAATTTATGCGTATGAAAAAAGATTAGTGAAATTCACAATTATATTGTTAACATGGTAAATTTTGCTACGTATTGCGTAACGAATAAATATTTTTCCTGTTTTTCGTTGATGTTTTTTTAACGTATATAAGGTAGTAAACCTCCTGTTAACAAGTAATGCGTTCACCGTTTTGAGTATTTGGATCCCACGGCAGCCATTGTCTACGTGTTACACAGCAACAGTGCATATCGTGGAATGTGGGTGTCAGATGAGTTCGCTATCAGTGAATGGTTCCTTTCCCACGATAGTCTGTCGTGCATCCGGCCTGCCTGCTAATAACAACGAACGTGGCCGGGATCCCTAAGAAAGGTATTTTCGGCAACAGGATGTGCTGACAGGAACACGAACAGGCTACGAGACCGAACTGCCATATAAAGAAACTTAAAATTATAACGCCAAAAGAAGGCAGTCTAGGAAAAAAAAACCGAATTAAGAGAACCATCTTATAATATTGGTAAATCTGCATAAATATTTATCAAAACATCCAGTATTTATGAAACGATACATTTACTCTCTAAAGGCGTTTAGATTTCTGCGAAAGTTCTGTGCGACTTACCAAAACTACTCTTGACTTGGCCAAAGATACTAAACTAAACAAAATTCACTGCTACTTGTGAAGTGAAGTTCATAACACAAACAATAACGTTCACCCTGACTTTACATTTAACCTCTCTGACTTCAGAAATATTAGTTCCTTGCAGTATTCACGTAGATATATTAACATTTATATCGCTGATAATATTTTCCCATTTCAGATGTTTTCAAATATGTTCTCTTTTAAATCATTATAATACTATTAAGTTTTGTATTATTAACATCTCTGCGTTGAGAGGCAGCGACTCTAGCCACTAGACCACAGGAGGTCGGTAAATTATTTTTACATCATCCACACTTTATCATCAACAAGATTTCGTAAATTATTTTTATAATAATTCGGTTAATATTTTGCATTATTTATACCTTATACAAATTAATTCTCCATCAGAATACAAATTAACGTGGCAAAAAATATTATTTAAAAACAGTCCCAGGATTTAACTGTAGGAACCCATTAAAAATTAAGATACAATGGACAGCAGCGATGGAAAGTCATAAAAAATCATTTTTACTAGTCTTAAAATATTTTTAATAATTTCTTGAAAACTAAATCAGTAATAAAATTCTATTTACGGCCAATTCGTCATAAAATTATTAAATGTGTGGTTAATTTAATACTTAACAATAGTTATTTCGCCATTTTGGGTATGAGTAATATTGTGTTCGGGATGAAACGTTGAGCGGTTTATGTTTACTTGACGTTTCATTTGGAAATTTAATATTTCCAATTATTCATAATTACAAAACCATTAACTACCCTCAAGTTTAAATATAAAAATGAAATAAAATTACAGAATTCTTCTATAACCAAGCTATATATTGTTTGGTACGAATTTTGAAGAGGCTTGGCGCTAAATAAGATCAAATGATAATATATAATGTTTTAAATATTAATTAGTATTTTGTTTACCTTTACTGCAGTATGCTGGTTTTGAATTATTCATACCTATACAAATAAATTTAATTTATTAAATATTAGGTATGAGATTTTCTTAATTAACACATTAAATAAATTTTCTTACTTTTATCAACAAATCATTTAAGAAATTGAAAGATATTGATTGAATGAATTTTTGTTTGTATAGTACTTCACACTTCAGTTTTATTTTTAATAATATAATTAAGTTATTTGATTTATTATTATAAATGAAACGCAAAGAATGACCAAGGTCATAAATGGAAATTATTTAGTTTGAATACGTTTCGTCAACCCAACTTTAGAGACCTCTTCAGTTCTTTAATTAAAATTTTAAAAAATTCCAAGAGAGAATAATTGCTTTAATTACAGCTAAGTCCAACGGCCATGAAAGTAAATTTAGAATACACAAATGGAAAAATGAACAGACCCGGGAACGGAACCTGGGACTTCCCGCTTACCGAGTGGCTACTCTAACGATCTGAGCTAGTCCAGGTTGACCAACAGATCTGAAGTGCCACATTCCCCCCACTCAAGTAAACCTAACTTCCATATATTCGCCTACATTTTGTTTCACAGATATTCCTACAGTTGGTTTTTATCTTGTTCTCATATTTATTGAAACAAAACAGAACAAGGAAGGGCGCTGCGGGAGTTTTCTCTCGCAGACGCTTCAGCCCAGAGTGACTGCGGGGCTCACCTGATCATGTCGGGAATGCCTCGCACTCTCTCTGGGTACTTTTTATCAAAGTTCTCATATGCCGAGACACCTTCACCTATTTTACCGGGGTCAAAGACCTTGAGCATATGGCAAGAGTTGTCCGCTGATCCCATTGGATCAGTCGGCCAACTGCCTCCTGAAACTGGTGGAGACACGGAGAAGGGAATGCTGCGACCCCACAGCAGACTCGTCTCCCGTCATTCGGAAGGGCGTGAGAATAGTACCCAATGCCCGACCTACCTGATGCAGGTTTTCTAGAGTTTTCCCTGCATCTCTTTAGGTGAAACACCGGGTAGGATCCTTAAACCATAGCCCGGGGGCCCTAGTTAACCCTTGCTAGGCTACCTTGCTCTACCTTCCACATCCCCCCTTTTCAATTCCCTTCCTATGCTATTAAAGGGGAGTTGCCAGTTTCAGGATCACCCTCATGTAGCCTGTTACTCCCCCCCAAAAAAAACAATAACAAAAAATTTAATGATGATAAATGCCAGTCAATTTAAATTAGAATGACGCGTAGGACAGCATGACAGGGTTAGGAAATTAATAATTCAGACAATTGTTTCTTAATTAAATATTAGCAATATTTGATTACATCGGCTTCAAATTTGCATACTTTGTTAGCTTAGCTTATTAAAAATATAATTATGCGTTTAATATGGTTAAGAAAATTGCAATTTTCTGAAGTGACAGAACTCGTCATTATATTAATAATATATGAAAGCTTGCACATAAATTTACATGTAGTATGCATTTTTTAAGTTTTTGTAGTGGGAAGTCGAGTGCAGCAGTTTGTTCGCGGATGCAGGAGGAAGGTTGTTTCGCACCTTATTTTCTTGCGGCCCTGAGACGTCAAGTCGCCGCCGCAGTGGACATTGTCCAACAGAGTTATTAATGTGCAGAGACGTCGGCGTCGGCGGCCTTCCTATAAATAGCGGCAAATAGCGCCGCTCTGCACTCACGTGTCCTTCCTGATCCTTCAATCGCTACGGTCATGCTTACGTGATTGAGGCTTCCGCTTAGCAAGAGAACATTTTAATCTGCTGATCTACTAATCATCATTTATGACATAGTATAATACAGTCGAACTCGTTTAAATCGAGCGCAATGGAAACATCCAGTTTTGCTCGTAATGACTGCAGTTCGGCTATTACTTTCCAAGAACGAAGAAAATGAACCAAAAATCTCTGATTTTTCTTATAATTATAAAAAACTAATATAACATTGTATGACTGAAACTAAACTATAATACAAAATGTTCATTTAATATACCAAAAAAAAGTCCTTACCCTTTCAAGATATCATTTTCAAACTTGGGTGGAATTACGGTGAATTTTAAACCACTCAGTAATTACAATTTGCAATCTGTTTTCTTTGAAGAATAAAATGTTGAGCTTCAGTAACGCTGGAACTGTTGATGATTATCCATTATTTTTGCAGACGTCAACACAATTACAACGCCCAGGTCTATTTTACTTAATATTTCAACTTTTGATCCTAAGACACTTCCGCTTTTCTAACGCGATAAAAATTTCATCTGATATTTTGCTTTCTCACTCTTGTAAAGAGCAGGGCGTAATATGATTAGGTAAAATACCCAAAAATGGTTTCCCTGGGTGTGCTCATTTAGTGTTAAAAGTTTATTGTTTCCAGATCCCTTTGGGTTTCGGCACTATGCAACTCAAAAGTTGATTACCTGCTGGCAAAAATTCAATCACTGCACACAGTTAGTGGGAGGAGAATTTCCCAAATAAAGAAACTTGGAAAAAGAAAGGATGGAGAAGATGCGAAATGTTTCCACAGTCCATGCTTTTCCACGTTTCTTTATTTTGCAACTTCTCAATTCGCTACTGTAAACGTACAAATAAACAGCCGAACTTCCGGTTTTATGAAAAAAAAAATTTTTTACATTGAGTCTTTTTATCTGAAGTAGTGCAGAGGATTTATCACCAAAAATATATATTGGTTTTCTGTTGGTATTTCTTCAGACATCATAACCTAGTTTATTCCCCCAGGGGTATTTAAAAAACGATAATAAGATTCAGGTCGATAAGTCTGCATCCTACTTGGAGACTAATATTAAGGAAGATAAAATATTACTCCAAAAAGTTTGTAATATTTTACTAATAATTTTATTAGTGCCAATTATCTTCTTAAATATTTTTTTATAAAATTGTAATAAGACCGTAGTACCTCGGTAAAGACAAATCGGAACGAAAGTAAAACATTTTAAATCTTAATAATTTTTCTTAATAATAGTTGTCGTAAACTTAAATAAATTTTCAAAGTTTGTGAACCCCGTAAATCTCATAATTGCTGACCTAATTGGATCTGCGGAAATTGAGTGCCAAAATGGTGATATCCAGGTGAAGAGTGACTTCCCCCATATTTTACCCTGGTTTATTTCTAGTCAACGGCGACAGACTTCTTTCTTTGTATCATTTAACACCTCTTCTATGTAATCAGCGTTGGTGACTGTACTGCGTAGCAAAGCTTTTAACCATGTGCAACTCAAGTTCTATAACAATTACTACAAAGCGATTCTGCGGAAACGTGAATTGTCCTGCGAACGAGCACAGCTAGGCATAACTTAGACACGGAAAGAAACGGACTAGAAGCAATTCACAATGCAGAAAGCTATGAATGTAACAGCAGCAAGAGTCGATACAAAGCATAGAAAAGGTTGCAAGTCCATTTGGAGTTGGCAGCTCTTGAGGGGTAATGGCAAAAAATTTCACGCTTAGAGCACAAACACTTTTATATTCCGCACGAGTTAAACAATTGTAAAACTTTATATTGAATTTAGTCTAGTATTCTCTATTATGAAAAAATTGTAAAACTGATTCTAAAACCACGAATAATGTATTTTATGCAAAATTTAAATAAAAACAAATTCAAGATATAAGTCACTTTATTCTGCTCGTATGGACAAAAACCAGCTACCTTGAAAATGAGGGAGTATTTTTTCGAAAAGTGTTTATGTACAACATGAAACTATCCACGCCATTTATGGAGGTGAAAATGTATACAATGCGACGTTGTAAAGAAAAGCGTCTGCTAGAAATCACGCCGTAATAAAGAGTACAAAATTTTGAGAGCGTTCAATTAATGGACGACTGATGTCAAACAAATCCGCATAATTTATCGTCAACATTTCCTAGTTTAGTCAACACACTGGTGTTTTTGATTGGTGCTTAACACCAAAAAGTTGCATACCCATCATATAATAAATTTAAACTAGAAACAGCCTACGTGTTTCGAGCAGGTTTTAAGATATTGGGTTTTAGATCATGGAGTACGAAGACTGTTTTTGAAGTAAGTACCTATATTTATTTTATAAAATAACAGAACATTATTTCAATGAGAGATTATTATCTATACTTTACATCTCACAACATTACTACTCCACATAGTCATTGCCGCTATTCACGCCTTTGTCAAAGAAAGATCGGGCCTGTATGAAAGTCAAGTCTTCACTTCCGGTTTCATCACGTCGTTTAAATAGATTTCACCTAATAATTTTCTTCAGTAGAAGAAGAAGATAAAAATCGTTTGGCGCCAAATCCGGCCAGTTGGAAGACATTGGTCGAACTGTTCCCAAGCAAATGATGTCTGTTGGTGTGTGGCCGAACGTTGTCATGAATCAAAATGATTCCGTGATAAAGACGTCCACACCTTTTGTTCTGTATTCCACGTCAAATCTTTGGGAGATTCTCACAATAAACTTATTTGGTTTTTGTCACGTTCCATTAACAATTCAACCAACAAAACAGCTTCTATGTCCCAGAGAACCGTACACATGGATTGCGTCCGTTTCTTACTATATTCCTTAAATTGTCTCATCATTATTCTATCACCCCTTACATTCACTGATCTTACCTAACAATTGGAGGGCTGAGAGAAGGTTTTACAGCTGCGTCTGGTTTCATAATGAATTGAGAATGTTATCACGGATGCTCAAAATTGCTCTAGAGGAAAAATATTGAATCGGTAATTACTTTAAAAATTGTCCTCGACGAATGACAAAGAGGATCGAACTTATAAAACCGACCTGCTCTTCGTTTCTTCAGTCTGTGTGTGAAGTTTTGCTGTCTCTATTATTTATCTCACGTGACGAAAAATAGAGTTTTCAACTTTTCTATGAGTTAAATATTCTAATCGTTAATCCTTTATCAGATATTTTTCAAAAATCGTGACACTCCTATCAATAAAATGAAATTATTTATATTTAATAATAACACATGAATAAAGTACAATTGTTACTAAAGTAGGTGAAATATTTTTCCTCATTTCCACCTAGCGGTGTTGTCAAATCGTGTCTCTTCACAATTTTTCGTTAAATCCTTTATGGAAACGATTTGTTAGAATTTAATTACTTGTTATCCACGCGATCGAATTCTACCATAATTTTCGTTGTTTCATATACAAAACAAATAAATTATTACAGGAAAGAGAATAACTTATACATATTGTATACGTTATAAAAACCATTTTGAAAAGCAAAAAAATGTTATTAAGTATTCGTATGACATTATTAAATGTTTTGTGGTTAGTTATAGATATAGGCTCTAAAATTGTTTAACGTTTTCATATTTGTTTAGTAATATTAGAGGTAATAAACGTCGGGTAGCTGTGCAATTACCTGACGTAGTTAATCTTCGCGGTTTTATCCTACAGGATTTTACAATGAAATAAATTTTAACTTTGTATGAAGTGCATTTGATAAAAATTAGACAATAAGATCCTAGAAACCATTATATTCCACAAGATGTCTGATGTCTTTTATGATTTTCTTTAG
This sequence comes from Eucriotettix oculatus, assembly GCA_034510155.1. NCBI lineage: Eukaryota > Metazoa > Arthropoda > Insecta > Orthoptera > Tetrigidae > Eucriotettix > Eucriotettix oculatus. The sequence continues at coordinate 68,322,071 of CM067381.1, read as the reverse complement.
ACCCATCTCCAAAATTTCACAAGCCGCTGTGCGGTTCCAACAAAGTTGAATGTAAATATACGTAAAGGGTCGAAGGTAGAGGAAGCTATTAGAGCTTGGGTAGAAGGTTGAGTGCAAAGCTGCAGGGTCGAGACCCGCAATTAGGCGCTACGCCCGGCACTCGGACCTGGCGACAGACCAACGAACCTCACATCAACCATAAATTACTATTCCCTCATCTGGAGAACACTAACCACACCAAAGAGCTCCGCAACCATGAATATAATTAAATTCTGTTACGATAAGCTTGTTCACCAAAAAAGAAATTCCACTCAGAGTTCATGTTGCAATACGAGACGAAAAAAAACTTCCAAAAAAGGGAATAGATTTTAAATAAAACTGAGGGGGATTATACACGGAACCGGTGTCAGCCAAACCTTTGCAGGAAGTATTCAATCATAGAATAAGAAATTTATAGAAATCCATTAGGAATACTCAATTTTGGTTTTCTGTTATCTCTAAAAACCACCGGGAATTTGAATAATTCACTTTTATTCACATAATTAATTATAATGAAATAAACAAATGTTGCAAGGACATTGTTAGAGTTGTTATAAAAATGATAAATAATATGTAGCGCAGTATAACCCGCGTCCAAATTTTTATTATAATTTACGGGAACTTAAATACCAAATATTCCGGAATGACAAAGTCGCTTGTCAGGAAGAAGGGGTTTTTCCGCGCGTCGTCTCGGCGGCTCGGAAAAACAACAAAGGGACTGCGACTGATACCTGGACCATAAAGCTCGGACACCTCCCCGTCGCCGTTTCGGAATGTCTTAATCTGCCTGGGAATTTGGTGACCGGGTGGCGTGTGTGTGTTCCCCAAATGAAACAAGGGATATGATTGGAGGATATCCATCCCTGCCACCTTAGTGATAGGTGTCGGATAAGTGGTGGGGACAAGGCTTTAAAGAGGCTGGCGGAGACAATTTGAGAGGAGATTGGAGAGATTTTGCAAAGTGATGGTGAGAGGATATTGAAGGAGAGTGGTGGAGGAGATTTTTGAAGGTGGTGGCGAAAGGAGATTGGCAGCAGAGAAGTTACGGCGAGAGCAGATTGATGGTGAGGTGGCAGCGGAGACAGACCACGCTTTGATCAGTCCAGGAAGCAGGGAAGAAGGAGGAAAAAGCGGAGTTTCCTTACTTTGCCAGCACGACTTCGTACGATTGTCTACCGGCCGTTATAAGTTCCACAACACGGAAATTACAGCGAGACGCCTATGAAACAACTCAGGTTCGTCAACGAACAGATCTGCTACACGTGATCACCCAAACCATTAATACCCTGAGATCTTTAATAAAATCCCATTTTTTAAATAATTATTTTGAACTTAATATATCTACGCACTACCCATATTAAAAATTATTGTGTTTACAATTAATAAATATATATATTTAAACTCAATTATTAAATTCATTAATTAATATCTCTCCCCCTCATTTACAAATACAATACCAAAGATGATGATCTAAAGCTAAGAAAATTATTAATAGGCGAGTGGAACTGTTTTTATTTGCAATAGATTTATTTTCAACAACATTACTACAACTATAATCCATTAATAAAATTTAAAAATCAATGGAATGAAAATAAGAGGATAATTTTACTCTGTCGAATATTACTAAAATAAAATCCTGTGGCGTTTATGTATTAAATCTCAATACTTCTTAATGGAAACTCAATTTATTTTATTTTATACGTTAATTACTTTTATTTATAATATTTTCTTGCTAATGTGAATGTTGCAGAAAGGAAGCTGTAACTATTTTCCTTTGGTCCAGCAAGGTTGTATTGCGGGTCAGTATGCTGCCAGGCGCCGGGCTACTTATGACATTCTTATTCCTGGAGCTCTTAAGAATTACAAAGTCAACCAATTGTCATTCAAGGAAATTAATCGTTTTTTAGAAACTGAAAATGGTGAATCAAAGTTAGTGGTTTTGAAATCAAGGGCATAAGAGAATTAACTAAATATAAATTTGGACATTGTAACCATCCGAATAGAAAAATTAAGTTTAAATTTATTCCAGGAAAAGTACCTCCTTGAGATTCCTCAAAACAGTTCAAGTAAAATCTGAAACAAATAACACTGCGAATAGTACTACTAGCACTTTGAAAACTACACCTATATTAAGATTTTGTTTCAATTCTACCTTACTAATATTTCAATTAAATATTAATATTTATTATCCGCGATGCAGACAATTGACAATTTTGCATACAATTTTTTTCTCCGAATTAAATCTGCTTTCCAAGTACAAACATATAAAACCCATTTCAAATCATCCTAAATTTTCTTATTTTCATTTTAGTCAAATTTTCAGACGTATCTAATTTAATTCTTTTTAAATTTGTCCGTAGCGTATAACAGATGTTATGTACATTTTTAATTGATTTCTAAACTTTTGGTTGCCAAATTAAATATTTCCAGTGTTGTACAAATAATAACTATATTATTTTTTTCAGAAACGTCATAGTTTGCAGGAATTTTGAAAAGAAAATTGGGACAACCATTTCTTGTCTTGAAGAGTAAGACTAGAAAGATTCACATGAAATTCTGCCTGCACATGGCAGTTGGTGGATGATTTCTCTATTTTTTGCACTTCTTTTAGAGTTTTGCATCTTTCTGCCAACATAGAAATATATCCAAAAAGTTTTAAACGCAAATGTTTTATATCAAAGTATTTTTCATATAAATGGTCAAGAAAACAAAAGTAGCCGACTGAAAAACTTTACAGATTTACTCTCAAATCTATCACATCTCAGTCACATTGGCAATATTGCAAAAAAAATTGCTACAGTGCTCATATTGTATGGAGGGAAAACTCAGGCATTATCCAACCAAGAATAATAAAAATCCATCAAGTTAATAATTCCTAAAAAATAGGTTTTGTTTTCTACGGATGAATTTAACAACCGTGATGTAGATTTTTTAATTAAAAATTACTCAAGTCTAAAGTTGTAAAACATTTTGGTTAAAACTCTACTCGTTATAAAATATAGTGTTTAATTTAATTTTTTGTTTCATTTCTTAACCATTTGCAGTTCAAACTTTATGATATTTTGATTAATTTCTTACTGTCCTCTGAAAACAATGTTGATGTACGTATACAAACTTAAATGATATATTATTTTCTTAATTTCTTAATAACAGGTATGGCCGATCTGTATTTCTTCCCTTTTTTTGGGTTAACAGGCTACATGAGGGTGATCCTGAAACAGGCAACTCCCCTTTAATAGCATAGGAAGGGAATTGAAAAAGGGGGGATGCGGAAGGTAGAGCAATTTACTCATCTGGCTGCGATAACAGCTTGTTCTGTATCCTAAGTAAAGCCTTGATGTTTTCCTCTGTGTTTAACAGTGTAAATTTCACATGTACGGATCAGGACTGAATCTATGCGAAAAAAACTGAAGAGCATCAAAATGTGATTCAACAGGGGAAATATATGATCGAAAAATTTGTTTTAGACAATTGAATCTATATGCAGTGAAAACGACATAATATTAAGCAAAATTAGCCTGAAATTTAATTTGATTAGAGGACGTAAACTATAGGCCAAGAAGAGTAATCACTCACTCATAGGAAAATTACGGTGCCATGAAGACGATCAAATGGCAGCCGATATGACCTTGAAACTCTTCCTTGTGTCATCCAATCAAATTCGTGCAACGTTGTCACATATTACTGCCCATGTAGCTGAAGAGATGTTTTTTTTATGGGACGTTGTGGAAACGTTTGTCTCATTTCTCCTCATTCGCTGAACGCCTTAACGGCTCCCATTTAAAAATATAAGGACTAACAGAGGAAGAAGTCGGTCGAGGTATAAAAAACGAATTATTATTCCGGAGAAGTTTCATACTTCCACCAAACAAGTGATATAGGAGATTAAAGTGAAATTTCAAAAATATAAGTTACAGTAATGAAGTACATTTGTGGTTAGGAAAGTTGCATTAGGAATAGAGAAAGTCAAAACGGTGAATTTACCAAGTTGCTTCAGAAGGGATTCATTGGACACCTCTGTACCTGATCGACACGGAAAAGTATTCTAGAATAAGTACTTTTGTCCTTGTACCATAAAATTAAATGTGGAATTTATATTAAGTAATGGAAATCGGTTATTGAGACCTACAATTAATGTCAGGAAATGTGTCATAAAGTTGAATACGACCTTGTACCAATGAATTAATTATACATTTAACATTTTTATTTATTAATCTATTAAGTCTTATCGGAGATTCACTTTTTAAACTCTTAAAAAAACTCTGAAGTAAAGAGAAAATTTTAATTTCATAAATACGTTCTAATTGTTACTAATATCCGTGAAGATAAATCAGGTTTCCAAACCAGAAACTAATCATTTGAGACTAAAAAGTTAAGTACCACATTTACAATCGTTTCTATGACAGAAACGAGTTGTGTGTTGAAACATTCCAATCCTCTGTAACTGCAAAACAGACACCTGTTTAATACTTTCCTATTTGCCATGTGCGCATCCAATACCTAATTGTTTTCTAAAAAAACATGCATTTAAGAACGCGCTGTGTAGGGTTCCATAGCAGCACACTAAGAACCTCGTTGAGTAAATAAAAAACCTTGAATCTTACCTTCAAAACCGGTAATTCATGAATCACAAACAAGTACCAGACGAAAACATGTTGATTTTTTTCAGGTCTCTCGGGGCTTACCTATAATTTAATATTTCCCACCGTGCTGAAACAAATGAGGGGAAACCATGGCCAATCGTAAAGCAATTACTTGAAATGTAAAACCTTATCATAACTTATGTTCCGTAACTTCGTTACTCCATTCATGCGCCAATAAATAACGATACGATCAGTTGTTAAAACTGAATACAATGTTTGTAAATATAATATTTAATCCTGAAAGACTTATAGAGGAACGTTTTACAACAAAATATCCAGAACTAAATAATTAACCATAGGGAAATTTAAAAATCGGCTCCTTGTCGATTTAAAATTGAATAAAAAAGTTCAGTAATACAACTAAAAAGTAATATAGATTTATTGTACATATCGAGAAACAAATATTTTTTCAATTAAAAAAGACTTAACATATCGTTCATTTACTTATTAATGTTGGTGGAAATTCATAAGCTGTATAAATTGATAATTGGAGATGATTAAACACATTCATTATAAGCAAAGTTTTCAGGTTAATAATCAGTGTGTTATAGTCTCCAAAATTAAAATTAGTTTAGATTTAGCGCAAAATATAAAATGAAGTTGTAATGTATGTTTAGTATTCAGAAATAATTTTGCTTACGAGAAAATATGTTAATAATTAACATAACCAACTCAACCAAACTCTAGATCCGTGTCAGCATCTCACTAATTTCTGTGGCTTGTTCGAGACCCTCCACTAAATAAACACGAAATGTTCGTTAACCTGCAAACACAGTCTCACTCCATAACGTCTGGCCGGTGACTCCCCAACTTCAGTATTTCATTTCTTCGCCATATTGCGAAATCTAATTCACCTGACCTCGAGAGCCAATAACGCACATGAATTGTCCCGCTACCTGCGAGCCTACAAATCTCGCAGTTGGCTCGCAAAACACAAGAAAATCACGTGATCCGCGTTGCTTGCTTCCTGATTGGCTTGCAACAATGCTGACTGACATTAGGAACGGGCCGTAACTTGTATGTTACATTATATATATAAACGGACAGTATATTTACCACCGCAGCCGACGTTCATGGAGGCGTAGGTCGACTATACATTCGTTGGTTTTAGCGAGAGTGGTCCCGTCGAACTCAAACGGAAATTATTTAAAAATTATAAATACTACAAGTGTGAAAGTTGACAGTTGATCATATGTGAAGCCCTCACCTTGGCGGGAAAACACATCGCTAAAAATCATTTATTAGAGTTAGGAAATTGTGTGTAACTGAAATTCAATCTCTTGAGAGTAATTCACATTGCGGCCATCCTAAAATGTAATATAATAAATATAAATAATATAATAAAATATAAATTCCATGATTGTTATTATAGTTATTCACTTCAAAATGAAAACTATTTAAAACATGCCATGGATCGGAGAACGTTTTCTCGTTTGCTCCGTTAGGCATAATCCATCAGAAATGTACAAGAGTTTCAGAAACTTTAATTCTTAGATGTGTAATTTGTTCCCAGAGGTTGATAGTTACTCATAAAGGACACCGAATTTTTACAGGTAGGATTCAAAGCAATCAACGCGGGCTGGAACACATGTGGATAAAAATCCTTAATTCGGGTAACTGACAAGAAACAGTCGAATATTATGTACTTTTTTGTTAGAAGCTCCACGAGAGGAAATCATGTGGCGCCCTAAAATATCATAAGAAGGAGTAAAAATGGATGAAGTAGTAGGTAATTAAGAGTAAAAACAGTGTCTCTTGAATAGATCTTAGGCGGCTTTTGCCCACGTATTTTGTAGGGAAAACCCTACAGAAATATGCTTCAAGTAGTTCGGGCTCACTGTACTTGTCCCACACCATTCCAATTACTGGGTACACTGCAATCCTGTCACCCTTCCTTGACCAGATTTGTGGGAAGTGGAAACTTACACGTCTTAAAACTAACCAACTTTTTATGGAGACAGACTTAACACGCCTACAATAATGCAGTCTGACTCAGTCAAGCGTAACGCTATCGAATGAAACAATTTTTTACATTTAGTTTTACACATCATTATAGTTTTCTTGTATTATCTAGAGCTAACCGTTGGGATAATACTAAGTCAATACATTAAAACTGGAAATTGCAATAAAATTTTTAAGAATACTATTTATCTAATGAGAAAATTGCCTTAAAGGAATATTGTTACACGTGAAAAAGGAGCGGAATCTTGTAAATTACATGGGAAGTTTTAATAGTTAACCTCCACATTTCAGAGGCAGTTTGTATGCTTGATTGTCAACAAGATTTATTAATGCAACAGGTGCTAAAAGCCCTTGTTTGACTAGTTCGTTACAAACATACGACTAACTAATTACCTCTCAGAACCGAATGACCATGGAACAAGGAATATGAATATAATTGCACCGGCTCAAAAGCGAAGTTGATCTCTGTTTTTAATGCGGTAAGAAGCAGCGACACTCCGTTATTTTAATATGAGTGGGACGCAGACTCCTGGAATTCGACAATTTACAGCTGTGTCGAGTTAAACGGCGGCGGCACTGAACCAGGGAGAATAAATATCATAGGCAAAGGAAGACCTCTCGCATGCTAAACAAGCTGATTAACATAGATGAATAGATGCGGGAATTCCGATACAGCCAAGACAAATAAACTACTTGATGGAATGAGGCTTTTCACATTCCCATAACTAAACGGCCCGGGATTCCCCAAATATATCGGTGTGTATATATAAGCTGGTCCAGGAATGCGGGGAGACAGACATTTGATACCTCGAGGCTCTTTCTCACTGCTCAACCCAAAACCAGACTCTCGTCTCCAAGTCAACCTCATTAACCTTATTATTTCACTTGTAATGCAGTCAGTATAAGGCGAACAACAACCGTTCCTTATTAACATCAAAGGATTGGCAAATATAAAATCTCTGAATTTTAGATAATCTTTAAAATATTAAATGTAGTCAAATTAGTGTTATTTATGTTAATAATTTTATATTACCAATAAAGGAAACCTTTATTCATAGAGTGTTATAAACCATTAACCCAAACTGAAAATATTAGGAAAATAATCCAAAATAAACTTGCTAAAAGTGGTTGACGCTGTTATATTGACACAGGTACGTTTTTGTTTCCAGAAAGCTAATGTTTAACTGACCATTGAATTTGAAATAGTGATTTAATTAACATAATAAATCCGAATAAATATATTATTGAATATTGACTACAAGAGTCATGCTGACATTTAAATTAAGACAAACAGAAAAAACAGAACGTTTCATCCCTAATTTAGAATTTAATCAGATAAAATAATAATTGTTGAAAAAGGTAAGACCTATATAATTATTTGTATAATAAAAATTTCTTGAATTATGTTCATTTTTTTTAACTTCATAGTATAAAGTGTTAAGATCTTAAACACGCAGGTTCCAAAATTACGTATTTAATAAGATTTGTATAAAATTTCATATTCATGGCTCCTATATCGGACAGGAACATTATTAAAATTTGAATTTAATAAAATAAATAAAACGATCATTTTTCTATTATTCAACAGCGTTTGAGTATATTTTCGTACTATCCACAGGTTTTATATAACATAATTTAGCATATTACAAATTTCTCTCTCAAAATATAATTGATATGACTTATTTTTCTTATACAAATGCGTAAGGTACTCATGATAAAAACATTGTTGCTTTTTGTTTTAATGTATTTTATTTTTAAAATTAAAATGTACAATAACTAAAGGAAATCATATAAATGAGTTTAGTAATAGACTAAATTCTGTTATTCTAGAAAGATGAGATAAACTACATGACGAAAGAAGGAAAATGTACTGAACCAGCGTTGAAAAAACTACTTATAAATATTTCAGTTATAAATTGGCGATTTATTTATCTTGTTAATAAAATAAAGCGTTACATTTATTATTTTCGCATATTGAAACCTCCAATTAGGTACAAAACGAATAATTTTCTTGTTTAAATTAAATACCAACTACAGCAGAGAAGTAAACGTATTCTGGAGTGTTATCTTTTATATTTATTATTTTGTAAATATAACTCGGAAAAAGTTTCAATTTTTAAATTGTAATTGTAACTTTAAAACCATGTGCTATTTAATTTTACGAGCATTCCTTTAAATATTTATACGAAATTAGGCATTTTCAGTTCCCTACTTTATATGAAAAATTCTCAAAGAAACAACTCAACAAAATAACAACCTAAAAACCAGAAGGGGATCCAGAGAAGTACTCTTTTTTTGGGGGGGCGTCTGAAATATTTTGTAAAATTTATATTTGGTTGATGTATAGGTGATAATTAATTAATTAGTGTAATAATTAATTTTTCCAACTCTAAAATTTCAAATTTAAAGGATTAAGAACCAAAATGTAGTCTATATAGTATTTTATGATTTCATATAAATTCTGGGTAAATATATTTTATTTAAAATAACTTCCTTGCTCGTGACGCCGTCTGGTTGGTAAAGACGGAGCCTACAGATGTCTTGCGGGAATAACGGTAAGGTGGACCATGACCAATGGGCAAAAAATTTCTAAAATTCGAGGGTTCACTCAGGCGACTTAAATGTGGAATTTTCAATGGTGGGCCTGTATTTACTCGTGTAGACCTCGAAAAGGGAAACTTAAACATGATTGGGAGCTTTTCGAAAGAGGGAGGGTTGATTTGAATTTTGAGAGGGAGACCTTTTATTTTTGTTTAAAATAAATTTATTGTGTTTCTGTAAATTGATTTTAATATATTTAAAACTCCCCACCATTACAAGCTATAATATAAGAACTGTACCAATAAAACAACGACCGGCATACTATGATATTGTTAAGTACATTTGTGCATCTTCAACGAAGAAATTATACGGTTTTTTATATAAATTCATTGAGTCAGAATCATACTTTCAGATGACTGTATTTCAAATGCAAAGTTATGATCATGGAACAAAAGAAGACTTTAAATACAGTGACCAGTTTCATACTGTTTATTTTTTAAAATTAAAAATAAAGCTCTGATAGGTATTTTGTCCTTATTGAAGTTTCTTAAATTATCCCCAAATTATTTTTAATAATGTCAGAAATTTTACAGTATTTATAATTTTTGTGACTTCTCTAAAGCTAACACATGAGCCTCAGTGACCAAACGTTTTGTTTTTTGAACTTATTAAATAAACTGTCTGAAACGAGTAATTAACTCGTTTACACGTTTCACAAAAAAAAACATTTCTATAAACAAAACCTTTAAAATTGAAGACAACTAAATAATCTTTATTTTTATAGAAAAATAAAAGACGGAGTAGTTTTCTACAGCTATTATATAAATTACTTTTGGTCTACTTCTACTTCAGTTCATACTTATGACAGTTTTGACATGTTGTACGGCGCTTCAACGGATTCAAACTAACTTTGCCTTCTCAGCGATAAATCGAGAGCTCTCGTAAGGCAAAAAAGAGCCGACTACTTGACTTTGAGCTCTCCACACTGTACCTGAGTTCAATGATGGCTAACAATTTCACTCAACCTAACAAAGGACTGCTTCAAACTATAGACTACTTCATACTATACTTCCAGGCTTACCTTTAATTAATAATGACTCCAATAATCATCCGACCACTTAATTTATAAACAAAACAATAACGCGTTTGTTTTAATGGATAACTCACAAATTACTGGTAAGATTTCATATTTCTGTTTCTACTTTTTTAAGGTATAACATAGGCTACATAATTTTTCAAAATTAAAATTAATCGTCAGTTTAATTTTTATTCATTAATATTCAATCGCGTAACATCAAAAATTACATAGGACGTTCAATTCTTTCATCTCAACTCATTTCATTTAATAACGATAAGCAATCCATCATAGAAAAAATAATTCCACACATTTCACAGTGATTCGTCAGGTAATTATATCTACAAACAGTGTAACTTAATGTCTGCTGAATGGATGCAGAGTAGTTGAACAGAAGAATAATTTACATATTCACCTAATTTGCACCGTAGAAATTTTTATTTTTGGATTTTAGAGAAGTGCAATTTTAATTTCATACTTTTGACAGTTTTGTACGGTCCTTCTTTAAGAAAAATGTCTAGATGAACCTATGGCGAAATGGTTTTGTTAACGTCGACAGCTCCGAAAGGTAATAAAGTGTTAACTGAATTAAACATTTGAATTCAGAACGTTGTGAATGAAATGGATTAACGTGACACGCGGTGGAATTAATTGTACTTTAAGACGAAACTAAAATAAAATAGCTTTGTAGTCTTCTCATGTTTCCTCACCCTCTGAGTAAACGAAGTCAATGGAAAAGCATAAAAGAATAAGCCGTTCTAAACATTAACGAAATTAATTTAAATCATTAGTCCAATAAATTTTCAGAATAATTCAGCTTTTCATAATTGGAGTGGCTGATGTTAATCATTTCATAAAAGCTGAATGGGAACTATTCACGAGTAATACGCGAGATTATTTAGAGTAATGGTTACATGTCTGTCTATTTGGATTTCTTTGATGTTTACTAGGAAGTATTCAAAAATAATAATTTTCCGTAATAGGCAGTAACTGAACGAAGGTGATAAAACTTCCTTAAAATAAAAATATATTAAATCGTTATGTACGTTAATTAACTTCCATACGTTCAATTAATTGTCAAGAATTGCGGTTGTAATATGTAAAATTAATTTATAAATAATAATTTAAAAAAAAATATTATAACCACCTGATGGTCTTACAGTGTTGCCGCTAGAGTGCGAGATAGTTATAAAATAGGAATGCAGGAGAGCAACAGTTATTAATGTTTACAGAGAGTGGACTATAAAGTAAGAAACCGGGTCTCAACGTCAGGCTTATGGTCAATGCTCGAGCTGAACGGATACTTGCCAGAGTTCTCCAGTGCAACAGAACAGCAAAAATGCTTCAAATAGCGGATAATATTAATCAAGGACCCACTGTGGACGTCTATGAACTAACTTGGAAGCCTCTGCTGCCAACCTTGGATAAGAGCGGATGTCTTCAGTTCGAAAAGGAACGCAAGGACAGTACTTGACTGGAAAAGGGTCATGTGGACTGAGCAATCGAGATTTCAGATGGCAGAGTTGGAATATGGAGGAATCAAACAACACTTCAAGCTGGTGGCGACGATATTATGGTCCCGGGGTGTTTTCTTGTGATGATATGGACCATATCTGGATGAAAGTACATCCTGGCATGTCAATGGTGTAATCCGCCAAAGGTGGATACTCTAGCAGGTCAACGCTCCTTGCCAAAAAGCTGGCATTGTCCTCAGATGGTTCAAAGAGCATGACGGAGGCTTTACCTTGCCTTTATTGACCTGCAGAATCACCAGATCTCAATCCAAGTGAGAATTTGTGGCTTGAGATCGAACGGGTCATCGGGCAAGCGGCATCCAGTACCATCAAATCTTCAGTAATTCGAAAGGGCATTTCATCAGATATGGTTTCAAATTCAATGATGGACTAGAAACGTCACGTGGAGTGGAGTATCTCATAGAATCCATGCCCATAAAAATTCAAGCAGTATGTTAACAGCAAAAGGGTGGTCCAACACTGTGTTGACGGTTTTAATAATTTGGCCACTCAGTGTATATGGCACAGTAACTCCAAGCAATGGAAACAAAATATTTTGTCTTTCACGTAAAAAGGTTACTGAGGTCAAACGACGCATAGAATACACTTGAAATGATGCAAGTAGGAAGTAGAACGTTATTTCAAAACGCAAGGTAAATGCTTGATCACTCGAATTTGTTGCTACGGAAGAATGATAAAGATGAAATAAATGGATATGGAAGGATTATGAAACGATCACAAACAGAATAGCGGTATAGGCATGTGAGAAAGTGAAAGTGAAACATATTTGTTCTGCAGTAGAGCAGATGTTAGAATGTGTTTCGCAGAGCAAAGGTTGGCTGTTCGCCCAGCGTGTACCGTGTAGTGAGGAGTATTTTCAGCCGAGGCATGCACGTACTGCCAAAGCGTGCACCTCAAAGTACTTTCGTCTACCCACCGTCAACGTACCTGTCACCTTGCACCTGATTTATGCAGGCAGATGAACGCTTACAAGTTTTCTTTTAACATAAATCATGACGATGTCCGACAACATACTATGGCTGCCTCGCTTTGACTTTCGTAAATTCAATTATAATAAAATTAATATAAATGTATATATATAAGTTAATTAAAACAAAAAATTAATTTAAATCGTAATTAATAATTTATTAATTTTTATCTGTGAATTTGAATTCCAAACAAAATTCAAAACTTAAAAAATGATCATCTGATAATAAAATTTCATTCAAAGTACAGTCCTTTGATTGACGTATATATACATAGAGATCACAAGGAAAAATGGGTTACATGATTGTATTGTATGGTGATCCATTTATGTTGCTTGTGGCCGAGTTTATCTCAAGATGCATTACCTCGATGGTGCATCATTCACGATGAATGTTTGAGGTGATAGAAACCGTTACATCTGGTATTTAAAACCCTGACTAATATACTTTGGATTAGTTTGTTGGTCGTTCTTTAATATATATATATATATATTTTCACCAACTACTAATAGTTATTAGCGACTGTAAACAATTAGGAGTTCTTATTTCTATGTAGGGGCATCAGATAACGTTTCAACGTCGGAGCAGTAGCCAGGACCTCCATGGTGTGAGGCACCGACGCTGACCACTACACCGCAGGATAACGGCACTGATAACTACGTATGTTTAAATTGCAATTTATTAACTATCTAGGACATATTTGTGGAGAAAACAAAACAAACGTGTCTAAAGATCTCGCTTATAACGTTAAGCAAGAAAACGAACCTGTTTTGTTCTGCGATAAACGACTTGGAGCATTCGTCAGGTACGGAACGTGACACTTTTCTCTCTTCCTCCTTTACGGGTGGGTATGATGATCTCAGCAGCTGGAAGACAGTGGATTTGCACTGTCCAGTTTTCCTTTTCCACATATATCTTTATAACTCAGCAGAGAATTTTGACTAAGATAGTAAGATTTCTAATAAGCTTGTGTTTTCCTCTCGACAAATGACTAAAAGCGTCTTTTTGTCTTATCTCAGTATCTCTTTCTTCTTCCAGAAGAAGTATTTAACTGTGCTATCTTCTTTCTCCTTCCACCACTTCCCCAGATCTCTTTTCTTTCTGTCTTGAGCCAAACTGCTGTATCTAGACACCTTCCTTTTCCGTTCTTTCCTGACTTCCAAGTCGTGATACGAACTGTATTTCTCATTTCCCTGCTCTCACTTCGCTACAGGGTAAAGCTCCACTCCACGTGACGTTTCTACGTCCATCATTGAATTTTCCAATGTCGCGGTATCTGTAATTTCGAAGGAAGGGGGCTAACCCTGGGGAAATTTCCAGAAGGTAATCGTCCCCTGATGGCTGACTAGCCATAATCTTCAAGCTTTGTCTTTAGGTACGAACTTGTAATTTGAAACGCGACACTACGGCGCCTGATCAAGATGGGGAATTCCACAAGCCCGCCCCCTGTCTCATGGTGTATCTGAATACATATTTCTCTAACTGTATTGAAAGAGAATTTTTCTGCGCTATATATGTCAATACTCTTTAGCGAAATACAGTATATGCCGACTCTATTTTCTATAGACTAATTAATCAGATAAATAAAACAGCGAATAAATAAGTAACTTATTGATTATTTTATTCATTAAATTACAATTTTTATGTCAGGTACATATCTATTTAATATTATCCAATAAATGTTTTATAGACCTGCAGTTGACAATAATGAACACTGTGGAAACAATAAAGAATAATTTGTATTTCAGTTTTTATGAAAGAAATAATAATGGCTTATTTAAAGTAAACCTATAAATTATTACTAGTCAGAAAATACATTGCTCTACCAAAAGATCTTTAATTTGGAACGGATTTGTGTAGTGCACGATTTGAATTTTGATTGTTTTTGTGCATTAAACGTAAGATACAAAATCTGTTTATAATAATATCTACGTAAATTTCAAACAGAATTTTGTTAGGATATGACGCATTCGCAATAATGTTGAAAATGTTTAATATTTGAAGTTACAATAAAATATTTTCTTTAAGCGTTAAAGTCTTGATTTCTTAAGCGAAAAAAAATCATTGTAAATAATATTATAATGAAACATCAAATGTAACTACATCTTGTAGAAGTGTAATTTACTTTCAATTAAACCACCGCATCATACAAAAATATGCAAATTATACATATGACCCATGGATGTACGTAAATTTGTCGTTTATTCCAGCAGTACAAGTTGTTTTAAATTGAGCCTTACTAATGATTGCCATAAATTGAAAAAGAACGAAGAAGTTATTCACTTTAGATATTGTAGAACCACAAACTAGCACTTTATTGGCTGTAAATAGGGGAATAAAATCGAACTAGCATTAAGAACATCTCAGAGTGAGTAATTAGTGGTGTTTTATAACGCACTGAAAGATTAATGTTGCAAATTAAAAAAGAATTAGCAACAGTAAATGACCACTTCAACTGAAAACGCAATACAAATATGTTTCACGACTCTGAATAAAGATGTTCTTGTAGTTCACCGCTCGGGAAAAAAAAATTGGCACTGTTAATTAGTATAGTAAGACTTTTATACTATAAAGCAGCGTATTTTATGGACACTATTTTATTTTTTTGAAGATGTCTATTCGTATCTACACATTGTTACAAGATGATCAGATTGACGAGATGGATCAAGTATCTTTTACTTATAAATATAATTTATTGTTTCATAATATTAATTAGTATAGTAAGACTTTTATACTGTGAATCAGCGTAATTAAAGTATTTCATGGACACTATTTTATTTTTTGAAGATGTCTATTCGTATCTACACATTATTTCAAGATGATCAGATTGACGAGATGGATCAAGTATCTTTTACTTATAAATATAATTTATTGTTTCATAATATTTTTTCTGTAGCCATTTGCATGTTTTAGGTATCTTGATCGATTATGATACTGACACATCGCGGTGGTGATGACGTCATAAGGAGAGGGCGGGGGGGAAGGTAATTTTCCAAAACGTGACGCTCTTGCCGATAGTTTAATGACGTTTCGACAAAGAGGTTACTGCTGAATTAAATCTGGTGACAGGCATCGGTATAATTTGAGAAAAAATTAGCTGATCCATCTCTTCAATCTTGTAACTGAAAAATAATTAACATTTTAGCTAAGCAGCTGATGAATATGTTAATAGGAATTTTTTTTAAAAAAAACTCGCATTGTCCGGCTCCATATATAAATAGGAGAACCGAGTCCATTTAAAGGTAATTTTACGTTTTGGAAATTTAATTTGCAGATACTGATGCGGTTTCTGAAGCGTTTTGTTATAAATGTAAAGCTTAATTTAATAAATTTAAAAGCAAATATTTTAAAATTTAATTAATTATGACTTCTCGCAATGATGCATTGAGTTTGGTTATTAATAAAAATTCAGATTAAGGTCCCATTTTTATTTTTGACTATTGATTGATTGATTAATTAGTCCATGTTGAGATTCCACCTTAAAGAAACAGACATGAAATACAATAAATGTTTAAATAAATCCAAATGTGCATGCAGTATTTACGTTTTCGTTGTTGTAGTCGTCGTTGCCGCTGCCTTTGCTATATTTTTGAGGTTAGTCAGAGAGCAGGGCTAACCAGCACAACTACTGAACTACTGAGATGAGTTCCCCCCCTTGACCAGAGGTCCCATGCAGACGTGTACTCCCTGGCCAGGGGCACCTGACAACGTTCCATGCTGCATGCAGAGTTTACGAGCGGGTCCCCCGACCTAGCCCAGAGGTCCCATGCATCGCGTCTATTCTCTGCGCTCCGGACCCGCGCTCGTGCTTAAGACATGCCATGCTCCATTAATATTAGTTAATTCCAGATATCTTTTACCCCGTTCCAAAATTCCATACATGCTTCTCATACCCCTTTTTAAAGGAAAATTAGTCGGCTAAGACACTTTTACTACAACAACCTTTTAATTTTAAATGAGTGTCTTACATTCCATGCCGGTAGCCTCCACATTTAAAATATATTTATCATTTAAATATTATTTATAATTGAATTAATTTTTTATTCTTCTACCGAGCATTCCATGCTGATTAACCCTGTGATGTTAGTGAAACACATGTCCATAGAATCATTTTAAACAGTTAAATTATATTAAGGTACTCCAAATAATGACAGTTGATTCTAAAAGCAGTTACTTGGTTACATTGTTTCCCCACAGTTACGTGAATGGCCGGGAACGAGTTAACAATAGAATCTTTTCCTTTATTTTTATTAATCATGTAAATTAGTGCAGACATTAAATTTCAAAAAAAAAATTATCAACAATGTTTTCATGCATTTTTAACTCTTAATAGTCATTTTTAATTACCAGCTTATTATTATATATGTTATGATTATTTGTTATGATTTATAAGGAGAAGAACACATCATTGAGTTTGATGTTGTGAAGAATTTTGTAAAATGTTCTGTTACTGCAAATACAAAACAACCTGATGGAACGAAAACGACGTTAATAAAATGGTTTTGTGGTATTCAGTCCTGATGCGCAAGCCCTTACAATACTACCACATGTCTTCCTATTCTGCTTAGCGTATTCCATCCTTAGATTCCGTCTTCTGCTCTTACCCCATACACTTCCCTATTATGATAATTTTATAAAACCCTCAAGTCTCAAAACGTGGCCTATTAATCTACCCTTTCTCTTGGTTACAGTACTGCAATTTGTTGTCTCTTCCCCTATTCTGTTTAGTTTCTCTCTCCACCCATACGATTTTCAGCATTCTCCTATTTCAAAAGCTTCTAGTTTCTCTTTTTGTGTCCAACTGTTCACGTTACGCACCCAGATAACGCCACACTCCATACCAACATTTTAGCAATGATTTCCTAATATTCATACTTATATTAGCCGTAAATAAATTCCACTTTTTTTTGCGAAAACTTTCCTTGTTTGTGCAATCCTACTCTACTATACTTCTACATCCCCAGTTATTATGCTGCCCAAATTGTTCTCTCTTCCCCTATTAAATTAATAAAATACTTTTATATTCTAATGTGTCAGTTGTAACAATTTTTTCCATTTATCTTATTAAGATGTATATAAATACAATTATAGACTGTCTGCTGTCTCAAAATACAAACCGCAGTAGTCTTTTTACCTTGTGGTTTAGTGGGAACAGACCGGAACTAACATTAACACGAACCCTTGTTACGTCAACTTGGTAATGTAAAAGGTATACTGAAAATATTGACGCAAGAAGACATACTGCGTGTAGTTCAGAATATGCTGTACCTTATTAACCTACTGAAGATAAATTTAATAACAGTTTGTGATTCAGAAAGTCCAATACTTATTAGAACTTCAAATAATTTTTTTCCAACAAAAATGTTTCAGCTCCAAGGCCAACTGTAACCAAATTTTTCAACTATATATAAATATTCACAAATAATTTTTTAAACACGAACAATTTAGCATGTCACACCAAGAATGTTTCACAACTTAAATATGAAAGGTTTCAAATACACGTACGTATGTGTGACTGATGGAATTTGATTAATTGTTCGTGTTTATAAATTATTTGTAAATAATTATAAATTGTTGAAAAAATCTTTTTGAATGACCTTAAGAGGAAATGTTCTGATGTATTAGACTTATTTTAAGTTATAAGGGTGATTTTTTTCATCCTCATCATAAATGTAAATCAAAAAATCTCATCCGTACAGGTATGTTAAAATACCTCACATTTATCTATTTATCTCATTCGTAAGAATTTAATATATTTTTTTAATGTTAGAAGCGTTAAAACAGTTCACTCCGATGGGCAGTTCTTCTCCCCTTGAGAAAAATAACACCCCTCCACTTTCCCCTACTGCACCCCTTGTAAGTCTTTCTCACCGCCTTTACTCTGTATGTTATTATTTAGTTAATTTTAGTACTGAATTACTCTATGCAAATTAGTTTTCTGTAACATTTATAGGCGTAATGTAACAGATTCGCCTGATTAAATATTAAGTACTACGTAGAGTTCTTTTACGACGGACTTGATGCATTTTTCATTCAAATTTATTATCTCTGACATTTTAATAATAATTTTGATGATTTTATCCATTTAAGTTGGAACACATTTAATTAGAGACTTTTTTTATAGTTTAAAATAAATACATCACTTATTTTGGGACTTTTCAGGTAATACCGATTAAAAATATAAAAAGATTTTTAATTGCAAATTTTAAAATAAATCCCTACTAGGATATGAGTTTTTTATTTTGTAAGTCTAGATTTGTTAAGTATACTAAAAATTTTAACATACAAATTTTAAAAAGTCTTACAATGTTCTTTGGAGTACCTCAATAATAAAAAAACATCCGTACTTAAGACTGAAGTCGTTAATTTTTTTCGTAATGAAAGAGACATATTCATGATAGATCTCAAATTTTAAATGCCATTAATTTTCTTCTGTTGTATCATGATTCAATGGACATGGTTTTCTATTGGTTTATGATGCAGGAATGGAACTTGTCACAACTTACCAAATTGATGTTAGTGCACTGAAAAATATTAATAAGCGTAATACTTACTTGATGTCTTCAGAAGATGACCCGAAATTGATGATAACGGAGGAGAATCGTCATAAAAGAAAGAAAAGTGTCACGGAATCCTAACCGATAAATTGGAAACTGTAATTATTTCGAGTGTAATGGTAATAGTCATGTCAGTAAGGCAGTGTCAACGTCATATCCTTTAATTCGTCTGGGAAAGCAACAAGCTCCATCAATTCTATCACCGTAATACATTTTATTGCTGCAATTGTTTAGCCTGGGCATTTATTTAGCGATCCGTCGTAAATTTCTGAAGATTTTTATGTCTTGAGAATGACGCGGCCAGATTATTCACTTGATATACACCGAAGTAAGGTAATACACAAAACATATGACATCATCAATATACACGTACTTCAAAACCATTTCATTTCATCACTTGCGAATACACCTACTCAACTACGATCTGTCAATGGGAAATAATCGACGCGAAAGAGTTTAAATAATTTAATAAATTAACAAATTTAGTTAATAAAAGTGTATTTGTCATAACTTCAGCCCCAAATCTCCAAATAACCAACTGCACTGTACAAAATTAATAACCATCAATAGAACCAAAATAAAAATAAAACTCACACTAGCCAAATTCTCAGTATATTTTGACAATTGAATGACACTATTTTATATGAGTCACCTGGCATATAATTATACATAACTAACCCCGGTCCTCACAACGTAAAACTTCAGTTCCATATTGAATATAGAATTTCAAAAATAGAAAAGAAGTGATAGGAATAAAAACGAAGGCAAAGTTACGGAAGTAATAAAGGATCGACGATTGAAATGCTATAGACATGTAAAAATGATGGGTAATCTATATATATATATACTGAACGACTGCACCAAATTGGATAATTCTTGTTTTGTTGTGTTTCTTATTGTCAGGACAATTTTTGAATATAATAATTTTTTGAAAAATTCATACTGAAAAGTTTTAAAATCTCGTAATATGATCAAGTTCTACGGACAGGCTAATTTACATCCACGCGTTTGAATCTCCAAAGTGAATACGGGTTGCCTATAATCTTGATCTGTTTATGCTCCAAAACGGCTCAACCGATTTCAAGGATTGAAACCGGAACTATAACTTAAAATTTCGTATATGTATCATACCTATATCTAGAAGAGTTCAGAAGATATTAATGTAAATATTTATAAATTCATTGAATTGCCGAGCAAAAGGCGGCGTAAAAATCAACTGCGAGTTAAGAGTCCTATTAGTCTTTCGTATACCATTCATTCCACTTAATGTGCTATTATAAGCGAGAGAGAGAGGGAGGGAGAGGGAGGGAGGACAAACACTCCATTTATTGATGTAAAAATTAAAAAGTGGGACCTGTTCAAAACCAGCTGTGACTAAGGTTTGTCATGAATCGATCATAAGCTCTCTTTCTCTCTCTCTCTGCTTTGTCAATCACTAGACTGGACGGTCGTGTTCACACAGTATTGATGGATTGACATTCATTCGTATTTAATTACAGTTTCTTTCGCAACAGCAAAACTTGGTGGGTTTCGTGTGTTTTGATAACTGTTTACAGGTTTATCGTCGTGTTATTTATGGTTACTGATAAGAAAATGCCACCAGTGAGGCGTCAAATTTTCGGTTGTAATGTAATGTAATGTAAGTCGAGTTTATAATCTTCGAGACAATGAGACTGAAGAAGAGCGTAGCCAGCGTTTGGTGGGAAACAGAACGGGAATTTCTCAAGCGAGATCTACCACGGTTCCGGAAGAACCAATACCGTCAGGTTCAGACGAGAGGCGACAAAACAGACGGTCGAACGTAACAATTACTTATGAACGTTTGGCGCATAGCTTCCGAACGACTCCCCTAGGGTCGAATTTTTATCTGTAATAAAAGCTCATATTTTAGTCATAAAATAATTTTTGAGGTCAAATACTTTTATAGTGTTTCCCCCGACAATATTTGTGTACAATTTCAACCCCTTTCAGAATGTGGCTGGAGGAGTGGAAATGAGTCATATGAAACTTACAAGGAAATTATCAACTTTGGTGTCGAAACAGGTGTAAAGGTGGTCGCTGTGGCCTTAAATATGTGATAGGTAAAAAATTCATCCCTTAGGTGGGGAAGAAATTTTATTCTGTTAGAGTACTGAAAATATTTTTAACCCTATTTTTGTACAGTCCAAATTACCATATGAGGACAAGAATAAGTTTCTGTAGAAAGGAAAGTTAGGGAAATTTGGAAAACGAGATCAGTGAGATGGACTGTATAAAATTCTCTCTCTGAAAATGAACCAGTTGTAATATAAGTTTTGATACACCCATGCAACATCATTGTCGAATATGAAATTTCAACCTTTGGGAATATAAGAAGGATAAATTAATGTGTTGATATGAAAATATTAAAAATGCTCTACATTGGTGCAGAATACGTAGTTTTGGGGGTCTCTAAGCTGATTGACGGCAGTATGGACGTCCGTTTCATTTCAATATTTTAGGAAATTGACTTTGGTTCGTGCTGATATGTATTTAACGGCTTTTTATTAACAATTGCTGTGTAAGAAATGTCTGACGGCAGTTTTAATTTTATCCGTTTCACAGCTGAGGGAATCATAGTGATTTCTCCATTCAGTCTATTGGTTGTTTTGGACCTTGTGGTGACCAATATCAAGAGTTGTCAGTGGAACACGTGTATGTTAAAGTAACCTGAGCCTTACATTAGTCTCAACTTCGTATTATAACTATATCCTGACGGTTTTAACGGGTGATTAAGTAGTTTTTCCCATGTTGAAAGGTGATCTGGTGCTTTTTGCATTTCTGGAGAAGAGAAAGAGAAGTTTTCTCGGCAGTTTGCTCCAGTACATCATGATTGACAAACAAATCTGACTCCTTCGATTCGGTTCAGCCGAGAAATTCCTCAGCAGTGAACAATAGTGTGGGCGGAACTTGCGAAGAATCCTTTCCGTAAGCATTCCACCTTCGCAGAGAGGAAGAAGCTATTCTGGCGCATCCCGTTCCACGAAAAGAACGACGTGCATTGACTGGCAAGGCTCACCCTCAGATCCGCCATCGTGATAGCTGTTATTAATTGTTCCCCCCGGCGGCAGAGTTTCTTTAATGTGCAGGAGAATTGGCACACAGGCCATGCTATTTCAGAAGCGGGCCGTCAAAGGGCTTCAACCGAGTTTGCATTAAATGAACGCACAATAATTAATAATGAGCCATCAGCCGAGGAGGACAGCGCTATTTGTAACTTGAGGTATATTTAGAGGGCAATGTCACTTGACATATTACTTGATTCCATGCTTTATATATGGACAAGACGAAACATGCTCACGAGACTAATACAGATAATATGAAACAACACGTTGCAAATTAGACGTATAAAAATGTTAATTTGGTTTTAAATGATTACAGTACACACCAACATGTATATAATCCTACATGTGCCCGTAAATTAACGTATGTTTGAAAAGGTAATAATTTAACGCAGCGTACAGAATAATAAATTGATGATCAGATGATCAACTGATAAATTTACACACTCAAATATGTTCTTAAATCGCCATTTTTGTCCACAATGACCAGAAATGTAGTTATAAATTTTAGCGAAACGCATACTGCGTCAAAAAGGAATAAAAGGTGTTTTGTAAGAAACAGAAAGACTCACAGATGAGTTTTATGTAGTAAATCTAAAAAGTCAATGAACAACAGGAACTGGTCTGGAAATTATCAACATGATACTCTTCTCTTGAGAATGACTTAGTGAATCCATAACAATAAATTATATAATAATAAATTATATAAGCATATATTAAACGAATAAACAAATTTCACCCAACTCGGTACACATAAAATAGAGAAAATACGTTAATGGTTGTGAAACATGTGACACCAACAAAATATAAGAAAAAAATTACATATTTAATTGCACGTAACGTGAAAACCATTTATTTACAGGACACGTCGGAAATAATACTAAAGATTGAAAAAAAATACGTATGTATGTTAGGGTTTTATTTAAAACCGCCTTTTATCATGATATATTCGCGGAAACACGAAAGATTCAAATTCGAATTATAGCCAATTACATTATGCCATCCAAATTTAAGGAAATATCAAAAGATGCTAAAAAACACAGGTAAAATATTTTAATAGTTGTCATAAATCGGAACAATTTAATTGTATAAGCTAAAATAACAGCGGTAAACACGACTAGAATCACCCTTATTCTGGACGACATCGGAAATTCGCCACCCGGAAACGGAGTCCAGAAAGTTAATTTAGTACAAGTCCATCAATTAAAAAGGGGTCGTTAAAGTTTCTAGCGTTTATGCAGAACGCTCTCGGCTTTAATTGCCCATTTCGCATTTGGCAGTAGGATATTTACGATACGGGCTTTCAAATTAATGGGCGATACAAGAGGAAGTGTAGTTAACACCGCCGCCTTCGTCTTAGAGCCTGGATCGGACCATCGAGTCTCGCTGAGGATACGTCTTTTTTTTTATTCTTTTATTGTTACTAGGCGAATGGAGTGTCCTTGGACGAAAAAAAAAGTGTTTCCTGGTTACGTAACGGCCGATGCTAGATGGAGCACACCCTTTTAACCCGGAGGAAGGACTAGCCTATTTGGAAAATATTTTTAAAATTATCCAAATCCTTAAGGTATCCTGCGTCAGTGTTACTGCAGAATGACTGGATGAAACTATCATTGGGAATCGTTCTGGCTTTAATCGAATAAACAAACAGACTCTCACTTCCGAAAGCCAATTTACAGCACCAGATCTGCGTGGACAGTGGCATGTGTGAGAGCGCCATGATACTTTGATTCGACGGAACAAGGAAAATTTTCAAGGACAAATCGGCTCCCATTTGAAATAAGTATAGTATTTTGTTCCAATAATCAATTATCAAAAAAGAGAATAAATTCCATTTACCGGATTAATTTATGGAACAGGTTTGAACTAAATGCGATCCAAACTAAATCAAAATGAGAAAATGCAGGAAAAGTATATATACACATTTTCCGTCGATTCCCCGTCATAATAATTCAACGTAAAAGGCCTGTTTTCCTCTGCAAAGTTCTGTGCCTGATCCGATCATAGGGCGTCCTCCGGAGCAGGAATACCGCTTATTACTTTTTCAATTTTGGGCCGACTACTGATGGAAATGAGAAGAGCGAAATTTCAACCTATATCCACCTTAACTGTCCTGAAGATGTATCACAGATCGTTGTTCTAACGCGGTATTTATTTACTCTTAAACACTCCATCATGCTGTTTTTGTGTTTCAGCAACTGTGTCACTTGTTCGTTATTTTTTTAGGTGCAATGGCTCTCCAAAAAATCTATCACATTTTGAAATTTATATTAAAAATAACGAATATCAATATTCAGTTGATTTAATATTTATTTTCAATGTCTCTTATTTATTTTTCTTAACTGGAGAGGTCCGAACTTAACCAACGAAACGTCCTAATTTATAGAATAAAATTTCTATTAATAAATAAAAAAGTCTAGAATGTTCCAGAAACAGTTTAATAAAATAATAAATAACACAATATCCTTGATCATTTCAGCTGTAATTTGTTTAAAAAAACTCACGCTTCTAGAAACTTTAATCCAAAATTTTATTATTTATGGCAATTACAAAAAATAAATTGTAATAATTTTTTGTTTAATATTCACATAATTTTTTTATCAATTATTTTGGGCTCTTTTAATTCCAATGTGATTTTTCTTAAATTTTAAGATATTTTCACTTGTATAATTAATTACACCAATTTTTTTACACTTGTGCACCTGAGCAGTGCAATTAAGGTAGAAGAATCGTTTTACATCGATTTTTCATCATGGACCGAATCTTGTTGTAATTTTCTGAATTTCATGTGAGGCGATGTTCAGTCTTATACTTCTTTTACTTCTCAGGCAATTAAGAATTGCGAATAATCTTATTCTAGTTTAGTCTGAAAAACTAAAAAAAACTGTATTTGTACAAAATGAAACTTTTACTCCGTCTCAACATAATCACCATATTAATACAATTGTCCCAATGATGAGCTAATTTTTTATATGTGGTGCAAAAAAATATTTTATTATTTTTTGGGCCAGTTCCGCGCAAATTTTTTGACCTACTCGTTGTTTACAAAATATTGTTGTTTCTTGAACTCTTTCGGGACACTTCTTGCAATTGTTTAGATTTATTTGAGCTTGTTACAAATAACTATATGGGTTTAACAATAACGCGTCAATATTTACGAATGATATCACCAAAACGGGTTTCAGGCTAAGATATTGACACTTGAACTGGCCGGCCACGACGATGCGCGTAAGTCAGTGAGGTTCGACCATTTTTGAACTGTTCTACCCGGTTATAAAAATTTTCGCAGCTTATACAATTTTCACTATTCTGTAAAATGATTCAAGGAAATATATTTGTCGGGGTTTTAACTGGTTCCCTGATCAATGTTCATCAAACTTCAAGCGGACTCGCCGTCGTTAAATACAATTTTTATGTTATACAAAAAAATAATGTTTAACAGTCAGATGTTCTCAGCGCATCCTAATTATTATGCCAACCTGAAGTCGTGAAAGTACAAAACTCTTTCCAAGAAACCTATTTTTTTTAACAGTCAATTTGGGTTTTAATTATCCTCTGACCATCGTACATGTCGAAAGTAAAGCTAAAACAATTCATAACTCTTAATCAGTTGAAAGAGCCAACCTGAATATTGACAGGATCTGATAACATTAACTTTTAAAAGGAATAAATTATAATTTCAAAAGTGGTGGTCCACGACTTCATTATTCTGATCAGGATTTGCTCTGATGTGACGTTACAGTTAAGAATTCGTTATCTAAGTGATCCTAGTAATAAGTGGCCACATGTAGACAAAATAAAACAGGCTTCGTCAATTTCGGGCATAATTATGATCACAGATTAACCAATGGGATTCATCAGAAACCGGAGGAATAAATTGTGATGACAAAAAAATAATAAACTGCTGTAGATGGATAATGTTTTCTATCGGTGAATTTAAAGCCAAAATAGTAGGATAACCGTGGGATAAATAATGTTAGAATGTTTAGCCAGGAATCAGAGAATGACAGACACTGTTGACAGTGTTGCTGAAGTAGACACGGAATTCAACTTTTTTTTAAAAAAAATGGAGGAGTAATTCAACAGGGGTGATGCTGAAGCATGTAAATTGCGGAATTTCGCTGAATCTCCAAAAATTGTAAATAGACAAAGGTAAAAGTAATACATGTAAAGCAGTAAGTGTAAATTCATGTAGTTTCTGCTGACAGTATTTTTCTCAACGTAATAATTGACAGTTGCCAACATTATTTGCGGGTTAAGAAGGATCTGAGTGACAAGACTATGGGAATTCAGCTCGAGACTGTTCGATAAAAATCTTGTAAATAACGACGTGCCACATTCGTCATTATAAAAGAAGAAGCGAATGCGGGTCTGTCTGCTTTCCTTAGCGAGACTTTGAACGAATCTAAATTCATTTCCTTGGCGACGGTCTGCGAGAGAAGTATGCGGATTGTGCATTCCATTGAGGAACTGTCCACGTATTAAGTCGGGTGTTTATTTTTCTTCGCCTTAAAGTGAATGGAGAATGTCAATGACGTCCACAGATGAATTTAACATTCCTTTAGATATGTCAATATGAATTTAAAACTGTCAAAGTATACTAAATTTTTAACACATAAATATTGATTCCCATGGAGAATTTAAAATTGTTTAATAATATTCATGATTTATCAAATGATATTTCCAAAATCTCTGTACCGAAATTGGTCTTTATTACCAAGAAAGATGAGGTCAAAGTGAAGAGGAATGTAAATTAATGTGATTAATTAAACCGAAGGTGAAAACGGTCAAGGAGAAAATGTTATTACAAGCCAAGGAAAATAACAGCATCGAGGATACTGTCCAATAGTTGTTGCACGAAAAATTATCTGATATTGAAAAATTAAAAGAATGGTAGAGTCTGAATTGTCAGAATCTTTACTGTATATATTTTAATATACTGTGCAATGATTCGTCTTCCTTTTTTAGGAAATTTATGCAAACCTAAAGATATTTGCTGAAGTCCAAAAATATTATACGAAACGTTGTATAGTATTATCAATTATCTGACAATAAGCATTTCTGATAAAAAAATTCGGAAAGCTGAAGTGTGTTCTTTTAAGATAGCTGCAACTACTTTTAGTATACTTGCATTCATTCTTATTCCGATACTTTAGTATAATTTTTTTTCATAAACTTTAAGAATAAGTAATAAACGTTAATTAGATACAAATCTGTAGCTTTAACATTAAAAGAGTAATTATCACGAGGTATGCATTAGAAAGTAATGAATATTATCACGAACGATGAAGAGCGACAACGCAATGAGGATGAATGAAAATTTCAGACAAGCTTTAAAAATATTACAATAAAAGAATAATAAGTTAAAAAATACAAATATATTTATACAAAAGGTTTAAATGTTTTCTCTGAAAATTAAGAATCGAAAATGGCTGAGAAATGTTGTGAACAAGTGAAAAGTGAGTGAAGGAATGTAAGAATGAGAAGTAGCTAACCGATGTAAAAGAAATTAGAGTTGAATATAAATAAATGTAATGAAGGAAAAAGTTACTCAAATATAATTATTCTAATGGCAGGTAATAAAACAGAAAAGTAGGGTCGTAGAGACAATTAAGGTAATAAACATAAATTTAAAAAAAGAAAACTAAGTTCTGAAAACAGAAAAGTTTGATAAGACGAAAAAGACTGAAGGTTTTATAAAAGTATTGGTTTCTGTTCAAAAAACCTTGGGGGGACTGAAAGAGAAGTGGACGTAAAAAGTTACTCTTCTCCGCGTTCAGACGGACGGAGAAAATAAATGCCAGGCACAGGAGAATCACCTGCCTCACGATCTGTAGCAAGAAAGACATTACGAGGTTTAAATATCTCCCTAAGTCATTAGGACATAACTGCGCAGAATACGACAAAAAATATGTCCAAGAATGCACAGCGCCTAACCGCACTGAAATATTATTACCAAACATAACGGCGAAACTGTTGTTTTTTCCCCCACGTGTTTCGTTCCTACGGGACTTAAAAATTAGCTCACGCCTAAAATTACCCACGCGCCGGGAAACAGTGATTCCAGGTTGTAAGGACTGTGTGGTGAACCGAACTTGAAACCGCAAACGGTCCTCCTAAGTGTTATGTCTACATCGGTGCAGCTCCTTGCAACTTAAACAACTTTATTACGGGGGGAGGGAGGGAGGGGTTGATTTAGATATAAAAAAGCAATGCACGAAGATAATCGTGTAACAATTCACATCCGAATCACAAATAAACTCCTGGAATTGTAAGGTAATTGCAGTAGAAGGTAATGAAAATCTTGTCCATT
The DNA here is from genome assembly GCA_034510155.1 of Eucriotettix oculatus. NCBI lineage: Eukaryota > Metazoa > Arthropoda > Insecta > Orthoptera > Tetrigidae > Eucriotettix > Eucriotettix oculatus. Next base: position 68,293,361 of record CM067381.1, on the reverse strand, counting down.
TTATCAACGTGGACATGCATGCACTTATACAATAATGACCCCCCCCTTTCTCCCTCTCTCTAAGGCCTAAAGAAAACTGAGATACAAAGAAGTGAAAGTTGTAATTGGTAGAAACGGAAAGGGAGCTATACATATTTTTCATATGAAGATATGAAGATACACATTTGGAAAGACAAAAGTAAAATAATAGAAATTTTTCCGTAAAAATATCGTTGAAACCAAACTGCGAACAAGATATAAAAGTGCGTTGAAGGTTAATTGAAAGAAAGAAAAATACACAACAGGGCCTTTTGGATGAACGAGCGAGGGAAAAATATACCCTGAAGCTGCTTAAAGAATACGATTAATATAAATATTTAAAAAATTTATGCATATTTTGTGTGTACAAAATACTTGAATAGTGTGCTGAGAAAAATAAAAAATACTTCAATTATTGTAACATTAAGATTTAAGTTCATTACTGAAGAGGTTGGTGTCGAATATTACGAATGAAAGGAGACTCAACCATAACTGCGTTAGGGTAAAAATTATCAGAGTTTGATACTGTCGCGTCATATATCTCATTACTGAACGGGCAAAAAATGGACCTAGACCTAGCATTTGGGGAACAGGACCAAGTGCAACATTCTTCAGCTCCGTCTAGAACGAAAGTCTTCATACCGCGCAAAGAAAAACGCACATGATGAACGTGATGCAATATTATCAGCCATCACGTTTTATGCGCCTTCTGTTCTTGCTCCATAAAGCGCCTTTAAAGATAAAGGTCCATTCTGCCAGCATACCAGACAGTACATCCGAAGGACAGAGTTGAACAATACAGTGGCACATATTTCACCAACTGGAAATCATCATCAATTTTCATGGCTTACAAAAATAGATCCTCCCTGCATCCAAATGTATTTGTAATTAAAGACGTTACAGATATTTTAAGTGTATAAATAAATTCTTCAGAAGTTCCATGACGAAAAACTATATACACCACTAGTGTCGTCTTATAGAAAATTCTGAAGAATCGTAAAAGATGTCATATGGTATTAAATGTAATAAGGATCATCTTAGTTACATAAATAAACTAAAAACTAGATATACAGACAGTGCAGCAATTATAAGGCACATTTAACGACCAACCAACTGAATTTTTACTATTAAAAAATTAATCAAAGGGATAATAAATGCTTCAATTGAATGGCTCATAAAATAATTTCTAGGAATTCAGGGAAGAATGGACAGTATGCAAATTGATCAGAGTTGTTTGGAGAGAGAGATCCTGGGTTCGAGTCCCGGGCCAGCTCAACATTTTTCCATTCTTATCTGCCAAAAATATTAAATAAAAAATATATTTCGTTTACGTTTCGGTAACTATTTTTTCGTCTTCTTCAGACTGTGATCGTACTAAGGGATTCATCGTCAAGTTTTAAATACTTTCAGTCTGCCTATCAAGTTTACTTACGGAATTGTTAATTATTCTATGTCTTATTAAAATTTTTAATAAGAATACGTCCGTGAATTAGACATAGTACTGTAATTGAAAACGAATGTTCAAATAAAATATTAGTAAAATACATAATTCGAACATCATTTTCTGACTTAAAGTTTAAAATAAATAAAAAGACGGCTAATAAGTCATCAAAAAATTTAATTACTATTTTATTAATACAAAACAACGTTTCGTCCAACTTTGTAGAATTTTTCAGGTAAGTATACACCAAAAACTTATTAAATCTAAATTAGTATATAAAAATTTGTCAAAATATGAAATGTAATATTCAATAAAAGTAAATAGTTCATACATTGAATATTGTAAGTCTGTCATTTATTTTACTTTCATTGAATGTTACATTTCTTACATTTTAACAAATTTGTACGTATTCGAAATTAATATTGATTTTTTTAATATCTTTGGTGTATCATTACTTGAAGTCCATAAAGTTGGATGAAAAATAATAATTAAATTAAATGCTGAATTATTGGCCGTCTTTTCATTTACGTATTTATTTTAAAATAGAAGAATGTGGCAGACGCAGTGGATGACGTCATTGAAATGTTCAGCTAGGTCGTAAAAGGGCACGTAGAAAGCAGACATGTGGTAGGTGGAATGTATATAAACATAAGTGAAAAGCGTACAAAAATTACCGCCAGAAGCGCGAGCATCGACCGTTCGATTTAGTTTTGGTTGTACCCTTTTCGGCGGTTTAATTTCTCTAATTAAAGCGTATTTTCAACGAACTGTAGAAAATAATCGTAGATGAAAGTAAATTTTTATTCAGTTTATTTAAGAAATAATCTGGTGCATTTAATATTCTTCTCTGAATTTTTTCTAGACATATCAGTAATCAGCTTTGCCTCATTCAGTGTCTAACGCTGGAGTTAAAATGTAAACGCTGATTTAAATATTAATAAATACAAAATTTCGTTGACAAGGTGGTAAAAATTTTAAATGCAAATCGGAAAAAGTATAAAAAATAAAATGAGTGGGTTTTGCTTAAATGCCGCTTAAAAACGTCTCATTTCACTCTTTTTCATAATGGAATGGATTCTCATAAATTATTTTAACAGATTAATCTGTGCAAGTTATTCAGTAAAGAGAAACAACATAATAAAAAATCAAATACAAAACATTAGAATTGAGGTAACAATTAAGTGACGAAAAAAGATGGTAAAAATTTTAATGCAATTCGGAAAAAGTATAAAAAATCAAATGAGTGGTTTTTGCTTAAATGCCGCTTAAAAACATATCATTTCACTCTTTTTCATGATGGAATGGATTCTCATAAATTATTTTAACAAATTAATCTATGTGAGTTATTCAGTAAAGAAACACAATATAATTAAAAATAAAATACAAAACATTAGAATTAAGGTAACAATTAAGTGACGAAAAAAGATGGTAAAAATTTTAATGCAATTCGGAAAAAGTATAAAAAATAAAATGAGTGGTTTTTGCTTAAATGCCGCTTAAAAACGTATCATTTCACTCTTTTTCATAATGGAATGGATTCTCATAAATTATTTTAACAGATTAATCTATGAGAGTTATTCAGTAAAGAAACACAATATAATAAAATACAAAACATTAGAATTGAGGTAACAATTAAGTGACGAAAAAAGATGGTAAAAATTTTAATGCAATTCGGAAAAAGTATAAAAAATAAAATGAGTGGGTTTTGCTTAAATGACGCTTAAAAACGTCTCATGTCACTCTTTTTCATTATGGAATGGATTCTCATAAATTATTTTAACAGATTAATCTATGAGAGTTATTCAGTAAAGAAACACAATATAATAAAAAATCAAATACAAAACATTAGAATTGAGGTAACAATTAAGTGACGAAAAAAGAAGAAACTACAGCAACCAATTACGTTCTGAAAAAAATTCGAATTGTGGATGAATTGTATTGTAATTGTGTGGATTACATCCATAACGACTGGGAAGAAAATGGAAGAATAAATCTGTTGAGATTTTTCTATTTATTATTTACGGGTGAAAAATACTTTTATAATTTTTAAAGGAAATGTAGTCAGCTGATTTAATTTTCTTCGTGACGTTTGTTCCCAGAAGAATGCTTAATTTCGTACCGACGACGCAGCCCCTGATGGAAATATTTTCCACGGGATTGGGCGCGTCTGCGTGGACAAGTGCTTATCAGGACGAGCGAGACAATGGCGTTGCTTCTCCCAAGAATTTGCCGACTTTTCTGTTACCTAATTTAACCGGTGTCTGGCGCGGCAGAGTTCACGATAAGAACAGAAATAAAACCGCTTGTCTCTGTTCTCCCATTAAAAAGAACTCTCCTCCGGTTATTGCAGACTCAGTAAACGCCACTCGTCTCTAAATTCGGGTGGAGACAGAACGTCGCTGCTCGGTCAACAGCTAAACCTCCGGCACAGACATTTTAAATTCTCTCTCAAACACAAATGTTTCGTACGTCCGATTTGAGCACAGTTATGCAGTTGACTCCTTCAATAAATGCCATTTTTATATGAAATGCTGGTGAATTTGTTTTCTCATGACGTCACGATACTCTATGTTGATACTAAGCAAATTAGCGATGTCGTGTAGAGTCGCGTACTACGATGCTCTACATCGATCCTTAGTCGATAAAATTGAATATATTTGGGAAGGATAAAAGATTTCTCGACTCTACGTTTATCCTTAACCAATAATAATCAATATATTAGTCATAACGTTTTGTTTTCTGATGCTCTAAATTGATTCTAAGCAAATGAGGGATGTGGTGGACTAGAGACTCTACATCGATCCTTAGTGGATAAAATAGAAGGATAAAAGATTTCCCGTGTTTTTATGACGTCACAAGACTCTACGTTTATCATAAATATAAATTTTTTCATAAATATGGACTACAAATCATAAATTATCTGAAAAAAATGTCATCGTGTTTCTTGTAAAAATTTGGATCATACCGAATGAACCTAACAGACGATTCTACTGTACTAGAGGACCCAAATCACCCATCATTACACTCCTGATGCAATCATTTGGCTGAGATGGAAATGAAAAAGTAATACCATCAGTTTTTGGACTCGCAGAGCTTCAAAAAGACTTTATTGGACCATTAATATTGAGAGATGAACCAGAAGTGACGAAGAAAAAGCCCGTCTTCTCACACACCGGTCGCTGTTATTCCAAAAAAAAATAATCACGAGATTATAACGGTAAACGTATTACCCAGTTGGCCGTCCAATGGATGATACCCGAAAACTGACAATTTTCGTCACAATTTAATCAAAATTAAATTATTTATTCCATTTCAGTCCTGTGTGAGTGCGTTGGAAGGTGAGATTGGGAGAGTTATGCGAAGATAATCAGGAACTCAGGTAATGAGGAGCCGAATAATTATTTCATTTCTTGAGAATTTGCTGAGAGCATTTTTGTGATTTCCAAAAATATGAAAAAAGGAGGAAAAGGTGTTTGTAATGTAGTAATAAAATTAATTACTGGTTCACATGGTGAAATGTCAAATAAAGAGACAAGTAATGACAGTTAATTGTTTGTCCTGAGGCTGTATTATGGATCAAATAGCATATAGAAGTCAAAGTATAGGTGATAGATAGTGAGAGCAGTTGGAGGAGACATTCTAAAACTCAGAAATCATCAACCATGACATCAGAGTCTAAAACGAAACACGCATTATTCATCACATTTCATAATTTAAGTAAGTTATGAACTGCATACTGGTGCATAATCAAGATTAAATATTTCCCATTCGTTTTAATGACTAAGGTAAGTATTTTGCTCTCTTTGTGTTTAGGTTGGTTCTACGGCTTTGTGGGATCAACAGTGGTAGGTTGGTAGGTTGCATCGTCATGACCTCAGTCCACTTTGCCCAGATCCGTCGTAAAGATGGCCGAACCACTCTCTGCTTGCACCAAGGAGAAGAACGTCCATTCTGTGAACTGAATGTGTACCAGGAATGTAAATTCATAGTAGATACTGAAATGAATACCAGTGGTATAAACAATTAAAAATTGATGAACGAGCGTGAAGAACGATTGAACACTGGCGCGTGATCATCTATCAGCAGCTACTATACCGTCATGCTTTCGAACGTGAAACGTTTCAAAACGGATCATCATTAGAGATGAAACGTGGAGGCCAGAGCATGAATACGTCGTTCGCAGTGCAACCAAATTATTTTTCTCAGAGGATATCGCTAAGATTGCGCAACTATGAACCAAGTGGATTTAAAAATGACAATGACTAAGTTGAAAAATGATATCAATAAGCATTGTTGTTGTAAATACTTATAAAATTGAATACACTTATCGAATTCAACTGGCAGTTTATTTGAGACAAAACTACGTAGTTTCGTTTTCAACTTGTTTATTAGTAATAGACACTGTTCCAATCCTTTAAAAACCCAGACCTTCAGAAAAAGAATTTAATTATTTTTATTTTTAATAAATAAAATTCTATGTACTTTTTATGCAAGTCTTTCATTGTTATTAATAATAAATTGTGAAATAAATTTCGAAACATGAAGTCATCAATATTTCAGTAACTAATTATATGTATAAAACTGTAAGAGCATCATCACAATTCCTTTATTTATTAATCTCATAAATTTGTAGATTTCGAAAAAAAATCATAATCGAATGAAGAGGTCCACTGTGATTATCAAGATAATTTATTTTCGGATGGAGTTGTAGAATATTTTCAGGCGAAATGTATTCAGCTGATTATAAATTGCGTTGAGAAATAATTTTTATTTTATATAATAATAATAAAAAAATTGTGAAATAAATTTCGAAACATGAAGTCATCAATATTTCAGTAAACTGTAAGAGCATCATCTCAATTCCTTTTTTTATAAATCTTATAAATTTGTAGATTGTGAAAAAAAATCATAATCGAATGAAGAGGTCCACTGTGATTATCAAGATAATTTATTTTCGGATGGAGTTATAGAATATTTTCAAGGAAAATTGTATTCAGCTGATTGAGAAATAATTTTTATTTTCTGGAAAATATTAACTATGTTTTCCAGAATATCGATTTCCCAAGTTTAATTTTTTTTAGAGCTACGTGCATGCTAAATTCCGAGTGTCCAGCTGTGTGTGACTGTATTCGCCGAATGCTGAGTGCGTGTGAGCGAGTGTTCTAGGATGGATGTCTGAGGAGAGAAGCTAGACGGCGAGGCAGACACCTGGTGCTGAGCTGAGCTGAGCCGAGCTGACGTAATGCAGCTCCCAAGGACGCGCTCCAACTGGATTACTCAATCCTTCATACCACTGCCACTAATAAATTCACGCAGACATTTCTGCATCTCTGCGCGTAACCTCAGCCTTTCCTGGAGCCCTCACTGGCGGCAAATCCCCTCTCACATGGGAACGAAATGACGTAGATGCACCATAATTTATCGGTTTCTCCCTCAGGATCCAGATTCTCACCCTAAACCGTCTCTTTCATTTTTGGTTTCATATCCTTCAAATTTTATGATTAACCTAACCCAAGTGATCATTCGTGTCAAGACAATACTTTTCATGTCTCAATTTGGTTTGTCACCAGAAACAAGATTAATACGTCTGTAGCCTAAAACTCAAACCACCAGAGTGTTAATCAAACAATTTCTGTGGAAACAACGAGTTGAGTTCGAACGTCTTGTCTCGTACCTTCGTTCCACCAAATATTTCTCTAGTGTCTGTATTTGTGAAGAAGGACATTTAATTTTCTGGTGAAAGGTATTTCTCTTCCAATCTTTGACTCCTGATCATTAAGTTTCCAAATAGGGAATTTACTGTCGTTATTTACATCTCCCTCTAGTTATGGTAATCTCGTAGTCTTCTAGATCAGTAGACTCTGGAGAGACGATGAATAAATAAGCAAAACAGAAAACTTTGAAAAAGGAAATATTCTTCTTGCTCGTGTATGCGAGGTTTTGGGCCAAGAGAAGGAATCATGAAGTCCAAAGAAGAAAAAATATAATTTTGTGGTGCCTGTCACATCACCTATTAAGTGACTGACGAGTTCAAATTTTTATTATTTATAATGAAATAATTTCCGACTGGCTTTTTCAGAAAATTTCATTTTTATTAAAACAACGTGTCGGTGCATATTCGCTCTTTCTTCAAAATTACCTCCTTACAATATTATTGTTACACCCAATTGTTAACAATAAACATAAAAGTTTTGTAAGGAGGTAAACTGAAGAAGGTGCGAATATGAGCCGAAACGTTGTTTGAATAAAATTAAAAACTGGTCGGAAATTATTCTATTTTAATTTTTAATATCAGACGTTAATTGATTTAATGTTTATTATTTATAATTATATCGCAAATGAGAACAATTGCATAGATCAAACGCTTCTTTTACGTGTACGGCGAATTCCGTTTGCATTTAGATGATTTCTCTGGTTCATGATTTGTTGGAATTTGACTGGGCTGCAGGTTGTCCATTGATGCCCATAGGGTAATTAATAATTAATAAATTCAAAATAATTGGGTATGAACTATATTTTACCCACCTGGAACTCGATAAAATGAGAAACAAACCTATTGCCTAGTAGTAATCACAGGATTCATTTAAAAAATTCAAACAACGATGAGAAATAAATTGATTACAATATTTTCATTCTAACAAAGAAAGAATACGTTAATGAATCAGTGACTGCTAAACAATTATACTGATGAAAAATGAAAATTTCTATTCTTCCAAATTCATCATTAAAAATGAGAAGAACAAAAATTATAGTATCGTTAAAATCGTGATACATAGACGTCATTGAAAAATAAATATTTTTCCCGTGATCTAAGAAGGAAACGTCATTTGCTAAGTTACAGATGGATATAATATTCAATAGTATATGATGATTAATTATTACAGTTCAATTCGTGATATAGGAGTAGTGAAAATATGAGTAAGAAAAGTGATAATTTCAATCAATTGCTCGTTTACGCTTCGCTTTCAATTAAACATTCTATGTATTACAGTAGCAAGGAATTAATTATCTTTTTCGTTACGCGGAAAAAAATTGTGTTTGCTGTAATTCAAATGCATAGGAAAGTTTTTAGTAATGTGTGTTTAAATCTATACATATATAGACGTGGTGGTTTCTGATTGGTGCTACAAGTTGTGCTGTCAAAGGTTGTCAATCTTCCAGTACTATTATTTATATAAAAAATTAATTCATAAAATCTTCAATTTTGTAAAAGGCGTACACATGAAAACTAAGAATTGATTATTTCACTGAACCGGAAGGCAAAATAAAACAAATAATGACAGAAAAACATCAAGAACGATGAAGATTTCGTTCAGAGTGATAAAATATATTAAAATATAATGACTGCTGTACTGTGGTATAATAATGCTTTATCATTCATTACTTGTGAGAAAGTATTATTACAGAAATAATACTCTATCAACAACGACTGCGCTCATTCTTTACCATAATTCGTTCGCAAACAGTTAAGTATTTGCATTATAATATCAGGCAAGTAAAGAATGTTTATAAGTCATAACTTAGACTTAACAAAGTTCAAAATAGTACAAAACTGTATTTCAAAAAAATTAAAATAATAAATAGAATTAAAATTGTTTTATATTAATATAATAAAAGTATCCAAAAACTGTAAGAGTTTATGACAACAAAATATGACTAAAGAAAAATATATAAATCAAAACATTATGGGATATATTAATTTTTTTCTATAACATAAAATGACTGACTAGCAGTATATTTGTCAGACTGAAAGTTATAGTAGGATTAGGAATGAGTCTGAAAGTGTTACGTAGATTTTATTTTATAAAGGAACGTCAATTTATAAGAAGTTACCAAATCATGTGAAAAAAAGAATTAATAAAAAACTAAAGTATTTATAAAATATTAGTAATGAGATATATCTATTATATGAAAACAATTTGTCTGTGTCGTTGACTATTTCTAATACTTGAATTCATAAAATAAAGTAAGTCCAGTAAGAAAAAAATATTTCAAACTGCGGGAAAATGATAACTGTTCGAAAAAGCTAGACGGAAACTAAAAAACGGAAGGAAAAATAACGGCATACATCACTTACATTTTACAATAAGGGTAACTAAACTGCCTGAGAATAATAATTCAGCAGGGAAAAGATGAAATACGTTAAAAATATAAACAATGGAAAAAGTAAAGCTGAATGCCACGGAATTTAAATATTACTTTCCCCGACTCATATCGTCCCTTCTTCACTTCAAAATGAAAAACAAATTAATTCACGACCTGCCAACAATTTTCCAGTTTCAGAAATGAAAGCGTATTTGGAATTTCTAAAATCTTGGAAAATTATATGTTGATGATTTTGAAGAGAAAATAACTCCGAATATCACGGCCGAAAACGCATACAGTTGGTATCATTCAGCGAAAATATAGAAAATTTCTAATTTGCAGCAGTTGTCGCACAATTTCGTACTCTTGGGGCGTGGATAGACAGCTCACGAAACCGGTTTCAACTCAATAAAACAACGATAGTACGGAATACTACGACCTTCTGACGGATATCGAAGTGTGGATTAGTTGTTTTCTAGTGAGCGACGAAGCAGGTTTCTTCGCTTGTAGACGCATTGTCTCTTGAAACATCAGCTGCCGCGACCAAGATAACGCACCGGAAACATCCCGTCAAAAAAAGGACATGGAGACAGACGGGGAGAGAGAGAGAGAGAGAGAAAATGTACCCATCTCCGTTGAGAAAGGCCAGTCAATGCTTCAACGGGCTTGACTGAAGCCTTGAAGGCCGAAACTGAAGTGAGGAACACGTTCTCACAAACCAAATGGACAGCACTTCATGAAAAGTGTTCATAATGAACGGACGTGGAAATTCAACGATAGACTAAAGTAGTTGTTTATTTCACTTCGTTGCTTTTCAGACCTCAAATATAAAATAGATGATACAAACTAATTTTTATTTCCCACTCTCTAAATCATACCTACTTCAGTCACGATTGTACAATGGACCAGATTGGGTCTGGCTAACCGAACCAAGTTCTCCTCATCCCAGTCATGACAACGTTTATAAGCAGCGTAATATTCACTTTTGGTGGGGGAAATGGCCAATGTCGCCTGACGTAGCCCTGATTACAGTAATTAATATCAAGATCGGCTTTTCTTAGCCCGAAATTTCATTTAAATAATTCTCGCGAATTCTTTCTGTAAGTCTTTGTCAAACACTGGTTGAAGAAAAACTAAAACTAGAGAGAAAATACGTGGTACAAAAAATCAAATTTATTATTTAATTTGAAACGAGTTGCTCTGCTTTTAAATTGTAGTCCTTAAGTTTTCGCTGTGTTTTTTCGCTCTGGTTGTTAAAGACCGTTTTATTAGGCCCAAATAACACAAGGCACAAACCTTTACCATTAATTTTACAATCTACGTTATATTGATCTGATGCAGGTTTTACAGGGTTTTTCCTTAATTTCTTTTTGGTGAGTCACCGGGTAGGATTCTTAAACTATAGCCCCATGGCCTAGTCAATCCTTGGCTACCCTGATCTAAATTCCACAGACCCCCCATTTACTTCTCTCCCTATGGTATTGAAGGTGAGTTGCCTGTTTCTGGATCACCCTCATGTAGCCTGTTATCCAAAAGGAAAATGCCTAGAGAGATATAACAATATTTTGGAGATTTTTCTCGTAGGCGTTCCTCCCCAGAGCGTTGACGGGGTTACCTTTGGTGATTTCTCGTTCTCTTCTTATTTTATGATTCTTACATGCTGAGGATTTCTTTTAAGAGATGTGTGTACTGGGGTCGAAGACCTTGGGCATATGGTAAGAGTGGTCCTCTGATACCATTGGGGCAGTCGGCTAAACTTAAGAAGACACGGGAAAAGGAATGCTGTTTTCTCAGCAACTCCTTTCCCATTAGGAATGGCGTGAGACAAGTACCCAGTATCCCGAACTACCTGATACACGTTCGCTACGATTTGTCCTCCATCGTTTTAAGGTGAATCATCGGGAAGGATACTAACAGTTTAGTGCGGCGGAACATAGTCAACCCCTTTTCAATTGCCTTCCTCTGCAATTTAAGGGGAATGGCCAGTTTCTGAACAACCCTCTTGTAGCCTGTTGGCCTCGAAAAAATCTTAGGCTAGTATTTTATTTATTTCTAAATTTTATATGCTTACGTCTTATGTTGATAAATTTTTTGATAACCTCAAATGGACAATATTCTACTATAAAACGTAATCTTCCAAAGGTCATTCCTTAATTAAGATGACGCTTTGGCTATTCTCATAACGAAATTAATAAATAATACACCTCAAAGAAAATACCGATTTTCCACCAGATCATTTATTTTATGAAATGTCATTTTCTGTAATCAGGTAAATAGTCTCTACACACTATTTGACAGTTAATTTTATTTGATTTAAATTAATATCAAAAGATGAAATAAACGCGCTGATATCCAAAAATGTGGCCTTAAAATATTATATACAGTCCAACAGGTGATGTATTTCTAAACAATGTTGAGTCATTTAAGAGAGAGAAGTTGGGTGGAGAGGAGAGAGAGAGAGACTGGGTTATTTATGTGTAGTTATGCTGATGAATTTGTAATTTGATATTTTTACACTCGGGTTGTGTTCTATTATTCTAACAATTAAATACTTTTTAGTTTGGTCCATATATAGAAGCCGCAAACTTGTAATGTCTATGAAAATTTACGATTACGATTGGTTTCATCATGAGACCAAAACGCATTATTAAAAAAATATTAATGTGTGATAAGATTACAGATGATAAATATTATACTACAAGCAGCCGCTGAAAATAATTTATTTATGCTTTAAGAATATAGATATCATTATTCAATAGTATTTCATATTTTGTGTCATGTGCTTATGGATTTAATTTTCAATAAATATATTTAAAGAAAACTGTACGGTTTTTTATTTTTTATGAGAGGCTAGACGAGTCATACTTGCTGTGCCATAGTAGCACTTAACAGCATATGGAAGAAATAAATGTAAACCTACACATTCATAGCGTCAACTGCCGTTGACGTGGCTATAGTAAATTTGACGTAAGAGGTATCCTGGCATGAACGCAAGAAGGGAGGCTTTGTTGCCACATATAAAATTAATATTATATTGCTTCCAAGTCACACATCTCGCGGAACTCATTTTCAGCGACGTTGCTTGGTCCGCCCATTATTTCTTTGATTATTTCATTAAAGGTAACTAAGTAACGAACCGTCATTGTATTTCTTATTTATAACAGACTGTTGATTGGTAACATGATTTGAAGAGTAAATGATACGAGCACCAAACGATGAGCAGGATTTAAGATCAGACAAGTGAAAAGCACAAAAAAATTGATCTATATGTGGAATGAAATAGGAGACTAAATCTTCATTTCTTTCCTTAATTAAATGATTTTTAATGTTAGTATGATACAATGTTGGAACGCTCTGACGTCAACAGAATATTATAAAAAGCTAATTAAATATTGCCAGGGTAAGGAAACAAATTTTGATTTAAAAATGTTTCACATTGCTTCTATTTTGAAATTACTATTCTTATCGTATGAATTCTAGGCATTAATTAACATTAACCACGAAAAGTATTTTGATAACGCTGATATTCATTCAGAAACGTCAAAATGTTGGCGATTCCTTTTACATACGATGGTAAAAAATAAATGTATAATTAATTAATATTCTCAGAAGAAGAGAAACGTTCTTTAAGGAATATTCTGTTAAGTAAATACAAATTCTTCTAATTTTATTGCTATTATAATAATGTAATTACGTCCCAAAAGTTGAATACGACTTGTGTTTTAGTGATTTCAATCACTTAAAACCGACAGGATATGAATAAACGGGGTCTGTGTGCCTTACTCTTCTAAACCGTGACATGAACTATTGTTCTTAACGCTCGACTCATGAGATATAAATGAAAATAGGCGTGGTTAAACTCAAGTGTATCTAAGCAATAAACCACGGAGGATGTCGCCTATTGTAATGAAACATCGAAATAAAAATCTTTTCATTTACGTAATAGAGGATTAATGTTTCCTATGAGATCTGTGTAAAGCTTTCAGCGGTAATTGAAATATTTATTATTATAGCTCTCGCATTCGTGCAACTCCGTTTCTCTATTCGTAGAAAAGGAAATAGAATTTATTAAAAATGTAGGTCTTCCACCGTTCGAGTTTTGTTTACAGAGTAAATTAACATAGTTAAAAATATAATTTGCTAATAAATGTGCCTTACGCTGGAAAGTATTACCTAATTTCACTTTCATAAATGTGCAGTATAAAAAAATTGATCTTATGAAACATTAATTTTTTTAAAAATATTATTTAATATTCATTTAATCTTTCAATCTCATTTTACGTTTAAATTGTATGTGAGGTGCAAGTGGTATGATTGGCCATAAATGCAGACCCAATTCAGGTCGGGAACTAAAAGAGAATAGCATTGAATTTAAAAACAAGTAGCATTAGGTATATTAAAGCCTATTGTAACATTCCCTAGAATCATGGGATGAAGGAATTATCAGAAACGTTTGGAACCATTATAAATAAGATGCTCCGAGTAGATAAGGTGAGACAAAATCGACAGCATAAAAAATTGTCCATATGGTATAGGTTACTTTGTCCAAGCAGACTGGATTAGTCTTTTATGAGTGGACCTACTTGCTTCTTTTCAGCTCAGAGAGAACAACGGTCACCGTTAGGAGTTAACGGAATGGAAGCGAAACGGGGTTGGCAAGAAAGTTACAGCTACGTAATTAATGCAAGTACGAATCCAAAATTATAAATGCAACACAGTTATTGGTTTTTTTAAATATCACAATAGAAGAAATCAAACTTCGGGTTCAATAGCATACAAAAAGTTAATGAACTAATAGCAAGACAATTAGTAGGAAAATAAAACTTATTAAATTATATATTATCTTGACGTTTTAAGTAAATATTGAACTCTGCGAATTAAGGTTATTTTCTTGAGCAAGGAAGTGAATCTTGTCCACGGATTCTTAATCGGAATTAAATTGTTATTAAAAATCTTTAAAAGAGTAATAGAACGTGTCGTACCTTTCTTTGGTACATCTTCAGGTTTAAAAATACAATTTTTTAAAATATTTTCAATTAGTTATAATTAAATTTGCGAGATAAATTATTAAAAAATGTTTTCTTCTTCTGTTTTATTAAATTATTTTAATTGACATTAAATTATTTCACTAAAGTCAGATAAACTTAACTATTAATTCTGAATCTTATAATCCAGCTGATGTTTTCAAAACGTAGCTTTTTTGAAATTCTAACACTTCGTTATAATAAATAAGAAATATATTTACACCTCCCAACTCTAAATTTAAAGAAAAACGCTGTTAAGCTGTGTTTAAGTCTGATTCCTTGAATTTTGACTGAACATTGAAAGTTATTCCCGTTATTGAAAATATAAATAGGATACCTTTGTAAATAGTTCATTGTATACAGAATTTCATAACGTCGGTTGGTACTGATCGCCGTGTGTTTTTAATGAAGACCGTGAGTAGAACATATTAAAATAATTTTATTAAAGGATCAGTTGGCCAGCCGCCTCCTATAATTGAGGCATGGTGAAGGGAATGCTGCTTCTCGATAACAAACTATTCTCCCGTCATCGTAATGGCGTAGGGCAAGTACCAAGAGCCCGACCCACCTGATTCAGATTTCTAGGGCTTGCACAGTATCACTTTCCTTCAACTATATCACGGGAACCGTAGTTAAACCTTGGCTGCCTCGCTTTCTCTTCCGCACTCCCCACCCCTTTCCTACCCTACTAAAGGACGCCACCATGTTGATTGTCTAAACTAGGCTGACGCCGTAATAGAAAATATTTATTCTATAAGTGCTACGATTTTTGTCATATTAATCGTCCAGATGGATAAGTACAAAATCATATATATATATACTATGAATCTTTTGATTATCTCATTGTTCTACCATTTTAAAAATAATTACAATTTAATTGACAGCAATTATCTCTGAGCCGTGTTTTCCACGAGTATTTATAAACGATTTAATTTTTTTGAAACTTTCACGTTGGTCCTGGGCTGAAAATTGACGAATATTCGGCAATAGAAAAGAATTTTGGAATTGTATCAGCTTGTTTGTATTAAGCGTATGTCTCCATTTAGGCCAACATACATTAGCAGATACTAAATTTACTGTAACTGTGTACAGCAGCAATCGCGAGATGGATATAATTACTTTTAACTTTATTTTAGACTCCTTAAAAATTTAATTAAATATTTTTATTTATTATACGCGTGAGCCAAAGAAGATCTGTAAATTTTGGAATGTTTAGTGACTTCCGACTGCTATGTACGGTTGGGAGCACTGCGGGACAGTGAGATCATAACATAATTTTGGTTTATTGGTTTTCTTTCACCGTGAATATGGTTTAGCAGGGCCATCGTCTACTTGGAGGAACGATAAAGAAAATAAACTATTTGTATTTGATATGTTCCAGTCATTATCAAAGATACAGACATATTACTCGAGTTCTCTGGAAGTTAATAGAAAGATTCCTCGTTGAATTAAAGAACTTTATATTTGTGATTGTAACTGTTGGTTATGTTAATATTTGGTATACACATAGTTTCACACTTTACAGTCGGCCAGCTACTTTCCATACTGGTCGAGTCATGGAGCACGAGTTGCTGCGTCCCCACAACAAATACAGTCATCGGAATAGTGTGGGACCAATACCTGAAGAATGCTGCGTATGTTCTATAAACTATATTCATGGTACCACAATTAACCATGAGATGCCTTACTGTCCCTTCCAAATAGAAACCTTCATATTCCTTCCTATTCTATCAAACACTCAAATAGATAAACACTGAAAAAAATGTTGATCAGTCTTGACATTAAAATTATTGATGTAAAACTATTCTCGCTGTGCACAATTAACTGGGCTTCAGTTGGTCCTGTATCGTTCATCGAGTAAAGTAGCCAAAAATTGCGTTGCGATAATGGGGAAAAAGTTTTAGAAATTAAATTTATGTATGTTATTATCACGTAAATATGAAACAATTTAGGCATAATGAACTTAAAGTTGTAGTGAAATTATTTGTGTCCGATTCGGCTCCAAATGTTCGACTACAGTGAAAAATAAAATTGTTTTAATTATTTTACTGTACAATATATTGTATAGATTAATGTCTGAAAGCACTAATTTCTAAATAACAAATTTTTAAAATTTTTTAAATTAATTACTAATAAAAGAAAATTTTGGGACTTCATAAGTTATATATTATTATAACACTATAGGCCTTATAACACATAATAGAGAGCAAGTGTAATTTAGAAGTATTAGAAATTTAGAGTTTTACTTCTTTTAACATTCTCTTCAATCAGTCCGTAATACGGTATCGATAAGATCTCTAAAATGAGTTGACATTCAGGTATTTTATGTCTTTTTAAAAAAATACAATATTATCCTGTTGGTCATACTATTTTTACACTTTTACATTTTAAAAATGATTCCTGTAAACCCTGAACTAGGGGAACAATTTGTCAATGATCAATAACCATTTTATTAACCAAGATATTACATATAAATATGGACTGACTTTTATTTTGTTACTCTTATATGTTAACCTCAATGACTTCAACCAGTCGGTAGTTCATAAAAAAAATAATCAATTATTCTGTCAGCTACCGAACATACAAATTATAACAGTTTCAATCTAAATAGAATTAAATAAATAAAAATACGGTGAAATAAGTCGGCAAATAAATTTATTTAGTATTTAATTAAAATAAATAAAACCTTCCATCAAACTTTGTGGACTTCTTGAGGTAAATAGTTCATCTGTCTAAAAATTTACCTGAAGTCCACAAAGCTGGATGAAAAGTTGTATTTATTTTAATTAATTTGTTTGATGACTTATTTGGCCGTATTTTTATTTCTTCATTATTAAACTTAAAGTCAGAAAAATGACGTCTAAATATTATTTAATTGAACTGTGATCAATATATAATTTAATTGTTATTTAATATATGTATATAGAAAAGAGCCTCAGTTTTTATCAAATATATTTTTACATATATATTTGAATTTTGAAATTATTCTAATGTGTGAATTTCTGAAAGCTACTATCAAAATTCAAAATTAAATAATTTTGGAGAAATTAATGAAGAAATGTTTACAAAAAATATTATTATAAATTTTCGGTCTTGACCGTCGTTTGACGCAATTCAGGAAAAAAAGCCACATTTGTAATAGATTTTTCCATTTTAAATTTACCCGACGGACGAAATGTCATAATTATGTTAAATATTTTTTTTGCTGACTGTATATTTTATTTATTACACTGAATGCCAGTCATAAATTTAAATAATATTTTTTGGGAATGTTTAAAAATATTAGGGAAAATATATAACGGTGAAATTATCTGTTAATCGTACTCAACAAAAAGTTATATGCTGATTATAAATAGAGTTCCATTGTTCGACGCATTTGTAAAATGGCACTGGTATTAAACCTAAGTCATCCGCAAATGTAAGTTCTCGAGAATACCAGTTCAATAAAAATTTATTTAGAATCACCATGATGTATAACAGAGGCAGAAATACTACTGATCGAAGGTATAAAATATGGAAGTGCAGTTGTCTGCAAGTCTAAACACATAAATATTCCAGATTATATAAAAACATTCAGGTATTTTGGAATTTAACTACGAGTACTTAAATATAAACCATTTTCGGGGCGTCATTTTAACGCAGCTGAATTTGGTACGACGCGTTTCGTCGATGTTGATAGAAGTATAAAACTTGTACAATATCAGCTTCGTCAAAAAAACTAAAAATTCATTTTTAATACAGGTTTAAGGAACGGAAATATAAACTCATGTTTTTAAAATAAATGAAACATTAGAAATGCACCGAGGCAAATATAATTTCGTAAAATGTCGCGATTAATTTCGAACGTAGTCGTGAAAGATCTAAAAAGTACAAATAGGGCAATACTAGATTTTAAAATCAATAACCTTCGAATAAATATTTTAAAAATTTTAACCTAAGCATATCTTTCCAAAAATCTTTCCAAGAGACGCAGTCAGAGATTTGTCTATTAATTTATTATTTTAGGTAGTTTAAAGTTTTATTTTGGATCGTTGTTATAGTAAATTAATGTTCAATTGAGAAGTTACTAATAACTAATGTGTACTGATGATATTGGAAGACACGGAGACGAAAAGAAATGGTAATAAAAATGGCTAAATATCGTTAAGGAGAGTTCATGTAATGCGAATCAAGTATTTTTTCACGCAGAATAAAATATTCATATTTTTAGATGCTAAATCAAAATTTGTAGCGTCATTTTTCCTTAGTTTTTGAATAACTCCATTTCTCTTTATTAATAAAGATGTAAATTTGATTCCAATAACTTTGCTTATATTGTACGTGATTGTTTATTTAAAAATCGTTTATCAGGTAGCCATACGTTTGAAATCAGTCTCAATGTATTATATGTTAATAAATATTTGATTATTTTTTAAAACTATTTTCCCCAGTAGAATTTGGCAATAGGCTATAATCATCAAAATAAAAAAGAACCAAAAGTATAGAAACATTTTCAAAAATAAAATTCTAATAAAAAAACAACAAATAATGATGTGACATGAATGTAAATGGATAGTTTTTCATTTTTATTTAACTATCCTAATGTTAAGTATTTTTTAATTAAAAATAAAAAAATCCATTTTTTGGAAAATTTACATCCGTAACATTTTTATATCTGTTGTTCTTAATTGAAAATGTTTCAATATATTTTCGTTCATTTTATATAGATGAATATGGGCTATTGCATAAATTAATTGTCAATATTTTATAATTTATAAAAATGTAAAAATAGATTAATAAAAAATTATTTATCCGAATTAATAGAAACTGATTTCAATCAAACGGATACCTTATACATTCAAAATTCAGTTTCAATCAATCATTTAAAATTCCTTGAAAAATGAATTTATCAAAGCTATTTTTTGTTTTGAATTAAATGGTTTACGAAAATAGCAAACGGTTAAATAATTCTTTGAGATGGGAAATATTCACGAAAAAGGTAAGTTCGTTTAGTATAGTGTTTACTACAGTAAAATTCTTTGGAAACTCCCAAGTTTGTAGCTTGTCTACCAAATTTGCCTCCAAAAATGCGTGAATATTGTTTATAATTTTTCGAAGTCGTGATAATACCGGCGAAATATTACCCGGGGTTTATAAATCTTTTCTAATAGATCTTCTCCCTTTCATTTCCAATAGTAATTTTAAAACAGTTTTATTGCTCCAACGATTGTAAAATATTTACCAATGATCATTAATTGACTAATTTCATTCATTTTCCTCACAGTATCATTGAGAGGTTCGCTTCGTGTTATTAATATCATTCTGATTTTCGTTATAGGGAGTTCAGAACTTACAAATTTGAATAAATGCATCCTAAAATCTTTTAAGAATCGTGACTTATAATGAAATACAAGCGCCTTGAATGCAAAATTAGTTTTCGTGTTCGAAAACTTTTATGGTAGTGACCAACGTAACCGCGAATCCACTAAAAGTCAACTCGAATTATTTTCAGTTTAATTCGTCGTTATTTAAAATAAATGAATTATTTGAAAATTAACTTCATCATGCAATGGAGAAAATGTTATATGATACTTAGACATTATGACTCAAGTTAGATGCTTTTATGTCGTCGTTGAGTCTAAGCTCACTTAATCGTCGGAAAATGTAAGGCACTATTTGGAACCTTTTTAAAAAAATTGATTTACCAATAATGTCACAGTTATTATATACAATTACCTATTTCTTCTTCTTGAAGTTCATAAATTTTAAAAGTCTCTCGAAGTAGTAAAATATTACTAAAAATTGGAGTTTACGCTGAAGTATTAACGAAAATCGTGCAATTAAGTTGGTCACTATCAAAGTGTTTTTGGACACTTCATAAGATCTAATTTGTGCTTTTGAGATGCAAGAAATTTCCAGAAAATACCATCACAATTACAAAAATATTACGTTACATTCTATCTGAAATTTGAAATTTCTCGATGCCCTATAAATAAAAGCAAAACGAAATTTAATAAAATATAAATTTACATATACATATATTAAATACTGACACTAGTATTTTTTTCAGTGCCACAATAACTCGAAATTATAAAATATTTAGAGAAAGAAAATCTCGGCAACGTACAAAAATGGGGAAATTAATAAAATAGACAATTAATGATATTTATTAAAAATACCAAAATAGTTTAAGTAAAATAATTTATATTGTAATGTATGACTGGAAGAGAAAGGGAGAAGACCTAAGAGTTTTCGTCGATGTCGATAACGATTCGAAATGAACTGTCATTGAATCAAGGTTTTCCAAATTAAGTGAATTTGATATTATATTCTTTTATATGACTCTTGTTTTTAATAGTTATTTAATTAGTATATATAAATATTCAGATTCACAAGGTCTTTTTTTTCTCGAAAAGTCTCTTTTATGTACAGCTTTCAGCTAACCTAAAAGGAATCATTACAACCATTCGTACATCACACAAATACATAAATATTAACAATTCATAAATGTATCTTTGACACAAAATAATGAAAAAATGACGTTAAATTTCTCGTGAAATAATAAATTAATTTTTTTTGAGAGAGAGAAATTAAACGTCAATGTTTTAATAATCAACAGAAATAGATAAAAACACAAACAGGGTCCGGTATTTTAAAACGAACCGCGACGATGCAAAATCTGGCAAGCGACAAATCGAGACGACGTTCACGCTTTTAATATACGTTAAATTACGAGCGATTGGTTCCGTCTCATCCTCCGTGAGGTCATCTTATTTACGACCGTCGCCGTGAAGTCCCCGAAATTATGTAAGAATAGTTATGAATTAAAATATCAGAATGAACGATAAAAATTATTAACGTCTGTTGAAATTGTCGATTTTTTTAAAATAAAAAAAAAGAAAAGTGAACTCCAGACTTAAAAATAATTCTAGGGACTGAAGCTGGAAAATGTTGCTATCAGTTTCGTCGCAGTTACCGTCGAGGTTTTCAGTCTTCAAGGAAAGTCGGCACCATTGAGGAATCATTTCGAACCGGCGTAAAGATGTCGAGGAATCGGACATTTATGGTAATAGTTGTAAATCCATACGGCGACCTGTTTAAATGGAGATTTTAAAATACCGGGCATCCATTGAGGAGTACGTAACAGTCAGATGTTTCAAAACAAAGTTCGTCCTGATGTGGCAAGCGAAAGTCCTGAAAAGGGTGAGCCGCCGGTGTCTGCGCATTCACGACGTATACCTCCATAAAATCCGTCGATTTCGGACCTGATTCGTTGGAAGCGGCCAGCGGTGAACAGGCTAAAACTATTATTTCTAACAAATGAGGACGTCATCATCGTTGTCAAAACTCGGCGGTGAAAATTTAACTGCCCCGATTTTAAGTGACGTTTTCGTATCAAGTAGGACCACTTGGGTTTGGATAGTCGTCGTTTTGTCGTGACGTGTCAGAATGTCTCGTATAATAGTGGTTTGAAGATGTTGAAGTCGTTTGATAATGCAAAGAAGCTGATACGCGATGTATTTTTTGTTATTTAGAAATAAGAACGGGAAAAGGGCGGAGAGGAAGAACTAAATCACGTCAAGAGATGCTCAAATATTTAAGGCTCGTGGTGTCGAAAAAAGCGGAAATAATAGCGTAGTGGTCCACGCAGTTGCCGTTGACCCTGACGGGAATTTAGGGATGTTAGACGCGACGCCTGTTGCAAAAGCAAGGTGGTGGAGGGCCGGAGACGCAGCGGGCGCTGGAGGCGGCGTCTTGAGGAGAGTAATAAGAGTAGCACGTGGAGCACAACGAATTCGCGAGTAGGCAGCAGCGGCTGTGCTGCAGAGGGCCGGCCAGTGAACTCGGCGGTGGCGGCGGCGGCGGGGAAACCTGTCCAGCAGCGGTGGCGGCGGCGGCAGCAGCAGCAGCAGGAGCAACAGCAACAGCAGCAGCAGCAGCAGGGACTTACCTCTGGCCGGCGTCGTCAGCGAGAGCAGCAGCAGCAGGGGCAGGGGCAGCAGCATCGGCAGCAGCAGCATGGTCCGTGTCTGAGTGCGTGTCCGTCCCGAGCCGCGGTCCGCCAGCGACTGGCCACGTGCGCCATGGTCACGCATCGCCGTCACATGACGCCGCGCCTCTGCGCCGCAGTCGACTACTGAGTCGTCGGAGCGCGCGCCGCCCCGTCCTTCCCTCCAGACCCCCCCCTGCCCCTCCCCCCCACACCGCACAGCACGCTGATCTTTGCCAAGTTTTTGCTCCCGCCGCTTCACGGACAAGTTCCGAGGTGCCTGGGCTGCTAATCATTTCATCCTGCCGAATTACCATCGCCGCGCTGCCTGCACCTTCACCTCCGTATTCCTTACACCGCGATTACGACAGTCCCCTGCCAACCAAGTAGGCCCACGCCTCCTGCAACAGACGGCGGACTTTCTTTCTCGGACGTCTTCACTAAGACTCTAAAAAAATTACAGACAACACGAAGAACTATACATTTGTAACAACAACTGGAAACCTTCTGCATCACGTGATACTCATAAAACTCTACTCCATGACAGCCATACAGTGACGCTAAAAAACCACGCGTTTGAAGTAAAAGTGAAGACAAGAAAAATGCCCTATGAGTCCGTAAATTACTCATTTACGAGATAATGTTATTAATTAATAACAGATTTCAAACCAAATTTTCATTTATTTTATTTGCGATTAAACAAGAGGTAAAATAATCGTCAATTTGTCTTCATCCCCACACAGAAAGAGGCTTCAAGATGCAATACTCATTTTTTAGTCTAAACAATATAGTTTGAAGTAAAAGTGAAGACAAGAAAAATGTCCTATTAAACATGAATCCGTAAATTACTCATTTACGAGATAATGTTATTAATTAATAACAGATTTCAAACCAAATTATCATTTATTTTATTTTTAATTTACGATTAACAAGAGGAAAATAATCGTCAATTTGTCTTCATTACCCACACAGAAAAAGGCTTCAAGATGCAATACTCATTTTTTAGTCTAAACAATATAGTTACGATGGTAATTTTACTGCAGGTGTTAAAAATTCTGAGCATGCAATCGAATGATCCGCTCAATTCTTTTCCGCAAAGACCCGCGAATGCATATTAAACATGAGTCCGTAAATTACTCATTTCCGAGATAATGTTATTAATTAATAACAGATTTCAAACTAAATTTTCATTTATTTTATTTTTATTTACGATTGACAAGAGGTAAAAAAATCGTCAATTTGTCTTCATCCCCCACAGAAAGAGGCTTCAAGATGCAATACACAAAAGAACCTAATTTTTTTTAGTTACGATGGTAATTTTACTGCACGTGTTCAGAATTCTGAGCATGCAATCGAATGATCCGCTCAATTCTTTTCCGCAAAAACCCGCGAATGCAACCGATCATTTATTTATTTTTTATTATAACCACATCTGCCCTATAGGACTCAGGCCTCACGCTGCCCTGATGCAACCCTCCAAGCTAGCCTCCTCAATTCAAGCAAGTTTATATCAACATAACTCCCACATCCTCCCTAGTCGCATTAGCGTATTCCATCCGTTATTATCCTACACAATTCCCTCTGATGCTAATTTTACATGACCCCCTCATGTCTCCAATAGTGGCCTAATAATCTATACCTTCTTTTAGTCAAAGTCCTCCATATTGTTCTCTCTTCTATTATTCTACTTAGAACTTCCTGGTTAGTTCCCCTATCCACCCATCTGATTTTCAGAATTCTAAGGTAAGAACCACACTTCAAAGGATTTTATTCTTTTCCTTCCTGCAACACCTATAGATAAAACAGGCCTACGATTATGAAATTTTTATAGTTCAGAAAAATCCTTTAGTAATGTAAGGTGGAACACACTACTAAGTATTTTGAAAAGGACAGGAATAAAATATTGGGAAAGAAGAGTTATGCATAACCTTTAAGGATGGCAGTCAGCTGTAAGTAGAATTGAAGAGCAAGAAACTAAAACAGAAATCAAGAAAGGAGTAAGAGAAGGTTGCAGTTTGTTACCTATGCTTTTTAACTTATATGTAGAAAAGGCGATAAAGAAAATTAAAAAGGAATCTACAAGGAGATGAAATAAAAACCCTGCGGTTTGCCGATGATATAGTCGTATTAGAGGAATCATGAGAAAATTTGAAAAATGTAAAAAAAATGAAATGATCGTGGTCCTGCAGAAAGAGTTCAATATGAGGATCAATAGAGGCAAAACCAAGGTAATGTAGTGTAGTATGGGAAACAGTGGAATAACAAAGGGTATTAGACTGGGAAGGGATATTTTGAAAGAATTAAGGAATTCTGCTACTTGGGAAGCGAAATAACTAGGGATGGTAGAAGTATAGTAGACATAAAGAGTAGGATAACACAGGCAAGGAAGGCTTTCGCGAAAAAGAAGAATTTACTTACGAGTAATATAAGTATGAATATTAGGAAACCGTTGCTAAAAATGTTAGAATGGGCGCGAAACATGGACTTTAGGAGTTGTAGAAAAGAATAGAAGTCTTTTAAATGTGGTGCTATAGGAGAATGCTGAAAATCAGATGGGTGAATAGAGTAACTAACGAGGCAGTTCTAAACAGAATAGTGGAGGAACGAAGAATATGCAGAACGTTGTCCAAGAGAAGGGATAGAAGAGGCCACATTTTAAGACACGAGGGTCTTGTAAAATTAGGATTAGAGGGAAGTGTGTGAGGGAGATCAAGGATGGAATAATCTAAGAAAATTAGGGAGGATGTAAGTTGTCCTAGTTATACGGATATGAAAAGGCTTGCGCAAGATAGGTTGACGTAGAGGGTTGCATCAGACCAGTCTTAGGACTGAATACCACAACAACAACAACGTCGTTTTCTAGGTATGGATTGTATAGGTTGTATAGCTCATTATTTTATTCTCCTTATTCCTTTAACCCAGCTTGGACCATAGTTCTTCCACAGGATCGTCCTTTCGATTATCAAGTAAGTCATTAAGGTTAAATTATAAAGAGATGGTGATTCTGGATTAATAAACCTAAATATTCATGTTTAATTGGCGTCATGTGTTTAGTAGGGTTGCAATTTACCCAATAACTTTTCTTAAACAATTTCTGGCTCTCAAGAAGGCTTATTATATGAATCATGAACTGTAATTGAGCTATTAAACTATATATTAGATAACAAATTTCTATACAAATGGAAGGAACAGGAAGATATTTGTATAAGTGGTGGTATGTTTTACGATACGTTACTAAAGGTTTAGTAAAGATATTTAATGATAATGGTATTACAGTAAAAAAAACCTTTATCTCAAAGGATCAAGACTTAAAAGTTTATTTATATTATTTTTTTTCCTAACCTGTGTTAAACGTTCATTGTTATTTAAAAAAAATATTAAGTATGGAAAGTATGACATCAGTCCTTTATCCTTCTTTAAATGGTTATTTTTTCCATCTTAAAACCCGTTATTATACGGTTGAAGAATAGGTTTGTGTGCAGATTGCAATAGAAGCCATTTTATACCGTATGGGTCCTGAAAGCGGGATGTTGTCATATCAGGCTATTAAATAGAGGTGGAATTGCCGCAATAGGAAAACTGTAATGAGATCATTCTCAACCACGCGAAGCACCCAGGCAATTAATTTTAATGTCCGTGTGGGTTGTTTTAATCGAAACGAGCTGCTGAACTTATAATAATATTGCGCCCATCCTATTCTGATCTAAATGCAATTTACGACACCACACTTAAAAGTCAAAGCACTTAAGTGCGAAGCAATTCGTCAAGTTTTAGAAAATAATAACAGTAATTCCTGCTCCAATTAATAGTCGCGCGTAAAATAAAGCCTTATCAAATGTCAATTAGTTATTCATAGACTTGTCTATTAAAATATAATTATTCAAAATCCTACTGGTATGCGTTTAGTTTATCTAATAAAAGATAAAAAGAGAATGATACACAAGGAGTGCATGTATCGAAAAATCTGAAACATCTTATTGTGTTTTACTTTAAATACAGATTGTTGAAACCGTCTGAGAACAATTAAGAATGGTATTAGCTGTAAATAAATTTCGTATATGTTTTCTGTTCGCAATTGGATACGACTAATCACTTATTAGAAGTTTTTTGCTTAGTGAAATATTTGAAGAGCTTTAAGGTAATATGTATCATTTGCCATTTGCCAATTTAAGTAAGTTATTATCTAATATGAAGATCGTAGTATAA
The DNA here is from genome assembly GCA_034510155.1 of Eucriotettix oculatus. Taxonomy (NCBI): domain Eukaryota; kingdom Metazoa; phylum Arthropoda; class Insecta; order Orthoptera; family Tetrigidae; genus Eucriotettix; species Eucriotettix oculatus. The sequence continues at coordinate 68,266,618 of CM067381.1, read as the reverse complement.
AAAATTGATAAAAATATCTTAAGGTTAAGAAAAATTAAGAAATAGAACAAAAGAATTAACAGACAAAATTAAGTGATACTGCAAGTACCGCACAACGTTTTCGCAATTCATTTCGCTTTAGTCTGGTGATGAAAATTTGCAAGATCTGCAAAAACGACGCACCGTAAAAATCGGGCCAGGAACTCAATAGCGAAGCTAAAATTAGCTTAAACGCAAAATTAATAAAATAGAAACGCATGTTGTCATGCACATGCAAAATTAATTTTAAATAATGGCCACAAAGTCGGTTAAGAATTTATTGCAAACAAAAAAATTTATAGCAAATTATAATATTACCAAAACATTTTTAAAACGCAACGTTTCTTCCTCAATCCGTGGACCTCTTTAGGTGAACTGAAGCAACAATATAATAAATTCATACATAAGAGGAGATTTAATATAGCTGAGATTATTATTAATAGATGAACAATTCGATTTAATAATAATAATAATCGAATAATATCTTTCAGACGTAAGTTTATTATGTAATTGCACGACGTTTCATTACCATAGTTGGGACTTCCTCGGTGATTTCTTCAGCTGTTAAATTTTGAAGTACTTAGTTGTTTTCGTGAGAAGTCTAATTTTATAATAATATAAAGTTAACTGCCTACAGCTTCAACCGAAATGTTACTGTTGACAACATATGTTAATTTCAATGGTGGTTGGCCCATATGTGCTCAGTACTTTAATTAATCTAGTAATAATTATTTGTTTGGTAAATTTAAGAATCTTCATAGCAGTATGATAAGAATTTGAATTTCTATCTTCGATTTCTAAGACTTTAAACTGCCAATCTCTCCCACTGAAGCAACACATCTGTGATATTTTCTTTGTAGCACACGATTCCTGTCTACACTATACGCATACATATTACTTGCAGGATACTGTTTCACCCGTAACGCCCACAAACTGATCATAATTTGAGCTACATTATCTCTTAACTGGAAACAAAAAATCTCACTTCTCGACGAGGGTTGTCAGTCAAACATTAACCGACCAGTCAACCGATCTTTGAAATTCTGGTATATTTTAGATGGAAAATGAAAAATCAACATAGAAAATATTAAGAGGGGTCTTAAGATTGTTGAATCATAACTACATTTCATAGTCAAATATATTTATTTTATTCATCTTACAAATGAAATATTTCGTGAAATGAGCTAACGAAATTAAGTTGATCAAATTGAAATTTATATTTTATATAGTGAAATACATGAAATGTTATTGAACTAATTTGTTTATAGGTGAACAAAAGGACTTGATTACTTTAACACCTGCTCAGGATCTTAGCTAACTGATATAAGAGCGAGAGAGTGAGTTCATAGACGAGGAAAATGAAAGCTCCATGTCTGCAGACAAAGTCACGGGAACTAACCAGGCTCTTTCATCCTTTATGAGTCAGCTTTGACTTGAATACGAGCCTTTGCTCCACTCCACTCCATTGAAAAGAGCATTCACGTTGCAGCAGTAGTTTATCGCGATGTGCTTCCCTGTTTTTTTTTATGAGTCAAATTTCCAGGTACCGGTAAAAATGAAATTCTGAGTAAAATGGCCAAACGTTATCTTCCGTTACGATTTCAAACTCTACGGTCAGAATCGTGGAATTTAACAAAAGTCGGAAAGTGAAAGTTGACTCCACAAATTAATCTACAATCTCAGATTCCAGTAAAATTTTGGTTTTTTAGTTTGCTTTAGAAAGCTTTCATGCAATGGATTTAAGATTAATTCGTTTGCTAAATTTTTTTAAAAATAATATTTTTATTGACCACCACATTTAATGTAACGTAACTCACTAAGCACGTTTTATATTTCTAAATAAGATAAAATACAATTTCACGGTTGTTATTATTATGTTTTTCAATGCATCATAACTCATTCTATATTGATTTCTTTTGAAGAAAAATTTAAATTTGTGATTTATTTAAATAGGACGTATTTTAGTTGCAACGTTACCTTGGTAATTCTGTGTGTGTAATAAACTTCAACATTCCAGATGCAAATGAAGTTCCCCAATTTTCTTTCTTAGTTAATACTATGTATCTACCTACCTTCGTCTTTCATTGAAACCGATTATTATACTTTAGCCGTTTTTCCCGGCATCGGAACACTGACGGAGATAATGACTGCATGGTTGGAGTGGAGGATTTTTCTGGTAACAATCTTCCTCATTCAATACTGCAGAGGGAAAGTATTGGTGGAGTATGTTGTTTGGGGCCGCCGTAGACGAATTTCAGGGTTGTCAACAAAAACTTTACACTGCAAACTACAATTGATGAGAAAAAAAATTTCTTTGAGGTTTCTTTAAAGAAATTCTATAAATCCATTCCATTCAGTTGGCTAAATACGAAAAGAAAGACTATAAAATACTCAACATGTGAAGTTGTTTAAGTTTTTCAAAACAATCAACCGAATAAATGAGTGGCGGATCACTGGAAATTGGAAGATTGTTTCCTAGTCGTACCCAAAGAGAAGTAAAGTAGAAGAATACAATGAAAAATTGTAAAAACTAAATTAACACAAATATTTAGCGTCAGTATCATGGACATTTAACAAGAAAAAAAAACATTCTGAAGAATATGTACGTTGATTTTGAACTGAGCAGACATTTCGATCAACAGTTGCAATCTTTTTCTTACTAGAGCCATAATTATGATGAAAATTATTATAATTATAGAATAGTTTCTTAACATCAGAATAAATCAATGTAACACCATTAATATCCAAAAGAATTTCAAAGTTCTCACATGTCGAGACACTTTTTCCCATTTTAGGAGGTACATGTACTGGGGTCGAAGACCTTGGGCATAAGGCAAGAGTTTTCCGCTGATCCCATTGGATCAGTAAGTCAACTGCCTCCTAAAACTGGTGGAGAAACGGAGAAGGGAATGCTGCGGCTTCACAGAAAACTTATCTCCCGTCATTCGGAAGGACGTGAGATTAGTATCCAAACGCCCGACCTACCTGATGCAGGTTTTCTAGGGTTTTCCCTGCATCTCTTTAGGTGAAACACCGGGTAGGATCCTTAAACTATAGCCCGGGGACTACCTTGCTCTCCCTTCCGTATCCTCCCTTTTCAATTCCCTTCCTATACTATTAAAGGGGAGTTGCCTGTTTGAGGATCACACTCATGTAGCCTGTTAACCCCCAAAAAATAATATCCAAAATAATAGCGATTCTTTAAGTAAATTTTGAATATGTATCGTATTACGTAGAAAAAATAGAATTGAGAAGATAATTTGTAAAAAAAAATAATTCTACGTTACATATGTACAGAAGCTTCTCATTTCGATATTAATTGAAGTTTCTCAACAAAAATTTATTTTTCTCTCATTATTTACTAGTCAAATTTTGAGGAGTTTCTCAACAAAAATTTATTTTTCTCTCATTATTTACTAGTCAAATTTTGAGGAGTTTCTCAACAAAAATTTATTTTTCTCTCATTATTTACTAGTCAAATTTTGAGGAGTTTCTCAACAAAAATTTATTTTTCTCTCATTATTTACTAGTCAAATTTTGAAGAGTTTCTCAACTAAATATTTTTTCTCTCATTATTTACTAGTCAAATTTTGAGGAGTTTCTCAACAAAAATTTATTTTTCTCTCCGCATTATTTACTAGTCAAATTTTGAGGAGTTCGTTGTCTAACTGTTAATTGTAGGTTTTCGGTTCATCTCATCTAGCTTATGTTAACTTGATAAAGTCCACCAATTGATGGAGGAAACGTCGTGATTTTTAGTTAATATTTGATTGTCTTTTCTTTTTTTGGGTCATAAAATTACTGTAATACGTTTGCGTTTAAAAACATACTTATTTTCAGTGTTTTACTACATGCTTTGGATGTCAATAATTAATAGTACTTTTAACATAAGTGTAGAATTTTTTTGTGTGAAAAATTTTTTAATTCCTTAATTATTTAATACTGAAACGATAAGTAAATAAAGTCATCATGTGATACTCGGGCACGATTTCACTCTCTTAGTAACGTTACAAATCTTAATTCTTTAACTGTGTAAGTAACATTCGCCTTCAGTAACTGTAATCAGATTTGTTGTTTCTATGACCAGGAAATATACCAATTTTAAATAAATAATTTTTTTGATAGTAAATACATAAAATAGTAATATTTTTCCACGTATTCCTCTGTTTACTAATACTCCGTCTGTTAGCTTCTTAAAATAGAAATGACATAGTTGGAGGTGGTTGGTCGCTAGAGTGCCTAGAGTTTAGTCGTGAAGTAGAAGACCTTCACTTCACCGCAAAGGCGTCGTCAGACCGCAAAATTGAAGTCAGGAGGGACTATTAGTGCAACAGTGGCAGAACGGAAACTCCGCCATCTCCGCTCTGTTCCTCGTAATGCAATAAACTACAACACACAGCAGATCCCAAATGTAAGCGAATTTCTAACCTCTGACGCAAACAAGTGCAAAATTATTCGTATCGAACAAAATAACGAAAGCAAACCAACTATTATAATTTCAGATAAAATAACTGATAGTTGAAAAAATTTTTTGAACCTATGGAAATACGATATAAAATATTTGTAATAAATTGAATTACCCATATTAGCACAAAGGTTGACAACGAACTCCTCAAAATTTGACTAGTAAATAATACGGAGAGAAAAATAAATTTTTCTTGAGAAACTTCAATTAGTATCGAAATGAGAAGCTTCTGTACATTTGTAACTTAGAATTATTTATTTATACAAATTATATTAAAGCTAATTACATATTCTCAATTATATTTTTTCTACGTAATACGAAACTTATTCTAAATACATTTACATTTAATCTACACTTATGTTAAAAGTAATATTAATTATTGACATCCAAAGCACATTGCAAAACACTTAAAATAAGTATGTTTTAAAACGCAAACGTATTATAGTAATTTTATGACCCAAAAAAGAAGAGACAATCAAATATTAACTAAAACTCACGGCGTTTCCTCCATCAATTGGTGGACTTTATCAAGTATATAGCAGTCACCAGGAAAATGCCCAATAGCAGCTAAGTATGTAATAATTTAAAAAAATGTAACAATAAAAATAATTCAGTTTGAAGATCTCGCGATGTTAAATCTCCGATGTTAAATCCGCTGTCGAAAATATTTACTTGGAAAGATAAATTATAAATGAAATGAATAAAATTTATTCCTAGAAAGAAGTAATTTTTGGACATTGAGGCAGAGATGAGACATTCTACGAATTAAGTAGAAAATAGAGGATAAATGGATTACATAAATGACATGAATGTCCATGGAATGACCTTAAAAATGATTTATCAAACGTTTTAGTCGTAATATAATACTTATAAAATAAGGACATCATTTCAGTATATAAACGTAGAATTTTTTAAATAAAGAAAGAAAAAATATGATCGCGTAATTTTAAACCTCAAGTTTCCAATTTTCAATTGTTCCTTCAACGTATTTTCGGTTCAGAGTAATTTCTGTTACTTGTATCAGAAAGTCAGTGGCAACTTGTCAACAAGTTGATGAGTTGAGAGAAACTATATTAGCGTCCATAAATAGAAATCTGTCCAGCCAGAAATATGGATTTTATGTTTGTACGTCAATTAAATTGAGAGCTCTTCCGAGCCTTGTTACAGGATAACAGAAATTCCAGTTAATCACTACACTTATAGTCACGAAATCGTTTATTCGTATTCCCGGTATTTTCGTTGTCGTTACACAATGTAATAAGTCTTCCACATCTTACTGCTACGAAAAAAAAAGCTTGATTTCAAATTATTCGCTACGGACATAAAAGTTTTGTCTGGGGAACTCATAAATTAATCTGTGACGCTTTTATGATAATATGTAGCAAATGATGAACCCAAATAGGCCTAAGTTACAAGGAAATGTAGACTCGTAACGGTCTTGAAAATATTAACAACATTTATGCACTAAAATTAATAATAAATGAGGACACAAATATATGTTACGAAACACTGCAAGAAATTACGCTTTCATGCTTGAAATTTCTCAATGAGAATAAAAATTAAAAAAGGTGCATTCTGTATACATATTACGCGTTAACTTTTTAGTATTTAAAGTTTAATGATCGTCCTACATCTAGGTCATTATCGACATAATTTTAGCTAATAAAATTTATTTTTACAAAGAATTCAACAAAAAATAACAAGTTTATTTCCTCGAGGAATTCCATGAGTATGAACAGCTACTGGTGTTAGAGTTGAACTCTTCCGCGGTAAAATTTGTCATCCAAGACACCACCTAATAGCATTGAGTCTCTGCTACTTCTACTTACTAAGGGTTCCTGGTACAGAGTGAACGGAAATTCTTAACCCACATTCCTGGAGGTGAGTTAATCTCATGGTTTGAAAAGATCAAGCTAGCCGGAAAATTTAACATTTTTTGGTTGCAAAATCTATTCGGATTTTTTTTCCTTGAGTTATTTTAAATATATAACATATGTATAAAATGTTAAAGAATTTTACTGGCTAACATCTGATAGCCGTGGTACAAAACTTGCCTAGGCAAGGAAGATTGAGGATTGACAGGAAAATTTGTATGAGAAGGACAGAGCCTTGGAATTACTCCGTATGGTCCTCATGGAAGTAAATATCCATTTTGACGAAGTTTTCAATTAACATATTGTCGTATGTGCCTTAACGGCTGAAAATATCATTATGGCAGAATTGATGATCCCCGTGATCGTATAGGATGCGGCGATGTTCTTGATGATTACAGAGGTTTCTCGATGTCCGGTAGTCTCCCATGATATCTCCACCGTAGAAAATATATACTTGGAGAGATGGATTATAAAAATTACTGAATAAAATTTATAAGTTGAAACAAGTAATATTTGAGCATTTAAGCAGATTTGAAACACGTGATGAAGTGTTGTTACCCCATCCATCCACAGTTATTTCTAGAGGACACTGGGTAATCGACCAATGAAAAACAGTCCCTTTAAGCCTAGAATTAAATGAAACAATTATGATTGACTTCCATGTACAGAGACGCGGATCTTCGTGGGATATTTCAACAACTTAGAATAATTATCTCGTCAATAATGTCAGGAATCACTGAGTAACTATTTTTTATATTTCATATAGTTCCGCCACTCATTCTCAGCGCAATCAAAAATGTTATTTATTAAAATAAGGTAAATTAAAATTTAGCTATTTGGATATTAAAATTAGTCTTTAGTCACTGTACTGTGTTCCTAATTGAAAATAATTCCACGTAAATTTGAGGAGCAAATATCTACTGTTTACAATATTTAAAAGTTAGTAAATATTCAAGTCTGTACTTCACAGTCTTTTAAGGGCATCTTGTCAGTCTCGCCATTGGATTTGTAACGGTCAAACACATATACTCGGATTACGGCGGTTTAGGAGTCAAAGGAAAAAAAGATATTATTTGGAAAACAGGGGTAATAAAATCCAGACATACGGACGCCGCGACCGTTGGAATGTAGAGACGGTGGCGTGGATTTCCCCAAAAATCTTGGGGGAGAGGGGCAAACTATTCTTCCCAGAAAAGTGTAACTATAAATATGATTGGTTAATATCCATCCCTGCTATCCTTAGGATATGAATTAAAGAAGTGTGGAAGTGGTATTAAAAATCCTGGCAGACGGGGAGAGAGGGTAGATTGAGGAGACGAGAGTGGTTGAACAGATAAAATTAATGGCAAATTGTGATATTTAAGCGCAAATGATCACATTATCGGACAGATAGTCTGAGGAGACGAGGCGAAGATTTGGAAATTGTCGTGAACCAGGGACGATAGGAGCGTTTGCGAGGCGTGATGGGGAACGACCAAAATAGGAGGAAATAGGAGCGAGAGAAAAAGAAGCTGGAAGGTCCATTATGCTGACACGGTAATTAACTCTGTAACTTGCTTGCTGATTTCCTATACTGCCAGGTCCAAATTTTGTGTGAAATATGTCCGTTTTATGAAAATACACGACCCTGAGTGTAGAGATTCAGAATTCATATTTTTATGTAAATATATATTGTGTTTTATTATAAAGAATTGACGACTGATAATGTTAACATTGGTACATTTTAAAATTTATGTTAAGTTATTAAGTATAAAGTAAATTTTTTTCGTTATTAACATAGAAGTTCATTCTTAATATATTAATATCATATTATTAAATAAATGATGCAACTGCAATTCATTTCATATTTAATAATATATTAAATTACCTGTCATATCGCAGAATTTAAGGAAATAAAAATTCTTATTGTCTTAACAGTTTTTATACAAAAGATGCTGATTTACCCTGTCTTTTTCCTTGCGTGACGAATAATGAAGTAATGTTGCCAAACAATGTAATTATTTTAAAATATGATTAAAAACTTGATTTTTCGTAACATTGATTCATTTCCATTGATTGTCAAATGATAAAATTTTATATTATCCGCCTCTTTGTCGGTCAATAAACTAACAGCAATGAGAGTGATTATCATCATTACAGTAACTGCTAAGAAATAATCTATCAGTGTAGCTTTCCTATTGGCTTAATAAATCAAATTTATTACAGTGTTGGTAATGTCGTATGCTGATTTACAGCAGAGTGTTTCTAATTGCTACGTAGAACTGTGTTTAATTGTACGAGGTGTGATGTAAGCGCTACGTGGTGTGGGATGCACCTGCTCTGGCATTTCCATAACAATATTACTGTTGCAGCAAGTGCAAGGTCTTCCTCGCAGCAGGAGTGCCAAACAGGTTTCAAAACAAGACGAGATATCTACGTGAAATATTGAAAAATCCTAGTGTATTGACATTAAACTGTTAATCAAAAAAAAATAGTACTACTTAAAAGGAGAAATATTTTGACTTAGTGAATTGAGTTAAGAGCCATAAATAAGTCGTTCAGCCTATTAGCGTAGTTTACGGCTAGGAAGATGTATGTAGTTCTAATAGCGTATCCATAGTTGCCGTCGAGACCGTCTTAAAAGGATTTATTGTCCTTTAGGATAGAAATCGCGTCGGCATAGTAAAATTTCTCGTACTTGTCAACTGATATCGCGTTATGCTTTATTTTGACGTGAAGGGTCTTTCCGATTCTTCACCCGGCAAAAAGTAATATACAGGTGCTAGTGAGGAATATTTAAAAATTTAAGAAGAAAAAATTCTATACAAGACTCAAAATATTTATAATGAACCTACTACAGATTTTATCATTTTTGGGACATCAGCACGTAAAAGGAAAATAATTTTTGGACTCATTTTCACGTAACTAAATAGTAAGTATACTATGTTTGTTGCGCACATCTCTATTTATTTTATTGAATTTATTTTTATATATATAAGCAACTTAACTGCGTTGTTTGAGTGCCGGCCAAAATGCGTTGTTATCCCAATTATTTAATTATTATGTTATTCTAAATTTAATCTAGGGATTATGTTTGCGATAAGTGTGCGGCTGATGCAAGCATGGTCAGAATCAGCCAAAGAATTCTGGGAAAAAGCTTGCGTCTAAATATAGTCAAGTTCCCAGAAACCTTCTCATCCCTGCAGACTCAGCAAAATTTTTCCTCCGCCAACCAGGAAACGTTTAACATATTTCGCTGAGGATGCTTCAGGCCGGTTTCCACCAATCAGGGAGCCATAAAAAAAAGGGAGAGTAACTAGCAAAAATTTTTTGGAGAAAGTAAGATATGACATACTGGTTCTTGGAGATAACTGGATGGAGAAAGAGTCGGCGGAAGAGGCGAGAGAAGCAGAAACCACGTGGCTGAAAAATCCGAGTGTTGCCAAATTCCTTGGGCAGGTATCCCGTTGGTTAGCCAAGCAGTGTCGCCACAATAAGTTTAATTATTGCCTTTTTTAATAAAATTTCATTTTTCTTTAATTCGAGTTTCCACCACTTTCATGTTGAGCAACCAGCAATTATATTTTAAAACAGAATTTTTTTCTTGTAAATATGTCTTTTTAAAAATTTAGTTGAATAAATTTAATGCTGTAATTTTAATTTTGATTTTATTTAATTTAATAATGAAGTGGTGTGCCATATGTTTAAAATAAGGTTTCTTTAATTTTTTTAAATAATCATTATCACAAATTTGTTACAATGTATCATATACAAATTTATTACATTGCAAATATTTTATATATTCATTAAATTTATGTCAGATAAATATAACTGGCAATATTACGTATGATTTTTCTCTGTTGAATATCGAGTATAACAAAACGGTTATCGTAAAAATTGTTACAGAACAGTAGTACAAGAGCAATCAATTTGAGGGAAAGTTTCTGCAAATTCCTTTACGTTCCACGTGTCACTGGGAGATAGCGGATTTGAGATTCTCCTTGGAAGAGTGTCCGTAGCAGACCGCGTGTCTCAACACTATCGAGTGTGTGTGCGTTGCCAACAGCAGATAACAAACAATCCAGAGAAGTGCTTTCTTATCACGCAACTCAATATGCAAGCGGTTACATGCTCGCGGTCCATAAGCAACAAGTAAAATTTATTGGATAAATTACTATACATTATAATGAACAGGTGTTATCGGTATGAATAAATACGATCAAGAAAAGAAACCGTAATCACGAAAGGAGAAGGACAAAGATGCAGTCTGTCGCACATGCTGTTTTACTTATATATAGATTTAGATTTATTGTTGTTTCCATTAATCCTCGATTGAGGAAATAGGATACGTCATACATTAAAAATTAAAAATGAACAAAATAAAGTAAATAATTAAAGACAAATAAACTTAAAATAAATTAGTAAAAGAAAGTGTATATAGACAAAAGTCAATATAAACACAACACGGACACACACTGGGAAACACAAACAAGCACACACTGAGGAACACGCAATGGAGTTTTAACTACTTGGACCAGGAAACTGTCCTTGCTCCAGGCAATACATGAAACAAACAAACAAAAGATCAGAAAAAAACTGAATAGAAATTTTAAAGATATGTTATGTGCTATTTTATAAGGCAGCTCATTCAACACTTTTTGCAGGAACCTTGATTTAAATACTAGAAGGACGATTAAGAAAATCCTGTACCGAGTAAAACAGCAGCGCCATTTAAAAGAATAGTTTTACTCTGCTTCACGAAGCTTTTGTAGTTACTATTTTTAACCTCTGGCGGAAGGAAGGAAGGCTGTTGTATAAAATTATCCCCGGGGGTATTGTGAATACTTTTCTGGTGTAGAGCAAGGCGATGCTTGTCCGACCTTAGAGCTGAACGATTTCTAGTCGCGCGCGTATTCATGAAACTCGCCATTTGTTTGAAACAAATTAGTGTTTCGCTTTACAAACTTTAATATTTCATAAATATATACGCTTGGTAAAGTAAGTATTTGCAAACTTTTGAAGAAAGGTTTGCAACTCGATCTAGAATTCGTGCTAGAAAGTATCCTAATTGCACGCATTTGAAACTTATAGAACAGGCGATGAAGAATGTTAAAACGGAATATGGAAAAGGAATCATACTGTAAGGAGAAGAAATTAAAACCAGACGCTTTGCCGACGATATTGTAGTATTAGTGGAGTCATACGAAGACTTGGAGACCATAATAAATGGCATGAACGGAGTCCTGGAGAAGAATTTCAATATGAGTATTAATAGAGGGAAAAAATTAAATTTCTTTCAAAATATTAAACACAAAGTTAACTTCCTGGAAAGACATAATGTTATCTACAAAATTAATTGTTTGGCTTGTAATTCATTATATATCGGACAAACTAAAAGAGCTTTAAAAACTGGTATTAAAGGGCATAAAAACAAATTAGACATTCAAAACTACACATTTGTGTCCAAACACATAGATATTAATAATTTTAGACGAAGAAAATAATTACTTCTCCAGAATTATGGGTGAAATGTTGTGTATCAGGTCCAACTATTATGCAATGAAGGTTAAAAATTACACGAATAATTCGATAAAAGTTTAGGATATTCTTTCGTTGTAGTAGTTTAATTTTTTAATATTATTCTCCATTGTTAAAATTTAACTGACCAAACCAGTCATTGTTACTACATTTTGGCAGTAACCGTCAGGGTCCATACGCGACTCTAAATTCTCCACATGTAATTAATGTAATTTCTGCTATTGTGAATTTAATTATCTTTTCGGCTGAGGGAGTCAAGGAGTAAATATGATGAACTGATAAATTTGTAAGCTTTAAACCATGTTATATATATATATAAATTAAAAGATTGTAACATAGAACTCATGACATAGTACGCATGAGGAAGTCTCAAAAAGGAGACGAAACGTCACCTTTGAATAAATAGTGATAAATGTAGATGCTGACTTATTGGCCGTATTTTTATTTATTTTTAATAATCATTTCCTAATATTCACACTTATATTACCCATATGTAAATTCCTCTCATTTGCGAAAGCCTTCCTTGCCTGTGCCATCCTATTCTTTATGTCTACTATACTTCTACCATCTCCAGCTCTTATATTGCCCAAGTAGCAGAATTCCTTAACTTCCTTCAAAATATCTGTTCCCAATCTAACACCGTTTGTTATTTCTCTGTTTCCCATACTATACTCCATTACCTTTGGTTTCCTTCTATTAATCCTCACATTGTACTCTGTCGTCAGGACCACGTTTATGCCTTCATTATGGTTTCCCAGTCGTCTTCTGAGTCCCCTAAAATACAATATCATCGAAAAACCTTAAATATATATATATAGTAACATGAAAAGTTACACTTAACAATGCAGGCCAGCTTGTGAGTTGCAATTGTTGAGGAACTGACGCAACCTGGGCCAACAATGTGGTCTGGCGAGTTTGAGAGTCGTCATGGGGTAGTGGAAGGAGCAGGTTGTGTCGGCGGGACGACGAGAGAATGACCACGCCCTGCAGATATAATTATTTTTCATGCTCTGATAGGAATTAAAGCTACTAAAATCCATTTTTGGTATTTTTTATGAAAAATACCTGGCGCCCTAAAGGAATAAGAAATCCTCGAATATGCAGGAACGACGAATCCGCTACAATATATATAAGTTAAACAGCATGGGCAACAGACTGCATCCCTGTCTTACTCCTTTCTTAATTTGCGCTTTCTTTTCTTGATCTTCAATTCTAATTACAGATTCTGTAGAGGTTATGGATAAGCCTCCTTTCTCTACATTTTATTTCTTGTATGTAATCAATAATTTAATATCTACAGCATCCTTTAAAGAATGTCAACATGTGATTAAACCATCCTTTCTGCAACTCCAACCGTCCACGTTTAGTACCCATATAACTCTACACTCTATATGAACATTTTTAATAATGATTTATCTGAGTTATCTGTTCAAAAAATGTGTTTTTAACTTCCCAACTATCCATATAACACGCACATTAATGAAATAATTGTAAATTATAATAATATATAATATGTTGTCCAAGTTAGGAATATGCATAAGATATGCATAGAGGTTAGGGCAGCCATTATAATTTTTTACCATGTCTGTATCGTTCGTTTAGATGACCAGCCTTCCGTCTTATTCATCTATAATCTTTCGAGTCCAGTGTCCTTATTTTATAAAAATTTAGGCTCAATTAGGTTGAGGCATAAACATATTAATTAAATTTAAAATTGTAATTCGTATTTTTTTTAAACTGAAAATATTAAAATTATATTTCTATAGTGGCATATTTATACGTAAAATTAATGTCAACAAAATCTACTCAACTTTGACAACGGTTATAAAAAAAATGTTGTGAAAAACGTTTTGCCAAAGTGAGATATAAGCGCTAACAAGGAGTGTAAACCAGCCGAGAAGCTATTTGGCTTAGAGGCTCGGCGTTTATTACCGTTTATTAAAGTAAATGAGATTTGTAAGTAATTGGTAAGTGGCCCCGACCATCCATTAGATCCCACGTGGAAGCGTTTTAGGAAAACAACGAGATTCCAAAGTCCATATTGATTTTGAAAATCCAAACTAACAAAAACATTTTATTTGCAGGAAAATAATAATTTATCATTTTTACAAGTTATTTTTTTTAGTGGATGTAAGTCAAAAATGAGAAAAATTATTGACTTTTGTTTTCAATTGAGCCCTATTTAGGTTTTCAGCCTTATTTTGTATTATGAAGGTGTGTGATACTGACGTATAATGGATGAATTTTTTGTAACTCCAACTTTTTAGAAACATGTAAATTGAGGGTAAACCGCATTGTGAGCGCAGGAAGGTAAAGGAAAGGGCGATGTAGGAGGAAACGAGGTGAGAGTAGAAATCCGTTGATAGGAAGAGGAATTAGAGTCGGATGTGAGACAGTTCGCTACGCTGAAACGGAAGCGGAGCGGCATTGACAAGAGAGGAAACGTCGGAAGACGTTATCGAAGTCGTAGACGAAGTACACGTGTAAGATCTGACCTTGTGATAGACGGTAAATACAGAGAGGTGCAGCAAGTGGAACTGCAAATATGCTGCAATTACGTAACGCCTCACAAACACCACTCAGCGAAAATGTTCTGTGTGCCGTCTTCTGTTCTAGGTTACAATGGCTATATTCGATTACGCCTAGAATTGAACCTTCTTCCTGATTTCTATACAAATAAGTGCACGTGATTGAACAAGTGAACCCTAGGTTTCGTCTTGTTATAATGTTCTACAAGTTTTAATTTATGTTACTTAATTTATTAACTTTTTCTACTATTTCTTATTCAGTCCACCTACTTTTATAAACACCTTAAAACGGAAGTATTTTAATTTCGTTAAAAGGCCATTTTAACACGGTTTACTATAGCTCAAAAACATTTTATTAATCAACAAAAAAACAGCGTTTCTGGGTAAGAAAAATAATAGCGAATCAATACAAAAAAAATTATCAACTGGCGCGTTTTACTCTGTTCAGGAACTTCTTGATCGTTCCTCTAATACTTGAAATTAATTTTCCTGCAAAAGTATTGAATCTGTTGCGTTGTAATATTGCCTATTATTTTAAAACTTTTGTATATTTTTTTTGGCTGTTTTATTTATTTATTTTTTGTTTCATATGTTGCCTGGAGCTCTTACGCCATGCGTCAAAATAACCTATGGTGCCATATTTTTGTTGTTAAATGAAGGGTAAATTTGAAAATCGATGACGTGTCTGAAAAAAGAAAATTGTACGTGCCAACTGTGGCACGAGTGTTTAATTAATTACTATTAAATTTTTTCACAAAATTTTATACAGTTTCTTCCGTCTCCCACAATTTCTTAAAGGGAGGAAGGAAATGTTATTCATATTGCTGAGTGGAAACATTATTTTTTTTGTTTTTTTACACAACGCGTAACAAAGTAATTTTTTAGTAGTATCAAAAATATAGTCATTACCGACTTATTCAATTTTAAATAACGTATAAACTTTTAGTTGTAAATTTTCTATATATAATTTTAAAAATAATATTTATGTTTCTTTACGTTTATTATTAAACTTTTACAAAAATTTGTAATTTGAAATGATGTAAATTTTACATGAGTTCCGGTTACCTTAATTATTATTTGTTACGCTAAATAAAATTCTGAAATGTATAATAAGTGAAAACGTTTATCAATGAATTTTACGTTATGGAGGACAAATTTTTTAAGTGTTCTTTTAACGTAGGAACAGAACAACAGCCAGCCTGATGTCAGCACAAAAATATGTTTAAACGTACTTAATAAAATACTTTTTGAATTATTATAATATTAAAATGGTCTCTTATACCTTATCTTATTAATAAAAAGACAGACCTCAAATTAAATGTCTGTAAAACGGACTTGAGCAATTTCTGACTGTATATTCATAACATCTGAAAAACCAACGTTTCAGTACCAGCTTCTACATTATTCAGTTTTTTCTGCGGATAATTGACTTTTTGTCATGAAAACATAATTTAACAATAATGTAGTTAGAAACAGAATCGTATCAATCTAATGTTATGCAACTGAGAAGTATCTAAATTTTCATCACATACTGAACAACTATTATATATAACGTAATATTACGTATTTGTGATAATGACACAATTTAATATCAGTAATTTAACGTAGAAAAAGCTTTAAGAAGGAAAAACAGGTACCTAAAAGTTTTTTTTAATATAGTCTGAAATTGATCAATAAATTGATTAAATTTTCACAAAAAACTGTGTATAGTTAAACCTTTAAAATAAAACATCATTTTAAAATATATTAATAATGATGGAAATATATAATAGTTAATTCTGAAAACCTCTAAATCTTGACAACTGTTAACTAGTTGATTCTGAAAGCCAGTACATTAGAAAAAATAATAATTAGTACAAGTAAAAAATAAATAAATGGGTTTGTTTGAGATATTATTGTCGTGCCTAGGCGGGTTTGGAAACAATATGGCGTGGCCAACTACTTTCAAATTGGACTCTCATTTTAAAAAGCCGTATAAAAGAGGATCTGTTTCCTTTCTACCAAATATTTCATTCCGTGGTTATCGTAACTAGTCATTCAAAAGTCGCTAACGAGATTTTAAATGAATTTCTTTTCCAATATTTCCCTCCCACGGAGAGAACTTTATAGATGCACCATTGAGGTCCTGTGAGATAAAAGAAAACTGTTACAAGGACCTCGCTAGAGGAAATGCGTCACACCACTGAAATTGATAATCGTAAATTATTAGTCCCAACGCACGAGATATTTATGCTTATTTCTATGGGAGAGCCATAAAAGCTTTTTATGGCTTTTTATTTCGATGTGAGACGTTCGCGGAGGTCGTTATCCCAGGGACGGAATTAAGTGGCAGGAATAATATGTTAGGAACACTTGACTCTAGTATATTTCTGCATCTTCTTATCTGCAGTTAACTGAAAAACTTTATGTTTCTTATAAATGACTAGAAATGGGAAATAAAGAGGACTAAAATTAAAATGGAAAGTGACTTGTTTGCTGCCGAGGCGAGAGATTCTCTCTTTGATTACATAAGAGACCTTGTGCAGCCACAAAACTTGATGATTCTAGAGAAGGCGGTGGACAGCAGCGTCAGAGTATTTATTAAGCGTGTAGCAGATACTTAACAAAATAATTAAATAATTTTAAAAATAACAGGACCATATTTTTCAGATATTTTATTATCAATTACATGAAAATCATAATGGGGTTATTATTTAAATTACTTAATGTGCCTTAGGACGTAGTATAATAATTTAATTTATTAAAAAAAACGTCACTTAATAGGGGTCCTGCGCTGTATTAAAAACAAGTAAATTAATTCAAGAGGACGATTTTTAAGTATCAAAGTTAATTATTTATTTGCGGTATCTACGTTCAGCAGAGATTTCGTTCACTAGACGAACCTGTTTTATCTTCATTCCTGTCTTGATTCAGGTTACTAGACGACCGGAACGGGTTGAATTGTAGATTTTCCCTCTGCTGACGGAAAGTGGGATGAACCTAGTACTGCCAGTGATTGAGGAAACCCCATTTTTTCGTCCTTCTTACCTCTAGTCTTCCTTGTTCTCGTTACCTTCTCACTAAAGAGCAAAAATTCACACCTCACTTTCAACTCTTGTATCGCTCTCCAGCTTCCTCCTCCGTTTTATGTCCTGATCAACTCTCCTCCATTCCACCTCGCCTTCTCAACGTCTTGAACAACTCTCCTTCTTTACCTTCTCACCCTCTCAACGTCTAGAACTATTTTCAATATTTTTATCATCTTCTCGCCTCTCAGATAAACTCGTACATCCCTTCTGCAAGATAAAATGCTATGCCGCCAATCCTCATGAGTCCTTCATCCAGCGCGAGAAATTTTCCGCGACACAGGGAACAGTGTCCTTCGAAAATTTTGAAGGGTGAATGCTCCTTCAGAAAAACAAGCTTAAAATAATAAATCCGCATCAGACAGGCATGTTCCACGTCTGGCAGTCTGGCGCCGGGAAAAAACCACTTCTTACCTGCCTGTCGCCGAGCCATAATGTTCTTAATGAACCTTTAGATCATTCAAAAATTTGAATAAAATTAGGGAGCGGCCCAACTGCGCTACACACTATCTTAAATCTCACACAATTTCTCCACATAGTCATCGTCGATATACAGGCACTTGCCGTAACGGGAAAACAGTTTTCGGTGTGACTTCGCCTGAGATCACATACAATCGGCAGCACCGCGGCTCTTCGTCCACATTTCACGATCAATCTGATCTACTTCTTCACATTCCATTAATTGTCGACGAATATTTTCTGGCGTAATATTTCTTACATTCAAGATACAAGCCTCTGATCAGACGACACAATCAACAGATCGTTCGTTCGTTTTGAACATTTACAAACTATCAAAATAAATCATAAAGTGACGATGCTTTGACTATGTAAAATGACTGCAAAATAATGTTCAGTTATTTTGAAATAAATTTAATGACTTAATTTAAAATCAGCCCTCGTATTTACAATTAAACTGAATAGATAAAATATTTGAGCAGGGCTATGCTGATTAAATGACAGTATCATCAACCCTGGTAATGCAATTGTTTTTAATTTATAACTCACGTAAACTTTCAAATGGAAATTATGCGTGCGGCGGCTGCTGAATAAAAAATGGGTGTTTCAAGATTGAGAGAATTAGTATTATTTTCAATGTGAATAATTTCTGAAACTCATTCAGATCTATAATTGTCTTTATCTATAATTATCCCTGATGAATGAATAATCGGTGCTAAAAATGTGTTTGTGAATGTCAGATATGATATGTTAATGATATATCTGTGTTCCCCATATCTAGTAATAATAGTTGTTTTGCTATGGTCTATGCATGTGAGTTTATATGAGCTTGCCCTTAATACTATTATAATACTAATACAATTTTTACTTTTAATAATCTCAGACTACTCACTAATACCTATAGTTAATATCGTTATTGTTAATATACTAATATTAAATGTACAACAACTCGATATAATTAATATAGTGTGAATAAAACCACAGAAAAGTTGTCTCAATGTATTTATTCTCAGAACGTTTCGGCCATAGCCATTATCAACTGTAATTATAATACATATACAAGATTATTTATAACATGAAGGATATATTTTTACAATTGGCAACACCACATTATTCCATTTTCACATCTTTTACCTGGATTTTTCCTCTTAGCGTCTTCTTTGCTTATACTATCATACAACCATTACGCTTGTGGTTGTCTTCCGAACTGAACCACGTGTCGGACTGAAGCAGATATTCAAGTATAATTTTTAATTGTTTGCTTTGATCTTATTTATTTTTTTAAAACAACGTAAAATCGTCATCGATGCTATTACTAATTTTATATTTTTTTATATTTTATACAACCCCTTTTTTGGTAATTTATTTTGTTGAAAAATAATAAATATAATTAAAATGCCATAATTGAAAAAAATAATATTTTATTTTTATAATATTTGAAATAACCAAAGCCATATCTGAGGATCGTATTTTTTAATAATATCCTTTGTTCTTTGGTGAGTCCTGGTCGTGTTCCGGGACAGAGGGAAACCAGGGACATGACCATCGAGTGCATCGGGAAGCGCACAGATCTGATTTCTCATTAACCCGGATCTAGGAAATTCTTTGTTCTGTTCGTGTGAATTGCCCTCTTACGGTCATTAGCTCCTCGCGTGCGGACGCGCTTCTTGTTTCCACTTTATCAACGTTATTTGCAGATCCGTTTCTAGTTTTGAACTTCCTACGGAAACGTGCAAAGTCGGCGGCAATATTTCCGCTGACTGCAGCGTGGATTCAAACTCAACCAGAATAGAAATCTACACGATATACACAACTATTGTATGAAATAGAAATCTATGACTCATTTTTTACTTGAAAATTCTCGTAAAACAATAGTACAGATTCATTTTTGGAAAGTCAAAAATGTTTTCTTAATTGCTGTAATTATTTGAAAACACGTTTCCTGGGCATCCTGGATATAGACTAAGCCAAATACTTTTAAATTAGTATTAAATTATGGATTGGTATGAGGTTACATAGGCCTACAATAGCATACATTGACTATTTAAATTTTCTAATTGTAATATAACCAATAATTTAGGATCTACAGATTCCTTTAAAGCATGAAAAGTGTGGCTAAATAAAAATGTGCGTAACCCGGGTTATATAAGCCCGCTACAGAATTTAATTCATCTGTAATCTTTTGTCAACACGTGATTAAATCGTCAGCGAAATCATCACTTTATATTGAAAGTTTACATTTTCACGTCCCCCCACCCTGTGAGAGTTAATTTCACCATAACAAGTCTGATGACTCCCAATACCTTAGTCTAGTCAGGAAATCTACTCCACAGTATCCTAAAAAGAGTCAGAAAACTGTACAATTAATTCTATGGTGCGGTAAGGAAGACTAAAATACTCCCGATACCCCAATTGTGTCAAATATACTCCCGGTAACTTGAATAACTCAAAATATTCTCAGAGTCGTAATAAATTTAGTAATATTTCCGAAATACTAATAGAGGTAAGAATGGTCACACCAACCTCGGTTGTTCTCGCATTGTTTCTATATAACAGACCTTCATGCTCTCCCTCTCCCACCCTGCGGCTGAACTGTATGTTGAATGACAGAAATAATCCCCAGGATTCGACACTATGCTCGGTTATTTTCGCGTTATCAGATTATTAGATCAGTACAAAGCAATTCAAGATGTATGATCTTCAAACGTTGGATTCTCTTGAGAATCTATGGAAAAATTCATTTATAATATTCTATTTTACGTTTTGTATTGTTCACACGTCCAGTTTATTCATTTGAAAAAATTATATTTATTTTTTTGTAATTTTGAGTGTTCGCCACCTGTCAAAGTGGATTAAACACATACTTACATGTATACACAAACATAAATGTTTTATACACAAGAATTTAAAGATTTATATGCTCAACAGGTCAATATATTTGATGGATCATTTTCCCTAATTTTACAAAAAAAAAAGTTTAATTGTGTAGAACGAAGGACTATTAGTTATTTCATAATACATGGTTATTATTATAATTTAATGTTTTAATAAATATGTGTAATAATTTGAACCAAACTTGGTACACATGCCACTTACGATCCAGGAACAAACACTCTGTGGGTAAGGGTGGGAGTTATTTTGTTTCTAAATATGAAAAAGCGGACAATACTGTTAACTGAACCTCTGTGATTTATAGTGTCACTATCGAATAATTTAGAGTCTCATTTCAACCTCTGATGGAGAACGCCTCTAAGGGTGGTAATTGAAGGGGAGAAGAATTAATGCAATTCCAACAGATATTGGTGTCGAATCGGAAGTTATATTAGTCGCTGAGTTTAAATAGAACATTCATGGTTTGTTAGGAGTAGAAATGAATGTGGGTGACAAAGTGTTCGTCATACACTATGCGTAGAACAATTTCAACCCAATTTTTTACACATTTCAATTATGATTTGGGTGTTGGGGTGAAACACTCCCTCAGCAGCTGGATGTAGTATGCACCCATATTAAATGTAGAACAACCAGTATTAGCTTCGAAGAACTTGGATTATGTAATTAATGCAGTATACCAAGTCGCTAATGATCCTAGGGTGTAAGCGACTCTAACCATTAACATAAAAAAATGCAACCCCTTGGAACAGTTGTCAATTATGATCATGTAGGACCGTTCTAGCCCTTTTATGGGTAGGGGAGGAAAGGGGTTGCATTTTTTATGTTAATGGTTATAGTCACACCCTAGGATCATTAGCGACTTGGTATACTACATTAATTACATAATCCAAGTTCTTCGCAAGTTGTCTCGAATAGGATTGTGTTTCAGTTTTAAAATATACGGAAACGACATATATTGGCATCAAATAAATATCTCATTCCCTCAGATTCATAGTTTCGATGTAATAATTTTCTAATACTAGCCCGTAATGATATGAGGTTAATACTGTCGTTTACTTTATATTCTGATTATAATTCTGACGTTCCTAAATTTATCGAGCTTATTATTCATTCTTCATGACGGACTATTATAATAAAGTTGCCAATAGTTAAGTGCTGTGAAGGGTTTTATTAAATTATTATATTTTAATAAAAACTGATTATTACGTGTCTATTTAATTTTCTGAATTTATATCAGTAATTATTTTAATATTAGGAGTTTTCTGACAAAGTTTCGGAAGTGGAAATAGCGCTTGGGTGGGAACCGCTAAAAAGCCAGGACGTATAAAATGTAATTTCTGCACATAAGACGCCCATTATTGAACGTTTTGAATTCGTTACTACAGTTGCCAATATTTTTTTTTTGCAGGTGAAAAGTGAAGTGTTTGAGACAGGAAAGGGTAGGGAGGTTATTGTTCTCCTTAATGAGGCGTGTGTATGTAGGAATAGAGAGAGAGAAGGCAGGTGCTCCAGGGCCTTTGTAGCGGACGCATTCAAGCGTCAGAGCCTAGGAACTTTCCACAAAGCTCGGGGAATTCCTGGCCCACGACGAGAACACTTGAGGAAGGTCAGTTTATGCAGCTGTTTTCAGCACGTCAGCTGCATCCATAACGTGTCCAAGTCTTTGACGTCAATTTGCGCCTCCTGCTGCTGCGTCGTCACAGACGTTACGCACTGTAATTTACTGAACCGACGAAATAGTTTCACGGTGGCTCAACAGTTCAATGACCATATATATATACATGCGAAACAGATTTGAAAGTTTCGCTACTGCGTGCAGTTTGAACCATGCCAAAATTAAATTATTTACATTAACATTGATATTAATACCAAAAAAAATAGTCCCCGATTTTAATTTTCATCAGGTGTATAGCATAATTGTCGAAAAAGATTACACATTTAACTTTTGTGGTAAAACGTCTTGTATTATGTTGATTTAGAAAAAAATAAAACCAATATAATATTTGGTAATTTTTAAAACTGCTCCTTCAACTGTCTTTAGACCGATTAATCTTCAACTAAAATATATATTCATTTATTTTAATTAATTTTGAATTTCTCGGCTATAAAATTCATCAAACATTTATTACACTAAATTTTCTAGTTACTTTATGAACATAACATACTCAAAAATATTTTACATTAAAGTTACAATTTTTTGCAATTTTTTTTACATGTTGTATGCTTATATAATTAATCCTTCGGTTTAGTTATTTTAATAATGTCAAGGACACGTGTTTCATTTGTTTTTTCTCTACTGTCGACAATACTGTTTCAATTTTCGTTAGTATATAAAGCTTTCAAAAGTTATGTTTAATTATATTATTTTCTTTATATAGCTTTGATACTTTATTAAAATCGGAACAATCATTCAGTAGCTTACTATGAACATATATGGACGTGTTGAACGTCAACACAGATTTAATGTTCAGTTTAATTAATTTATGTGATTGTTTTTTCATACCGAATATTATTTAATAGACAGGAACATCATATTGTATTGTAGGATATTTTAGGACCAATATTTGATATCATTATATTTTCAAGAATCCATTCAAGTGTTTACTCAATGCCATTTATTTAATTTTTAAAATACTTTGTATTAAACTTAACAGACGTAGGACTGTTTAATTAACATAAGAAAAATAAAAATCTTCCAGTAAAAATTTTATTACTTAATTTCTCATTTTTTTGAAAAACTTGAGTCTATTTATATTCCTTATAATATATTTTATTCAAAATACGAATTGCGAAACCCCTAAAGGTGTTTCAGCTTTAGAAAGGATACATATTAGGCTAATTTTAATGACATTCTATGATTATAGAAGGTTCCAAACTAGTACAAGTCATTCAACAGAAAGAAAATTTTATTATTCTGCTGTTAAATAAGACAATAATTTTTTATCTTTTCTGTCATAATAATTTTTTTTCATAGAAAAAATAACAAAAATATCATTTTTACACGGTAAGGATTACCTTTAATATATGTTAATACTTAAAAAACAAGTGTAAGTTCTTCTGTTAAAGTTACGTAATTTGTTGAAAACACAATAAAATACGTCTCACTTTTGAATTTACAATTTTGTCATTCCTTCTAGTGACAAGCGAATATATTAATTTTCTGATATTGAAAGTGAAATTTATGGGGAAAAAAAATTCTTAAGAATTAGTCGTTTAAAATTTCTGTTCATTCATCTGTTAAGGAAGTTTGTTACTGATAGTGAATATGCTCAGAAATTTTAATATATCTTAAATCATTTTATGCCTGAATTACTAAGAGATAATTTAGATGATTCTATACCGAAGGGATGTAATACGAATTTTGACCCCATATCACTAATTCAAGATGACAGTTTCTCACAGTATCGTGTACAGTATTTGCAAGCGTGAATGATATTCGACCCTTATTACAAAGACAGTGGAAAATATAGCTCCAATTTTTCTTTTGCCCGGTTGCGAAACGTTGGAGGGTAAATTTACAGTATTTTATCAACACTCGTGAAAATAATGCCCCAGAGTCAAAACCCAATTTTTTTAAAGATGTCGATCCTGGCGCCTGCAAAGTCGGCAGTGGATGTGACTGTTCAAATGCTTAGGTGGCCTAAAGAGACAGGGGAGAATAAGGGATTTCCTTCAGGACTTACTTTTCAAAACTGTAATTTAAACTATTACCAGATAACCACAGGGACAAGATAACGTAAAATTAATCTTTAATATGATAATACATTATTTATGAATGCAGTAAAAATACTTTCAGCAGGAGAGCGATGATCTATAACAGATCCACTTATATGAATTATTTCTATGGGATTCATCATGAGTAATTTTGGAAATTTATCTTTTAACACTGCCTTGAAGTATTATCTTTCAAATGACTCAATTTCAGCAATCGCATAAAAATCTTATTAACATGAGAATATTTTTAGCCCTGCATTTATTGTAAAAATTTGTCACGTCGCATGAAAACTGTACGTTCTGGGTGCGACACAAAGTCCTTTAATTTTTATAGTTCGCAAGCCTTTGGCGCGTAGTAATTTGGTATTCTCTCAAATTGGACCCATAACGTTTTTGCAGTACATTTTCGACACAATTTAAAGAACGTTTAAAAACATCCTTAAATTTTTACCCATGGGAACTTAGTTTTCCCTTGGCTACCTTCTGCTCCCTTCCAGTTCCCCACTTACTATCAATTACTATGCTATTAATGGGCGGTGGTCACAATGTGGATTACCCTCGAGTGAGTATCCCGTCGTTTAAAAAAATATATATATATAGGAAGGCACAAATCTTTTCGTGCGATGTCTGAGTAGAGGCGTGGGACGAGTATAGTGAGCCCGACCTACTTTTCACCATAGAACCTTATTTAACTCCTTGCTACTATTCCCCTCCACACTTTCCGTCATTTTCCATACTATTATCGAGAAGTGGCCACAATGTGGATTACCGTCAAGTAGCCTTTTCTTATTAAAAGAAAATAGTAAATAATTTTTAAATTATATTATTTTTCTAGGGCTTTAAAATGTGATACAATCAAATGGACAATTAACAATATTTATTATTAACATATAGATGAATACTCATTGTTCATTACGGTCATTACCTTTTTTATAAAATCTTTAGAATATATATTTTTTAACTTAAAATTATAAAATGATTGAAAAATATAGCTTTTTATGTTGCAAGGAGTGTTTTGTATATACATTTTAATATTTTAACCACAAATTTAAGAAGCAGTATTTAGGAAAAAAATTAATATCCTCCCAGTTTCATCTACGTTGAAGTCAATTGAATTCAATGATTTTTTAAAAAAAATAATTTCCCCTAAATCAATAACTGTGAAAAATCTGAGCATCATTGTTTCACCATCATTAAGGCAAATAATAAAATATCAATCAATTAGCTTGTTTGCTAATTCTTGTGCTAGGGTAACATTTAGATCTTTCAATAATTTAAATTTTGTTAATAACTCTAAATATTTTATAAATAATTTTGATAACCACAATGTTGCGTATAAAATTGATTGATTGTACTGTGTAAAAAAATTAAAATTTTACTTATGCTTCACTAAAGCTTACCACCAAGAGAGCGTAACGATTTTCCAAGTGTTTGTGATAACTTCTGGCAGCGGGTTTACTATTTAAATTTGAAATTAGGTTGGCGAACACTATTATTAAATACCTTACTTATATAAAAAAAAGCCAAAATTGAATCTCAAAACGTGGCGTGCGTAGTTCATATTAATTGTGTATTTACCCTTTTTGCGTTCCTTTTATCTATTCTTTTAGGCACAACATCCTGTAACTCATTCTTGTAAGGTGAATCTGTCAGTTTTTTCTTTTTCATCTTGAGGGACACATTACATTTTGCCTCATACAGTAGTGTCCCGATCTTGCTGATGTTATTTGTGATTAATAACAGTAACTTATTCACGACAAACTCAGATGTGCATTGATTGGTACCTGAAATAAAAATAAATTACACAAGGATGGCAATTCTATATTACAAAATGTTTTTCATTATAATACCAATTAGAATATTTACATAAACTTCCAGCCTTCATTAAACTGTTAAAAATAAATACGAACAAGTTCAAACATTAAATAAATTTCTGCTGAAGAGTTCACGGAGTTGAGTGTATCTTAGTATAGATCTTACCATACATATAGTACATTGTTGAGACACTAGTGTAAGATATTAGCAATATTTATCAATTTATTATATATCGTGCATAAATTATGTATCTTGTCTTCTTTGTAGTACGTAATGTTAAGTAATATAGTTAGTAAATATAGAGTAAATATTAATTAAACAATGATAACAATTTTTTGTACAGTCTCTAACTCGTTCCATTTCCCTGTTGTTCTACTTCTTTAAGGGATAGATTCCATATTAAATTGTTATGTATTGAATGTTTCAGTGGTTTAAGCTCCTGTAAATAAGGACCCCGCAGTACGGAAGTGATGTATATTTTCCCCTCTGGACTTGAGGTGAAGCCTGGAAACGTTGCCAACGCCTGCCTCCCTAGAAGAGAGGATTCCTGGTACAGAGGATTTGATTTAACGGCTCGGCTGTCATAACAATCGCAGAGGCTCGGGCATGAATCTTGTTAATTGTAGACCCGAGAAGGTACACACACCCACGGATCCGAGGAAATGAGACCTAATTACGCCTCGCATTCACCTAAATTATGAAGGAATGCAGGTTACCGCGCTCTAATTCTAAGAACGAGAACATTCTCCTTACTCCGCAATAACAACGTTTCACATTAACTTCAATTGAAAGTCATTCAAATATTTTTTTTACCGATCGTTAAACGGCCTTTCGCCGATGTCGTGGCTATTTTGCTTATTGGTTGCCACCAGCCAAACATTTATAAAAAAAAATTCGAAATTTTCTGAGAAATTGGCAATTCACCTTAATATTTTTCATAGCTGGATTTTAGGAACTGTACTTGTAACAATAATACTGTCAAATAAAATTTAACCTCTCTAACTATCATCACGACAGAGATCCTTAGCACATTTTAGGCTAAGTTATAAGCCTTAGAATTCGTGTTTTAATTTTTAAGAAGTAGTAAAACATTTTTTTAAATATTTACCAGTCATTGAATAGGTTTGATTTTCAACACGGGAACAGTAGAAATGAAATGAACAAATTATAATTTACAATAATAATAGAACACAGACAACAATACTATTAATACAACCTCTAAATATCATATTGTTACGGACAAATATCTATTTCGGACCGTCTCGCAAAAAAAATTGTCTAGATAATAAAATACAAATCCATACGCTAATAATAATAAATATTTTAACCACTATAACATCAAATAACATTCTGAATATACTTAGAAAAAGTAATAAGGAAAATAGTAACACGGATATAATCTATACCAATAAATAGAATTGAAGTGTCTGTATGGATGTTTGTCTCGAATTGGCTCCGAAGCGGCCCAATGGATTTAAATGAAAATGTGAGGGACTAAAACAGGAAATTTAATTTAAAATTTCGTGTAGGTTAGATTTTAATAAATTCATTGAAATCCCGCGCGAAAGCCGGCGTGAAAACTGAGAGTTATAAAGGGTGATTAGGGTTTCCTATGTCATTCATCCGATTGTCGTGAAATTTTTAAGGTACAAATCACTGTGTTATTATAAAGCATAGCGTTGGCAACGTGTGTGTGTGTGTATGAGAGAGAGAGAGAGAACATTCCTCCTCCAACTATTGTTGGAGGTCACGGCATTTTCTGTTGAGACAGCATTGTTAGTTCCGATACAGGACCCGGGGGCGAATGATCACTAATATAATTGAATTCTCGGGCATCCACGTTCCTTGGGAACGAATTCTCGGGAACAGCTAGTAATTTATAAATAAAAATAACAGAAATAAAATACACTTTAGTCGGCCTCAATCCTCGAATTAATATGGCGACGCATGCGAAGTTAATATTACGTAGGAAAACTCTTTTCATATTTCTGAAAGTAAAAAAATCATTGAATGTCAAAATTCTTTCGCTGTAAAGAGACCAAAAAGATGTAACAACTATCTTATGTCTTTGAATGAAAGTCACTTAATGTGTAAAAATAAAGAAAAAATTACTTATATGTGTGTTTGTAAATCTAAATGCGTTGAGAAATTTAAACAAAATTATTAACACGTACAAATGCTAAAGAACGGCATAAATGTTGCAACAAAGAAACCATAAGTTTTATAAATAAAAAAAGACAAACAAATCATAGGGCTGATAGCCATTTAATAAAATTAATGAAAACAGATAAAGAGAAAACTATTAAATGCCTGTAATCAAATAAATATAAATGTATCATCAGTGCCGATGAAACTAAAGAGATAGTGATCATAACATTATAAAAGGTATTTTAAAAACTTAAGACGATAAAGGAAAACATAGAAAAGTCAAAATTAAACCGGGCATGTAAAATATGTTACGGCAATATATAAATATAATACTATATATTATTTTATCCTTATTCTAATTATAATTATTATTTATCCAATGAATCGTATTAACAACAGAAGCAGCAACCGTAGACGAAATTGAAAATTATAATTGAAGCTGCTCCGTTTTTATTTCAGTAGAATTTCAAGCAATAAAAGCTTCTCGTTCTGTTTCAATCAAACATACGCGTGTTTGCTCTAACGTCCTATATTTTACTATCAAAGTGCTATTGTTATAAATATAAATTGCTTAGTATTTGTTAAATTAAATTTTTTTTAATGTAAATTGAACCTTCTGAATTCAATTAACTTTTTGTGAAACGCATAGAGGCTTCCTTGAAATATTCATGGTTAATTAATAGAACCTGTTATTAAGCTACGGGAAATTTTACGACTGCTGCGTTTCTCTAGGCATAATTTTTCTAGTTGAGTCTGTTGCAGTACGACAACTAGTCTCGCCGTCTTTTAAATATCTTATAAATTCGAGGTGAATTGCAGTAAAACGAATATTTCCTTTTTTTTCAACGAAACTCTTACGGTACTTGAAACCAAACTATACGACGCCTTCCCTAGATTCATGGCTTGTGTAGTTCCGCCCCGTTTAATATTTTACACCGAGTGCAGCTTCAGATAGTCTAGTTTCTAGGCAACAAGTCTTTTGAAATATTCAGGGGACTTCCCGAGAGGCGCCGTATTTTAACTGCAAATTATTTACTGTTCACCGTCCTACTTCATTGGTCAAAATCCCAAAACTAGTTCATGCTAAATGGAACATAACTCTTCAAATAATTAGTAAAACGACGGTCTGTTGCTAGGGATTTAAATTACAGTATTTCATGAAATAAAGAAATATTTAACGAACTTACGAAAATAAATTATTTTTGAACATTTATGATGAATTAAATTTCAATCATAGCCTGATAGTGTAATATTTCAAAAAATAGTAATTTCATAATTTTTATTTCTATTCATATTGGGTCTTATTAACATTTTCAAATTGATAATTTTTCAGGAAAGAAGCATTTTTATCTTTGCTTTACTTTGCCAACAGAAAAACTATAAATTATGATTTTGACTGAGGGAGTTACGTATAAATTATATTTTATTGAATTTTCTTGTTAGCAACAACCGAGAAAAACTGTATTAAGATTCTCAACTATTAATTCATGACACTGAAGTGATTATTTGATGTGTTTAACACAGGCTTGAATTATTTTTCTTTAATTTCCAGTCCAAATGTAATCAAGTCGAAACGTCCGGTATTTGTTTTTGCTTTTATTTAAAATGATTCGTTATAATGTTGAACTTTCTATTGCTTAATTTTACTGCAAAAGAACTCAGAATAGTCACATTCTGAAGGAAGTACAACTAGGAAGCGAAAAGTAATTATTTTAATTTTTAAGTTTTTGAAAGAAGCGTCTCATCAATAGGTCATACTCTACAATTAATTACTACGAAACTATTCAGTCTAATCACAATGTAAACAAAATAAATTATTTACCTAATTATTATTTCATTTCAAAAAGCTTTAAATTTGGTCTTAAAGTACAGTTTAATTTTTCAAGTCTATTCAGATACAATTATTTAGGAAAAATTTATTCCTGAAAAGGTTTTTAAGAAAAAATAAAATAAAATTTTATACTAAAAATTTAGAATATACGTCAGAAATAAATAAATATATATGTCTTAAAATTGTCAGTGAAATTATCATTTAATTAAATAAATAAATACTTCAAATTCAAAAATGAGTGTAGTAAATTTCATACAAATCATATATAACAGTAGAAATTTAATATATATATACTGTATCGTGCTGATGTATTTTTAATTAAATTTCTTCTGTTATATACGATTTTCATGAAATTTATATATAAATATTAAATATATATGTACTGTAATGTGCTGATACATTTTTAATTAAATTTCTTCTGTTATATACGATTTGCAAGAAATTTACTACACTCATTCTCATAACAAATTTAAAGTATTTATATGATGATAAATTAAACGATAATTTTACTGACACATTTGAAAACATTTCTTCGAATACAACGACGTTTCAGTCAAAATTTCTGACTTCATCAGACGCATCCGTAGACCGTTACAACTAAAATTGGATAAAGTATCTGTTTTTTCAGCAAACTACATGTGTATAATTAAATACATTAAAACGTTTAACACGTGATTGCTATTTGTCTTTCGTGTTAGATACTGATGTCCTGAAATTGTGTACGAAACGTCGTTGTAGTTGAATGGAATTTTTTTAATTTATGTCGTTCAATTTATCTTCCAATAATTTGTTAAAAACAGACGTAAAATAAAATATTTGTAATGTTTTGAAGCACGATTATTGTTTTATAGCTTTTAAGGTGTTGATTACGTAGAGAAATTTTCAATAACGGTTTTTGAATAAATTATTTTTTCTCGTCAGAGTAATGAAACGTTTTCGAGGATTTCTAACGTATTATTTTCGTTATTATTGTAGTTAATGTTGTAGGCTATGGCTAGGTTATAGTGTAGATAGTTTTTGAGGCCGTGTGGCACGGAATAATTTGTCACGCGAGGTTCAAGAGCCGCGCCGTGGGGCTTGAGGTAATAAGGTTGACAGGGAATTTCGGTTAGTGCACGTAATTGGACACGAAACAAGTTGTGAGAGTGGTGGAAAACACCTCAAAGCCCAAGGTTTTTAAAAATAACCGCGTAATGCGCACGTCTGAGCACGAGGTAATGATACACAAAGACTGATCATGAGGGCGCTTGCATCGCGAATCGTGACTGCGGAATTGCATCCGTCTGCATTTCCCGAGGGTCTGGTCGGAGAGAATCTCTAGTCTTAGACTCTCCAAACTTTGATGCTTTCATGAAATAACTCTCCAATTTGTGTATTATTAAATTTCCCCGTTGTAGCTATTAAATTGAGCGTTGTGGATCGCTTGAATCTTGAAAGTTCATTTTCCTTTCTTCTGCTCACTTAATTTTCCATTATCAATGAGCCGTACCTATTAAAATTGCAAGTACCACAAATTTTATTCAACTCAACTTACTATTATGTTCCACATCTTTTACCGCCCTCAAAATGATTGCGTATTTTTTTTACAAAATTTTCTAAATTATCGTCATACTTTATGACTGACATGAAAAATATAGCAACTGCTACATGTTAACCTCTAACAGAATAACTGATTTCTTAATCATAACACTTCCTATAAAATGACCTAATTCATCAACAGACTTTCATTACCCGTAAATAATGACTACGATTGCATTAGGAACTCCTAATGCAACAAATACACGGGGAAAACCTGCGATCTTTATCACTACGATTATTTTACACTGGCTATGCCCGCGTCTTCGTTCGCGTGGAAATAGTTCCCTATATTTTGCCCTAAAAACGAAAAATAAGTTCATAGTTTTGATAAAGTTTAATTCATTGAATATATAAAAAGGACTGTATCGTTTCATAGGTTTCTGAGCCAATAAAACTGAGCAATTAAAAAAATATTAAAATTTACCTGACGTGACAAATAAAATAAATCTAAGTATAAATCGTATCGACGATCCTTAGTTTATTATTTCTCAGGGAGTTAGCTCTGTGCCAATAATTGGTTAGTAACGGCGCGAATCCTACTGCAACAATTGATGGAGTGAGAATGCTCGCCCTCCTCCTCTCTCTCTCTCTTATGCTGCCAAAATTATGCTTATAATAACACAATAAGTGAGTTAGATGGTATAGGAACGCCTAATAGGACTTACAACCCGCCGTATTTCGCGCGACAATTCAATGTATTTATAAGTATTTACATTCATGTCTTCTGAACTCTGCAAGATATCGAAATGAAACATACACTAAAATTAATACTAAAATTCCTGTTTCAACTACTGAAATTTTAATTGAAATCCTTCTAATGATAATTTTATTATACCCTCATGTCTCAAAACGTGGCCTAATAATCTATCCATTCTCTTGGTCAAAGTCCTCCAAATTATTCTCTCTTTCCTGTTCTGCTTAGAATTTCCTGGTTACTTACTCTATCCACCCATGCTGATTTTCAGCATTCTCTTATAGCACCACATTTTGAAATCTTCTATTCTTTTCCTTTCTGCAAATACTGTCATTCACGTTTCGCGCCCATATAACTCTACACTCGATACGAACATTTTTTCAATTAATTGCTAATATTAACTTTTATATTAGCAATTATTAAACTCCTTTTTTTGCGAAAACCTTTCTTTCCTGTGCTATCCTACTCTTTATGTCTACTACACTTCCACCATCCCTAATTATTTCGCAAGCAGCAGAATTCCTTAATTCTTTCAAAATATCCCTTCACAATCTAAATCTTTTATCCCTTTTCATACTAAATCCCGATTATTTCACCATGTTATCTAGTTAATAACACTCATACTTGATTTCACCTCTATTAATCCTTACGTTGTAATAAAACATGGGCAACAGACTGCATCGTTGTCGTACTCCTTTTCTGATTTCTTTACTTGCCCTACCTTTTTTCCTTTCACCATGAAATATTCAACCACTTTACATTTTTCTTGGCTGCTTTGTGCTTTACTGGTATTACCATTGAAGATCCTTTTTTTCCCCTCTAAGACAAATTAATTTCATTGACTGTGTTTGTTTGTTTGAATATTAAGGCTAATTATAAAAACCAGTTTCAAGAAAGTATATAATTTAAAAGGTTAAAAACATTAAACAGCCCTGTTTTTTACCTTCGTACTAGTCAAATCAAGCAGAATTAAAATTCAAATTGTTACTTTCTTTGAGTTTCATTGCAACGCTAATGTTTTTTTATTATGTGAAATGTATATGTTATATCCATAATATTACAAATGACAACAGAAATCATACCGGTATAATAAAGACGTTGACAAATATATATATTATTGTCGGTTTCAATACTGTGATGTGATAATTGATTGATTTATTTTCATTCAAATTAGCATAGCACGGTGCCAATGTAAGTCAAAAGTACTAAGAAAAGGTTGTCAAAAATTAAAAATTATAGTAATGTTCACTGTGAGGCACAAATCAGATTACAAAGTCGTAAATTCATTTTTGAAATATCTTTTGCTGATGAATACGGTAAAATTTAAAAAAATTAAAATAAAATTGTTTCTTTCAAATTTATAGAAAGAATTTGGATATCCTATACTAAAATTATTACAGTACAATTCGAGATAACATTTTTATTTTTCGAACACAAACCGTACATATTTAGTGAGAACAGAAATTGTGATAGTAACTGTACAGTAAATAAAAATGTGCCACGGAGGATTATATCAGGGTTAGTTTACGGAATCAATCAAACTCACCGGTGAAGCGCAGAAATGGCAGTTAACAACCACAAAATTCGAGCTGATCACAGTTTAGTCCGACCGGCTACTAATTAGGCTGTTGAACGTCAAAATTTGTAATAAGTTAAACTGGTAATTACGATCTCCAAGCGACAGTTAAATTCTAATCATCACCACGACGCAGTAACTCAGTTAATCAAACTGCAGCCAATAAAAATACTTAAACGATTGCCTCATTCTAAACATTAAATTTTTTAATTATATGAACTCTATTAATTATATATTCAATCGATTTAGACCCGGTACCCGTCTTCAAATTAATGAGCTAAAAACAATATTACTGAATACTATCAAATTATTATTACTAATTAGTAGTAAAAATTATAAAATTCAACCAAACTAGTCAGCAAATAAATTTTATTAGTATTCAATTAATATAAATACAAAATAAATGACAAAAATTAGTTCCTTTTAATTTAGTATGACTGATTATTGGTACTAAATAGTCATATTGATAATAAAACCTTCCTTTCTTTATTCATTAGCAAAATTAATGAACCTATCTTATAATTTCGAGATATAGCAGTATCAAAAAAATCCCCTTTCCAAAAAATTACAACTTTTTTGTTTAACTTGTTAAAAAAAAGGATTAAATTGTGAACTTCATTATTCTGTGCAAAATTCATTACATTAGTTTAAAACAAAATATTAATGCACCCAATGACAATATTTCAGTTTTTTTAGATTTTGTTTCCCTATTTAATTCAATACCTAAGGATTTTATTATATACAGTTTCATAAACGATTGGAAAACAATTTTTCAGATCAAATTAATATCATTTTGTCGGAAAAACAAAATCTAATTTTGAGCTCAACCCATATTTCATTTCATAATTCTGATTATCACCAATTTTCCAATGGAAAATCCTTTGTCTCCATTTTTCCAGAGATGGTGATGATTATAAACCATTAACATACTTAATATGGTGATGATACTTTTTTATCATTCCAAAAACTTAATTAGATAATTTAATCCAAATATTCAATAATTATCATCCAAATTTAAATTTCCCTAATGAATTAGAACTTAATCCCTCTATTATTTTTCTCGATGTTACGATAAGGATTATAAATAAGAAAATTACTACCTTACAAAAAATTTATTAAAGTTATTAATTTGGCAAAAACAGCTATAGTTTGTAATCTTGTAGAAAAGGCTGTTAATTTGTCACTTCACAGATATTGCACTGAAAATTTAAATAAAGCTATTAATATTGGTTTGCTACAGTCTTATTCCATTAATTTGTCCAACAAATATGTCAAAATTAGGTTGAATAAAATCACTGACAACAAATAATCGGTTAAAGCAAATAGTGGCAGAATTGTGAATTTTAAATTTTATCTCATATTGCCATCATAAAATATAAACTAATTGACTTGTTTCATCAATAAATAATTTAAATTTCGTTAAAAATATTAACAGCAAAATTAACTGTCTGGGAAATTCACTTGTTTAGATTTAATGCACTGTATATCGGACAAAGAAAATAGAATAAAAATTTCGTATAAAAGAAAATTTAAAAAAGTAAATTCTACATTAAAAAACACTTGTGTCCAAAAACATACAATTCAATAATCATAATTGCGATTGGAAATGTGGAAATTTTAGATGAAGAAGATAATTACATCTCAAGAATGATGAGTGAAATGTTATAAATCAAGGTGCAACCCTTGTGCACTTAATTCAAAAAAATGATACGAGTAATTTGAATCGGATCTAAGTTCTTCTTTTGTGATAATAATTTAATCTTTGTATAAATTCATTTTCCATTTTCCGCCACAGCAAATTTCTTATTATATTAACAGTTCTTCCGTTTAAAAATGTAATTCTGTCATTTAATTTACTTTATATTTAAAATTTCACTTCAAATTTTTATGTATTCAAAATTAATGTTAATTTTATAATTTTTTTGGTATATACTTACCTGAAGAAGTCCACAAAGTTAATTTACTTTATATTAAAAATTTCACTTCAAATTTTTATGTATTCAAAATTAATATTGATTTTATAATTTTTTTGGTATATACTTACCTGAAGAAGTCCACAAAGTTGGATGAAACGTGTTTATATTAATTAAATACCAGTTGAATTTATTTTCTGACTTATTTGGCTGTATTTTTTATTTATTATTAAATTTAAGGTCATAAAAATTGGTTGTCTCACTAATTAGCTTTCATCATATTTCGTGTCCGTTTTTATACTTACCAGCACAACTTTTTCTGTGTTTTTTCCTTTAATTGAAACTCATTCCTAGAGTGTATTGTATAATATCCACTTTACTGGCTGTTTTATTATCGTTCGCATGACTTTCCTAATCGAATGACGTTCTTCTCGCTAGGTTGAAAGAGAACAGCGAGATACGCGTCACTAACTTTCCGTGAGAGTGTGCACGTAGCACGTAGACTAATGGAGCGTCGGCAACCAGACGGTGGAACTTTTTACTGGACAACCTCAGACACGCAAATGTCTACGTCCGCAGGCTCCACGAAGCACAACAATCCCTACGTTAAACGTAAAATATTTGTTCAGAAAACAAGTCAATATCGGAGAAGAATAAAAACAGTTAATTAACTGAAGGGTCACCTGAGTTCCAATATACGAAAACAACACTGTTTATTATCTGAATTAATAAATTAATTGAACGGCTAATACGCCAAAAACAACGTCACAATTAATTAAAATGACAATATTTCGTTCGTGTATTAGAAGTTAATTAGATGTACGATAATACGTTAAGATATAAAAAATATGCTATTCAAAAATTGTAATGAATTTCTAAGAAATACAAGAAACAAAAGTTTATAATACAACTATTTGTGTGGAAATCATTGAAGTCAAAGAAAAAATGGAGTCACAATTCATTTACTCCAGTAATGTATTTTTAGAATAACCAATAAAATTTATAGAAGAATCAGAGAAGAGTAATTAATTAATTAATTAGTTTATAATACAAAAATTTGTTTTAAGTATATTTATCTTTTATACAATAAAATAATGTAATAAATGTACACAGCCGTGATCCATTCCACATCCTTGAAGCTTAGCTTCTTTACTGTATCTACGGAATATGATAATTATTATTACATTAGTAGCCAGTTTGAATGACATGGG
This sequence comes from Eucriotettix oculatus, assembly GCA_034510155.1. NCBI lineage: Eukaryota > Metazoa > Arthropoda > Insecta > Orthoptera > Tetrigidae > Eucriotettix > Eucriotettix oculatus. The sequence goes on along the minus strand of CM067381.1, from coordinate 68,229,323 downwards.
GTCAATTTTTATCTATGATTTCCAGAGAAAGAAGGACATTACAGCTGTATTTATTTTCTGAGACCCTAACTATTGTCTCGCATTCACATTCATCGCTGAACATTTATTTTGAACTGCGATCAAGTTATCAGTCTTGTCAAGTTTAGTCTTGAATTAATACAAATCCTATTAATTGTGAAAAAAAACTTATTGCAGTCTCACGGCTTCAACTTACAGTTGCATCTCTGGTTTTTTTTAACTTTGCGATAAAAAATACACAGAATCATTTTGATGGAGCAGGAAGAGAAATAACCAATGTTTTTTCACGTAAGTCTACTATAGGGAATTTCAATATTTTTCAATTGCATAAGAACAAAAAGAGGTAGAAAAGTGAAATGCGTTTGAGAAATATGAATTTTTGTCAGCAACAATATTTCCAAAGATGAGCTTAGGAAAAGAAACACACTCCAAAGTGGGAGTTCTTTATGACTCATAAATATGTTTTACCTTATTATGGAAATACCTACATTACTACATTATAAAATTTATTGTTAACTGATATTTTAATCGATGACGAAATTAATTCTTATCAAGTCCTGAGCAGCTTTACATATGTAACCCGCTTGACGGCTTTGTGTATTTGGTCATCTAAGCATGTGCTAAACTCCCAAAAAATAAAGCTGATCATACATATTATCACATAAAACGATTACTTATAAATGATATATTTTTCTTTTTTAAAAAATCAAATAATTACCCTTCACTTATATAACTTCTTATTAACGCTGTTTTATAATGAATTATCTGAAAATAAATTTTCATTAAAATTTCAAAACTCGTTTTTGACCCATGAATAAAGCAGAATGACTCTCATTTTTACTAGTTTAAAGTGATTATCGATTTTAATAACAAATATTAGTTTCATAATGATTTTTTAAATTCTTCTAAAACATGGTTTCTTCCAGTGATGATCACTTTTGGTAAAATTTAACCAAAAAAAATCATATTGTTTTTGGGTGTTTCATGCTTATTTCAGGTTCAAACCTGTTTTAAATTTAATTACTCCAAATATTCGTAAAATTATAGCTAGAAACAGAAAGAAGTTATTAAATGCCTATAAATTATAACTAAAATTGAAATATAATATAAATAGGATAGAAACAATCGTATGGTAAAAGTTTATATATATAAAAATTAAATAAAAATTAGACGCTTCTTTACAAAATCGTCAGTAACACTAAATTGAGGTTTTTGGTCTAACAAAAAAAGCATATAATCAATGAGGTAATATCAAAACTTCGATCAGAGTGTTACTGATGAATAATGAAGTAAAAAAAAACATAACATGTATAGCCACCGCATTTACTATTAATAATTTTGTAAATAGTTGTTGATAAAGTTCGTTGAGTGTGGGAGTCGACGATGTGTGTGTGTGGGTGTGTATTGACAAAGGTTAACAATTATAGCATAATTTTATTGACATAAGTCAGTTACTTTGTTTCAATTCCCAACACTATATTTTTCGTTTAACGACAACCAGTGTAAGCAAATTTATTTACACGTAATGGCATCGTAGAGCAGGATAAATAGTCTAGACTAATAAATCGTATTTGAACTATTTTATTAAGATTTATGGGTACCGTGGCATGTTTGCATTTATTACTGTTTGAGTAGATAGAGCCTTATTTTAATATGCAATATAGAATTAAATGAATGCTTTAATTTATTATTTTTTATACATTTTTTAAGAAGTTGCATAAATTGTGGAAGTTTATCAGAAATTTAATTAATAAAAATGATATTATTTAGAAATATTATTAGTTCTAACTAATATTATATTAATAAGTATATTGTGAATATTTCAATTAGCTTTAAATAAAATACACCTTAAAATGTGAATAAATTAAGTGTATAAGTACATGTCAATTCAAGGCTGAAGGTTTATTATATATCTGTTCCAGTAAGAACACTTCTCTCCTTACACAGACAGAAAAAAAGAAGACAACACGAAGAAGGGAGATAGTCAGAAGTAATTAAATTCCTCCTTTAGGTTCTCAACCAGGTAATTATAAATAAAACTTTCTTCCCATAAGGTGTACCTCTAGGTCGTTTTGAAGGTTGTAGGTTCTGGGAACACAGAACTTGGCCATATATACTGACCTCTTTCTTTGGAACACTCGAATAACTCTCCTAAAAAAAGGACAAGACGTGGAGTTCGTAATGCTTCGTCTCCACTGAAAATCCCAAACTCCAGTCATCGGAACGACGTGAGACAAATATCAATAGCCGGACCTATGTGATTCAGTTTTCTCTACTGTTTTTAACTGAATCACTTATAAGCCATTTTCTAGAAGGATCTTTAAATACAGACCGAGGGTCCATCTTACATTCTGACTACTTTTCGAATTGACTAAAATATTTTATTTATATTAAACTGAGAATTTTGAAGATAAATTAGCATTTTCTTTTCAATAATATATCCCCATCATATCACATTAATATTATTATAATTAAATATCAAACTAAATTCACCCCACCAATAAAGTTACTATTATACTATAGATGCACCAGACATTCATTTTCTGTTTTGACATCTAAAATACAGTCTGATAATTATCGACAAACAAATAATTGTAAATTCTTGATGATCTCTTATTTACAGTACAAATTTAATGCTTTTCAGTGAATGTAAATGCTTTTAAAAAAGGAACACGAGAATCTGGAGCATTTAATCCATACCTTACTTCTATCATTTATCTGAAAAAATTATATATATACAAAACCATAAAATGTGGAAGTCCTATGGAAATTGTCATTACATATTTTTCTTCATCAGTGCATCTAAGCCTAAATGCGCACAGAAATCTCAGGCAATAACAGGGTTTTTTTATTTTAAGCTTAATGCCGCTTCGACATCTAGGTAATTGGCGAAAAAACAAATAAATTTTGCATAATTTTAGCTAACAGGATTTACAAATTAAAAAAGTTGAAACCATATTGTTTCCTCGAGGAATTCCAGAAGAACTTGGATGGCTACCGGGTTAGTGCAGTTCTCCTCCGCGGTAAAATTTGGTACTACTCGCTCAGAATTATTGTTTAGCTGTTAATTCCGGAAGCATGGATTCACGCAACAAAGACAGAATTTTTCCTTGTTAGAAACTATTTATAATCCTTTGAAGGATAAAACATGCTAAGATGGATGTTATTCATATTCTGATACATCTGTAGAACTTAGTAAACCCAGTTTTTGATTTTGTATAAATTTTTGTAAGGACCTGATGCCCCCTTATTTACACTACAACTTTAACGGGTCCAAATAAAAATATCGAGAGTGAATATAAATGCTTAAAATACTTTCTGTTTGTTAAAAACAGGGGAATCTGGAATATTTCATTCATACCTTACTATAGTCTGAAGAAGAATTCCGATGACGGTTTATTGGTGCGAGGATTGTCACCTTAAATTAACCAATCGCAGAGCTTGAAATAATCGACCGTCAAAGGCTTGTAGCTTGAAGCGTGTCACGTTAGGAGCAGTCAAACATTTATACGTGGCAACCAAGCCTCCCTCTACATGTTCGCTTCAGGAGACTTCTGATATAAAACGGACTATACATGTGGGGGATCAACGGAAAATTATCACTAGATGTAGTTTAAGTACATCTCGAGTTAGAAAGTAGGTTTTTTTTGCGATTTAAGTACACCAATTTACAAGAATATAAATGTTTTGTTTTTCCATTTTACGTCAGCTGTTTTCCTTTCTGTTTTAATAGATGAAAGGGGCAGGAAAAGGGAAAGGCATTGGACTGTAAAAAGCGGTTTTTTTTGGTTAACAGGCTACATGAGGGTGATCCTGAAACAGGCAACTCCCCTTTAATAGCATAGGAAGGGAATTGAAAAGGGGGGATGCGGAAGGTAGAGCAAGGTAGCCAAGGGTTAACTAGGGCCCCCGGGCTATGGTTTAAGGATCCTACCCGGTGTTTCACCTAAAGAGATACAGGGAAAACCCTAGAAAACCTGCATCAGGTAGGTCGGACATTGGGTACTATTCTCACGCCCTTCCGAATGACGGGAGACGAGTCTGCTGTGGGGTCGCAGCATTCCCTTCTCCATGTCTCCACCAGTTTCAGGAGGCAGTTGGCCGACTGATCCAATGGGATTAGCGGACAGCTCTTGCCATATGCCCAAGGTCTTTGACCCCGGTACATATACCTCCTAAAATAGGTGAAGGTGTCTCGGCATATGAGAACTTTAATAAAAAGTACCCAGAGAGAGTGCGAGGCATCCCCGACATGATCAGGTGAGCCCCGCAGTCACTCTGGGCTGAAGCGACTGCGAGAAAACTCCCGTCGTAAAAAAAAAGCGATACTGTGCGTTCTGTAGCATCAAAATCCTCTTTGTTTCACATCTGCGAGTCATCAAAACTAATATTTTATTGGACTTTACATGTATCGAATGGAGAATAAATAAACGGGCCAGCTTATATGAATTATAAAATAATTTTGGCGGAGGATATGAACTTTTCGTGGAGTTGGTTTTTATTTAAACAGTAACTTAAGCGTAATATTTGGTAGGGGGGGGAGGATTGTGAAGGGTAGTGAGGGGATTCATCTTTTTGAGAATAGAGTTGTTTCTGTGAGGGCAGGATGTTGAAGGTTCGCGTGTTCGCGTGCCGGCAGACAATGTTGCTAATGAGTGCCACTCTAATTGTGCACGTAGGAATGCAGTTGCTCGCAGGTGTGGAAACGAAATGCAAGTTTTGCAACATCCGCGTCACGGATGAAATCTCTCTGTCTCGCCGCGTACGTGAAGTGCGGGCTAATTTACCTCAACACGAGAAAGTCCGATAACATTCAGGTTAAACCTAAACATTGTGTAACACTCTCCTCCCTGTCAACGCACCCAATTATAAGGCTCGTTGACAAGAAAAAACTTACGGAAAAAAAATATATAAAAAAAACTGAAAATTTGGCTTCGTGAATTCAGTTAGAAACATGAGTAACTTACGTTCCCAGCCTATTTCGTTTCATCTATATTTACGATGATTTATATGAATTATTGTAGAGAATTAAGTTTAGTTCTGTTTTTTTTTTGCTCAGGTGGCATCACTCGCTATGAATGTATGTGTTGTTCTTTGGTTTTGTCTAGTCTTCTGTTCAAAGATGTATCGACGTGTTCTGTTGAAATAAAAATGTTGATCTTATGTTAAATTGAATAAAGCATTATTAATTTAACATACATTAAATGAAAATATTAACAGTTATTTATTTCATTACACCAATTTCTAGTTTAAAAGTAATTGAATTTACAGTAACAATATGCCTCGCTCCAAAGAGTAATAAACAATTTACCATACTGAGTATCAATCAGTATTACTCTTTGTTTCCTGCGAGTAATTCAGGTTGCTGAACGTATTCGAATTTTACACTTGGAAAAATTATAATTTTGTTTATATGGCTACTAAAATGTGTATTAAATTTTAAGGGTGTACTACTTCAATTTTCAAAAATATATGTATAATTAAAAGTAACTGGAATTTTATAATTCGATGAAAACTCAAACAGTTAGTAAATCAGAACTGAAGTTTAAATGAAGTAACTAAATTAATCTGACTTGTAATTACAACAACACCACAAAGAATGGAAATCAGAAATGGAATAATTTATTTGAATTGAAACGTTTCGTCCACGGTCATATGAGCAGAAACATTTTCAACTCAAATAAATTATTCTATTTATGACTTTTTGCGTTTTATTTATAAATAAACTGTGGTAATATCAAGGGAAAAGAGAGAGAAGAAGAGAAGAGAGAGAAAGAAGAAGGAGAGAAGAGAAGAGAGAAGAGAGAAAGAGGAAGAAGAAGAGAAGAGAAGAGAAAGAGAGAGAAGAGGAAGAAGAGAAGAGAGAAGAGAGAGAGAGAAGAAGAGAGAAGAAGAGAGAAGAAGAGAGAGAAGAGAGAGAAGAAGAGAGAAGAAGAGAGAGAAGAAGAGAGAGAGAGGAGAAGAGAGAGAAGAAAGAGAAGAGAGAAGAAGAGAGAAGAGAAGAAGAGAAGAGAAGAGAGAAAGAAGAGAGAGAAGAGAAGAGAAGAGAAGAGAGAGAGAAGAGAAGAGAGGAGAGGAGAGAGAAGAGAGAAGAGAAGAGAAGGAAAAGAAGAGAGAAGAGAGAGAAGAGAGAGAAAGAGAAGAGAGAGAGAAGAAGAGAGAAGGGAAGAGAGGAGAGAAGAGAGAGAGAAGATGAAGAGAAGAGAGAGAAAGAACAGAGAAGAGAAGAAGAGAGAGAAGAAGAGGGAAGAGAGAGAGAACTACATCAACAATTTCACGAAATGAAATCAAGAAATATTTAATTAGAATTTTCTTAAGTTTTTCATAAAATGGAAGGCAACTCGAAATGCGGTGAGATAAAATGTTTGTCTCGGAAATTTGGTCCTGAAGGCAGTCGTGGAACCGTGTGCCGAGGAAATTACGGATCGACTGTTAATACATTGCTGTCGGAAATAAGATTATGAAACCGTTTCGCTGTTTCGCTTTCCCGCAATGGAGGTACCGTGGATGAAAATACGAGAATTGCAGATGTGAATAAAAAAAAATTGAAGAAATTTTCTACAGAATTATTATTACAACAAGAAAAGTAAAGAATTAGAATAATAAAAAATAAAATAAAACCATAGATCTTCAAAAACTTGAAGGGCAGACTGAAAACAGCGCCAACAGGTTAGGAAAGTTAACAAAGTGTTTGTTGTATTGTCATTACTCTCGACAACGATATTAAAGGTACTGACGTTGAGATTTAGATTTATTGTTGTTTCCATTAATCCTCGATTGAGGAAATAGGATACGTCATACATTAAAAATTAAAAATGAACAAAATAAAGTACATAATTAAAGACAAATAAACTTAAAATAAATTAGTAAAAGAAAGTGTATATAGACAAAAGTCAATATAAACACAACACGGACACACACTGGGAAACACAAACAAGCACACACTGAGGAACACGCAATGGAGTTTTAACTACTTGGACCAGGAAACTGTCCTTGCTCCAGCAGCTATATACATGAAAACAAACAAACAAAAGAGCAGAAAAAACTGAATAGAAATTTTAAGATATGTGATGTGCTATTTTACAAGTTTGCAGCTCATTCAACACTTTTTGCAGGAACCTTGATTTAAATACTAGAAGGACGATTAAGAAAATCCTGTACCGAGTAAAACGCGCCATTTAAAAGAATAGTTTTACTCTGCTTCACGAAGCTTTTGTAGGTACTATTTTTAACCTCTGGCGGAAGGAAGGCTGTTGTATAAAATTATCCCCGGGGGTATTGTGAATACTTTTCTGGTGTAGAGCAAGAGCGATGCTTGTCCGACCTTAGAGCAGAACCTCTGATTTCTAGTCACGTATTCATGAAACTCGCCATTTTTTGAAACAAATTAGTGTTTCGCTTTACAAACTTTAATATTTCATGAATATATACGCTCGGTAAAGTAAGTATTTTCAAACTTTTGAAGAAAGGTTTGCAACTCGATCTAGAATTCGTGCTTGAAAGTATTCTAATTGCACGCTTTTGCAACTTAAATATTTCATTACTCCTGGAACAGTTAGAAGACGCTCCATAGCTCATAATTGAATGAAAATGCGCGAAATAAACCATTTTGACATACTTTTTGTCAACTTGTTGCATTATTAGTGTTCCCAGAGAATAACAAGCTGACTTTAAGTTTTCCGGCAAGCAGATCTATATGTACGGTCATTCCACTTTAATTTATCGCCAATCCGAAGGCCGAGGAAAGGCTCAAGCATTAACTGAGAAGTAGTCTACTGGTCTATTCCTAGCATCAGCACTAAACTGAACTAACCTAGTCTTATCTAGGTTGAGGGATAATTTATTCACGTTAAACCAAATATTTAGACCATTCAGAGCGTCGTCTACTTTCTTAATCAGATTTTTATCTGCAATAATTATATTTGTATCATCCGCGTAGAGAATCGATTTTATAGGATGCTCTTTACAGTCGTATAACTAGAACGAGTAGAAGGTGGCATTGGCTTGAATTCTTTTATCAACACAAAGTTAACAAACTTTCACTGACCCAACGTAAAATTACGGTTTTGTAGAGTAAAGTTGTGGTGTACGGTCACAAATATCGACAGAGGCCATAATGGACCATCCAGCATCACCTAACACATGAAATCTGTAAATATAAACAATATTGTGGTTAAGGAGACGCCTTTTGATGGGATCTTAGAATATTGCGGTGGTTATTCGTTAAATGTTTCCCGTAACAGCACGTGTCGCTTTTTGGGGTCCTTCGGAGAAACTTGGCGAGTTGGAAGCAGCGCTCTTAATTAAAGGCGAGAGTGTTTCCGTAATCATAAAAGAAGATTTACGCAGAGGAGTGCGGTGGCGGGGAATGCTAAGAATTTCCTACCTTTGGCTGTTTTAGTGGCCCCGTCCACGCCCTGTCGTAAGAGCCGAGTGATTTACAGCTGGGGCCACGGCTTTGTTCCGCCGCGGCCTTCTCCACGGACACGATAAACCTCAATTATAAGGCCAAATTTGTAGGATAAACGCTATATATAGAAACGGGGGGAATCGCTACAGCTATAACGTAACTTATAAAATCATCATTACTGCTTAATTTAATATACAGCAGCCAGAGTTGTTACAGAGCCGACTTACAACAGTGATAATATTTATTTCTATGCCCTGTATGTCCAGAAAAAAAAGTAACTAAACTTCTTGAAACTAAAAAGTACGTTCATATTTCAAACGACTTCAATTTTTCGTATTTTAATAATTTAGTATCCAAACGTCCAGTACTAATCGTAACTTCCTCAACCCCACAAGTTACGCAAACATCTAGCCTAGTATATTTATTCACTGTCATCGTTATCAAGTGATATGACCCAAGATTTCCTAATACATATATAACGTTTATTATAAAAAAAAAGGCCGGCTATACAAATTAAAAATTTATTCAAACAACGTACATTGTAATAAAGAAATGTTAAAATTAATATTATTCACATTTTCATAAATAATAAATTCATTGTATGATATGAGTATATATCCCGTATACATTACAAGTATCATTTAAAATATATTTCTCAAAATAATTATACAGAATTAAATTAAAGCCCAATTAACTTGGTTTGCCAGTGAAATGGTCGTTAATTTAATTTTATCAAAATTGGTCAATCTTTCATTACGATAGATTGTAGATGAGATACAAATCATCCTCATTCCTTAAAATATATAAAAAAAGTGAAACCGAAATGACGTTATATTGGCACACTTAATTTACGATAATTTTATTTTCGTGATATAATAAAATGGTATGTTCTACATTATGGGAAATAATTTGTCTACTAAATTCAGGAATTGGAAAGGACTGCAACTAAACAGGACATAATTTAAGGATAAATAATTTAAAATGTTAGTGCAATCTTAATAAAATGAAATATGAAGTAGAGGTCCTTAGTGTGATTCCTGGTCCGATCGGGATTTGTTCATTTTAATCGTTTCAATCAATTTCATAGCTTTCAGCTTCTTTATTCTGTTCTTGAAATGAATTTTCTACAAAAACAGTAAAGAATATATAAAAAAAAGTGAAACCGAAATGACGTTATATTGGAACACTTAATTTACGATAATTTTATTTTCGTGATATAATAAAATGGTACGTTCTACATTATGGGAAATAATTTGTTTACTAAATTCAGGAATTGGAAAGGACTTCAACTAAACAGGATATAATTTAAGAATAAATAATGTAAAAAGTTAGTGCAATCTTAATAAAATGAAATATGAAGTAGAGGTCCTTAACGTGATTCCTGGTCCGATCGGGATTTGTTCATTCTAATCGTTTTAATCAATTTCATAGCTTTCAGCTTCTTTATTCTGTTCTTGAAATGAATTTTCTACAAAAACAGTAAAGAATAATTTTTAATAATATTTTTTATGATCTTTAAAATTTTATTTTTAATTGTAAATATAAAGATCTGTTAAAATAAGATCTAGAAATGGGGAGGAAAAGACACAGAGTAATATAAAAATTGTTACATTCATTTTAAAATTTCGTTATTTATATATTTCAGCGGTTTTTGACAGAGTTGCATTGCATGAGAAACATAAAAACAACATTTAAACCATTCGTGGCCGAAGTAATTACAGGTTTTTCTCTGTACAAAGTGAACTGCGAGTCAAAGTCGTCCGACTGCTCACTCACTAATCTTACTTTGTTGTCCCATAAATCTGAAATATTGCAACAAAACGACGGTCCCGGGACACGAACCTGGAACCCCCGCGGCACAGATATCTATCCTCCACGCGGACACTTAATACACCTTGCAATTTGAATACAGTTTAAAATATACTCAACCCGTGCTCGTAAAATATCATAACGTCGTGCCTTATGAATTACAGAGCACTTTTGGGATTTCAGGCAGACTAACTTATTACATTAACTTGTATCTCTCTGCAAATGAAAGTATCAAAATACAAGTTGCTAAATTCATACGAAATACGGCGCATAGCCCTTTTGTACTTCTTTTTTTGTTTAATATCATGTTCCACAGCCGACCTTCAAGTGTAGAATAAACCAAGAAATTCGTAATAATATAATTAGTTTTTCGTTGTTAATATTTTACATTTCCGACAACATATTTCAAGTGAAATAAAAATCCTGCTATAATTTAATTAAATATATGTAGTGTACAATTAAAAATGTCCTTCAATTAAAGCTCATTCTGAAATTTAAAAAATTCTTTTCTACTAGTTTTGAGTCTTTTAAAATATTTTATTTAAATTTTACGTTTATTAAACTAACAATACGATTATGTTTAACTCTTTCTTATGGAAGCCATTTACATTACAGAGAAGACTGTTATTTAAATACAATATATTTATATTAATATTTTACATTTCCGACAACATATTTCAAGTGAAATAAAAATCCTGCTATAATTTAATTAAATATATGTAGTGTACGATTAAAAATGTCCATCAATTAAAGCTCATTCTGAAATTTAAAAAATTCTTTTCTACAAATTTTGAGTCTTTTAAAATATTTTATTTAAATTTTATGTTAATTAAACTAACAATACGATTACGTTTAACCTCTTTCTTATGAAAGCCATTTTTTGTATATAACTGGAGAATATTAAATCTTAAAAGAGAAGACTGTTATTTAAATACAAAGTTTTTTTGAAAAATATTTTGTTATTCAAAAGTTTTAATTTTAGACTTGTAAATTTTTCCTTATACATATATTAACTATACATATTATAAAAAATTATCTAATCATAAACAATTTAGTGTATGGTAAATAAATGAAGCTAGAAATACCAAAGTGTGCAAAATCATTCCAAATAACTGATAAAAAAATTAATATTATAATCTAACATTTTATGACGTACACTTACATTTTTTTGTAATTGATCCCTAAACATCTGTAATAATAATAATAATAAACATTTATTTTACAACATATACAATAAATTAATTTGCAAATAAATTTTTAGATGAACTGTGACGTAAGAAATTAATTTTGTTTGACTGATACTTATTATGAGGGATATTTTAATGAATTGTATTGTAGTTATTACTACAGGTGGACATTTTCCCAGTGGCAGTATTGATAAAATTAGAGTACAAATGTAAATTGATGAATTTAAAAAACAAAGATAAATTACAGGAAAAAAATATAAATACAATTTTAAAATATTTCACGTCCTTTTTTATACAAAATAAGTTCCTAACTTTTCTTCAACTCGGCGTTCTACTTCCAATTTTTTTTTTCGCAGATCAGTTATCATCACAATTGCACCATCCACTGCTTGCCAAGAGAACTAAAATAGATTTGGGAGGAACATCTGGAATCTCTTGTTATGCAATCCCGCCTCCTTGCAGGCTCGGAATGCGGACATTGCTGTAGCTTAAAAACAACACACCGATCGGAAAGATTTGTATCACTATGACATAAAATACTATTGGAAAAAAATTCTAAAAATGTACCGAATCAGTTCCCTTTCCGTATAAAACCCTCCATACCATAGTTTACCTCTGCAGCAATAAAACAAATTATGATTATATTTTATGCTTATTCTAAATACTCCTCCAGTTACAATATCAAATTAGTATTTTAACATTACTGCTGCACATTTACGAATTTATAATTTTGATGTAGCTTGTGGCACTTACCATAATCATAATAAATATATTAATAATTTATGTCTTGGTATGTATAATTAAAATTGTAAGAATAAATTTTCAAGTTCTGATTTACAGCACTAAGTTTTTAATAATTAAAAATATTATTTTTTAAGTCGAAACTGTTTCTTTCATAATTAGGCTAGTTTTTTTGGAAAATTGAGTTAATTTAAAAAATTAAAATCGAGGAACAAATATAGTTATTGAAAATCAATATGAAAAGTGCAGAAATCTACTTAAAAATTAAAGTAAATGTTTGTTTACAATAAATTAAGAAAAGTTAATTATATATTGAGTGTGATAGAGAAATCTAGTGGGTAAGTTAAAGAAAAACATAAACTACGAGGAGTAATATTTTGAAAAACGAATATTGTAATATATTTAGTGTCTATTGTTAATACTTACAATTGACTTCAAATTGTTTGAGCTCTGTATGTAGACATTTGTTAAGCATAAGGTATTGATCAAGAAGAAATAAATTATTTTAGACGTTGGCATCCATTTTCAGTCATGACAGCTACTTAAGTAACTCAAAAGAAAAATGTACCTAATTTCCAATACCTGTGGATAAGTTTTCAGCTGTAGTACTGAAAGAATCCAAAATCGTTTAAAATGATACCTTTAAATGATAAAGTAATGGCTTATTAGTAACAAGGAAGCATCAAGGTCAGTATGGTATTTGTAATTTGGTATAAATATCAAGATTAGGTAGTAATTTATAATTAAAAGGCAATTTTTCCGGATCCCCATATCTATTTATATACCTGCAATTGTGCAAACACGCGTTCCTAAACCATTCATCCGATAGTCATGAAATTTTGGTGTATTGTAATGATATTCCCAGAATAGTTTTCTGTCGTTCTGTTGAAGATTTAGGTTCCTTCCTTCTTTCCTCCCTTTCAGACCAAAGAAGATCCCACCCTAAAGACATATAGACATTGAAAATTGATAGACTATGCCCTCACGTAGTTTACCAATAAAAATAATTAAATTGCTGTTTAACTAATATTTTATTTAAGTAATGATACTTTTTTAATTAGTTAATAATAATGGAAAATATTTTATAAGTCGAATATGTAAACGATTCTGAATTACGATTCCGGCGCCCGAGACGGAATTTTCTGTAACCAAATCATTTTTCGGATGCAATTAAAATTTATCATTACTTAAATTAAACGTTATTCAACCCTTGATAACTATATAATCATAAGTAATACGGTAATACTATTTAATTAGTTCTTAAATATGGTATGTGTTTTATAAATCGCAGTGGAGAATGATTAGATAAAATTCAATTTTATTTTTCGTAGTTATGTCTCTATATACATATGTTTTACATTTTTTTTAAAAAAAATCCCTACCTTATTGTTGGACTTCTGATGTAATTTTTGTTATGTTTTGACAGTGTTGTGGTAAGTTTTTCTTTCCATATATTTTTTAAGAAAATCTGTCTCAATTTCACCGCTCATCAGGGTTCATTTTCTGTACATTTTCCTCACAGGGAGGAAAAAACCTGAAATATTGTTACGAATAATTTTTTATAATAAATAAATTAATATTAGTTTTTCGAATATAAATTAAATTAATCTTAAAATAATAGCAATTATTAGTTACCATTAAATTAATTTAATTACATAATGTGTTTTAATTATTCTGTCCGTATTCCTGAATCCTCGCTACAATTAATAATTTTAAGAGAATTTTTAAATGTGATGTGTGACCCGCGCGAAACTTACCAGTTGCATGAACTTACCCGTGTATTAATTGAGTTTGACACAGCTGACGTAAAATATCAACAGGATATTCTGACCTAATAGATAATCACATTTAAGTTTCGCTAGAGGCTACGAACCGTAATTCTATGATGTGATCGAGCCATTACATCTTGATTCTGAGTTGGAAATGCAACATCAACTGACTCATGGAACACGGCGTCTGCTATGGATGGAGTGTGTAATTTTAATGCCATTAAATATCTTATTTTTTTCCATTGTTGAGATACGTTTTTTTTCTTCTCTTTTTTAATTTAGTTTTTGTTGCGTTTAATTAGAATGTGTAGTCGACGAGATGAATCACATTTCCTTAGGATACTGCCGATGGAAAATAAAATGTGCAATAAATTAGTAGAATATTCTTTTAGAGCTGGCTGGGTGGAAGGTACCTAATGCATTAACCATGCAATTACATGCAGTCGGCGTCCTTGAGACACACTTCCGCGCCTTTCGCAAATAGAAAAGCACGCGTGCATTTGCATGCAAATCTGCGGTGTCCGCTAATGATATATGCACATTGTAATCTTTGACTACGGTCCAACTTCATCATAGGTGTATTCTTTCATAACACAGATGCGTCGGGTGTGCTTTTCTTCTTGTTGTTGAACTTTTCAGCGTTTGTGTGAATTAAACGAGGTGATTTATAAATCCTTTGAATCGAATACTATAACTCTTGCTTTAAATTTATGGAAGCACAACATGTTAGTTTCACAAGAATGAGTCACATTTCTTAGCGATTCAAAAAGTCATATTCTATTCATCCCATAGACAGGAAGAACTTCATGGATGTGGAACGAGTCAGAGATTGTATACATATTTTTGTAACTGCTTAATTACTACTGACTCTAAGTTTATAAGTGGTTGAATTAAACAGTGATTTAAATCCTTATCGAATACTATAACTTGTTTAAATTATGGACACAAATGTAGTTCACAGGAAACTTGCGATTCAAAAAGTCATATTCTATTGATCCCATAGACAGGAAGAACTTCATGGATGTGGAACGAGTCAGAGATTGTATACATATTTCTATAACTGCTTAATTACTACTGACTCTAAGTTTATAAGTGCACTTATACGATCATCTATATATCTAAAACCCTTAGACAGTGCGTCAGTATGTATGACTCAGCTATAGTCATCCAAATTACTGGTCAGCATTTGACCAAATTTGGCACACGTGTTCCTCAGGGCCCGAAGCTGCCCACGATCTTTAATTTTTGCAAATAAACTTGTAGTAATCTAGGAAGAAGAAATAAATTACCATTGTAGAGCTTGGTGTAACGACGTCTTTGGAAGAGGAGAGCTTTGGGATACGAACGGAGCATCTTAGAGGAGTGAGGCTTTGGAGGAGAGAGCGAGAATTTTTGGAAGGAAGAAATGTTTGGTCTGACAACAAGAAATACTAAAAACACCAATATCAAATCCATGACAGGTTTTCAATTCTAAATATATATTAATTTATGTAAGCTGTGACACTGGATTTATAAATAATAACACATAATCATTTCCCATACAAAAATTATTATTTGCATAGATAAAGTAGTACAGGGTTATTAAAGTACGAGGTCTTTCCCGGTGAATGGCATGTATAAATTCCTCTCGAGTTTCCAACCGGGTCAAATATTTTAACAGTGACGTTTCGATGGCTTGCTCTGCCATCACTGTTAAAATCTTTGACCCGGTTGGAAACTCGAGAGGAATTTATACTAGTACAGGGTTATTATTACAAACTGCTGTCATATATGTGAAAATATGAGAAACATTTTTACGAAAACGGTTTCGTGTTTCGTACGTGCATCGAGATCTTCTAAAGTGTATACGGGTTTCTTATATTACTATATATTTTTAAATTATAAACATTTCGCGTCGTAATTAATCTATCGTTGGCAGACAGTTAACTCCCTATCCAAATCATATGTAATATAAATGAGAATATCAGAGTTGTTATAAATATTTTGAATAATAATCGTATCTGTTAAATGTCATGATAAACATGTTTAAAAAATTAACGAATATACTTCTAAATTTTGAAGACAACAACATGATGGCTTTACAATATAGAAAAGCCAACATATCCGATTTCTCGTTGATTTTGGTCAACTCTCTCATGGTTAACAATTCACTGTCCAATCAACGGTGTAGAAGTGGTTGCATCAATGAAATCAGGAACCTTCTTTAGAAGATAAAAAGAAATAACCAACAAATCACCATCTGTTGAATCCCGGTTCATGCGGGCATCTTGGGAAACGAGCTTGCTGATAAAGCCGCTAAGCAGGAGGCCTCCTTGCAAATAAACAGCTTGGACTTTCCTATTTGTTCAAGGAAAGACTTAATGCATAAACCCCCTGAGAGAAAGTTGGATTAATGATAGAAGAGGAAAAAAAACGTAGGAATCCTCTATAATGAAATCGAGTCCTTCACTTGATATCTGGAAAAGATAGCAGGTCGTTGTTGCAAGACTCAGATGTTTCCACTCCCACCTTACACATTCCTTTCTCTTTTCTGGGTGTCCTCAGCCTTTATGCTAATAATGTAACACCGTCCTGACTGTGCCGCACATCCTTATGGCTGCCCCCGAAATGACGCCAGCAGAAGGTCCACGATTTCCAACTATTACAGTTGGGAACAATTAACCTCTCCAGTTACTGTTCACAGTCTTCTTAAGTTAATTTTAGAAATTGTAAATTGGGAAGAAATCTAAGCAATTTATATGTGCCGTTGTGATCGTAATCTTTCTGTTCTAAAGTGTCTGTTTTTTCTCACTCCTTGCATTGTATTGTTCACAATTTCCATGTAATTAATTGTTTCTTTTTGTAAGTATTTTTGTAGTCACCAATAATGTCCCCTGTTGACTCGACTACAATTTCAATTAAAAACATGAAAATAAAAAACATCAAGATAATATTACAGTTTTATGGTAAAATTAGTAAAAAATGATGTTGTTTTTAGAATTAATAACCAACTCAAAATATAAAAATAAAAACCACAAAATTAAAAAAACTTATATAATATTATTTATAAAAGTAAGTGTGGGTATGTGGTTGTGTTAGGTTTAACGGTCTATATTACATTGTTGTTATTCAATTTTGAATCATATTTCCTTTGAAGCTGCCCTTGGAGGCAGTTTAGATTTTTCAAGATTCTTTTTATTTTTCATCAAAATTTACAAATAAGTTCTTCAAAATTTAAGAATTATTTTTTATTGTTTCTTATGCTATTAAAAAACTGAAATTTTAAATATTTATTCTTTTTTTGAACAATTTTTAGGAACTTTTGAAAAAAAATTGAAGAAGTTCCGAAAATGGTAACCAAACGTCGGTTTTATTAGATAAAATCTTTGTCTATAATTTCGTCGTTAGCTTATTTGGTTTAATTTCGAAAATTTCCAGTTTTCAATTATATTGTCTTGTTTAAGTATATGATTTTCAAATAAACGTTCTAACAACTTGATATGTAAAACAGTGCGTTTCTATGTGATAATTTTGTAATATGTGATTAACATTAGATTCCTACCTGAGATTAGACAAATACGTGGTGTTAATTTTTCTGTAAATACTTAACTGACGTGTTGCGTTTTAAGAGGAGTTGAATGGAGGTGGTAAGAAACGTGATTTGGTGGGTATCGTGACGGATGTGCGACAGGATACATGTGTGTTACGACCTGCGCGCCGCAAAGACACAGAGCCTTGAACCAAGGGGCCTTTCTTCACAAAGTCTCGTCTGCAGTGACTAAGGAGATTCCTGAAACGCCGACCGTTATGCAACGTCCTTCACTTCACGCCCCATGGTCGAACAGGCAGTGATGTCACCAAAAAATTGTCCTTTACTAAAGGTCCACACGTGTAACGGCTGGGCACGTCCGAAAACGCCGGCGAAATACTGTAAATTCAATAAATATTTACCTCTACAATAGTTAAATATTTGCATACAGCGTTTAAAGACTCTTCATTTGACATGAAAAGTAATTAATTTAAACGTCAGAGGTAAACAGATTTATAAATGACTTCTATGGAAATGTATTTTTTCACGGCCTGCGATTTTAAAAATAATAATGGATTTGTGTCACAAATAATTACGACAGCCTAATTAGTCAAAAATAAATAAATTCAAACTAATAATTTTTTTTTAAATTATAAAATAGAAAGAAATATATATTTTTGTTTTAGTATTTATTTTATAATTATAAATATAGATTTTCTAGTCACTGGTATCAGTGATTCCTGTATAATTTTCTTTATAATGTTTACATTATATTTTAAAAATTACATTTGTTTGTTCTTTTACTGGGATTTTATCAGGAAAATTTGTAAACTACTTTTTTATGGTTTTAGCCCAAATTTGGTATTAGTAATCCAAGGAAGGCTTTCGTGAAAAAGAGGAATTAACTTACGGTTAATATATTAGGAAATCGTCACTAAAAATGTTCGCATGGAGTGTGGCTTTATATGGGTGTGAAGCGTGGCCTATAGGAGTTGCAGAAAGGAAAAGAGTTTGATAGGGCGCTGAATTGCGGAGTTGATAAGATCATAGAGCGAAGTAGAAAATTCGTGGCTGTTCAGGATAGTTCGCGAAATCTACGAAACAGGAAAAAAGAGAAAGAATGGCTTATCTGAAATCGAGGTCCGGTGGCGCCATATTATGCAAGGGAAAGTAATTCAAATTTTTGGAGGTGTTCGACTTTTATTTTATCTCCAGCCTTGACCCTATTAGGAAAGATTTTTAAGTTACGTGTAACAATCTGTTATAAAATCAGTGCTTTTATCTGATTAGCGATTACAAATTTTCGTGAAGCCGAAACTAAAAGCTAAAACAATGATGTCTCAACAATAATGGCGTGACATTCAATCGAAAACTCCTGCTGCAACAATAGATGGAGTGAGAATGCTCTCTGCCAGTATTACGCTTATGATAACACAGTAAGTCAAATACTATTAAATTGGTCGAAATAAAAATACTTCTTCTATTCTGTCCTAGTGTCACTTGTTTCGTGGTTTGTTTTCTGAGCATCTAGAAGCACTTCTGTCTCCAGATTCGACCCACATCCGACTCACACGTCACTAAAATCTTAATGTTTGTCTAATTAAATCAATCAAATCACTCACGTGGACATTAGCTACGTCTTGGCGTATCAGCACCTGAACCTGTGGTTGTTTCGATAGACAGACAGCTACACGCGAATTCTCGCGAGACCACTAAACGTACCTTACCTTGACCACATCTTGTCACCCCTGAATTCCGTTCCTTCCTGGCTACCATCATCTTGCACAAGTCCGGTCACCTGACCTCAACCATCAATCGCATGCGTGCATGGGTCGGCCTTTTGCAACGTCAAATCACGTGGCCGTAACATGCACAGCCCGTCTTTCCCGCGTACCTTTTGCGTCAGCAGCGACGCAACAATGATAACTCTACTCGAGAAACAAGATGTAACTTTTATGTTACAATATATTTTCAAAGAAATCACAGTATAAATTCAAGGAAAGAGAGCAACAAAATTTCAAAACGCTTTTCTAAAATTTTGTATTAAAGAGACCTTGAGCATGAACAACAGTGTAGACATCACTCTTATATCTCGATTGTATCGACATATAAACCGTCGATTTTTACAGTATTTCAGTGCGTGTCTAATTCAACTTATCGTGATATAATTTTTCTGACGTGTGAATTGAAAGTGTCGTGCAGTTTTTTTTAACAATCCAAATTGATAAAAAGAATTGGTCTACGTGAAAAACTATTCTCGAATACGAACTTTGTAGTAAAATCTTATAAGATGTTTCGTAAGGTTTGCCATGTTTTTTTGTGGAAACCAGTTGAAATTTACGAGAATCATGACTCCACATAAAAAGTTTTTTCTAGAAAAATAAATTCATAGATAAAAATGAAGACATTTTTAGGGCTAACTTCGGAAAAAAAATCGTAAATAAAATAAAGAATTTTTATGTTGAATTACTATGTTAACAAATTAATATGAGCTATTTATTTTTAACATTTTTCAGTATATATAGGTCTTGAACTGATTAAAAGCCAATGGGTACCATTTTACATTTTTTTTTGTAGATAAAACTGTACCCAAAAATTATTTATATTGCCACCGTGCTGTAAATGTGCCACGTGTAGTCAGTTAAACGTTCACGAGAATATGTGAACTCAATTCAAACAACTGATGTTGAGCTGTTAATGTCTTCATTATTTCAGCAGTATATAAGCTTTAGTTAATCCAGCATGGCTGTTCAATTAAGAATAATAAAAAAAATTTTAAGAGGAAGAGAGCAGTTTTCCTGCTTGACAAGGTCAGGGATAATGACCCACATAGTAAACTTGCTGGTCTGTTTTGTGAATGATCCAAACTCTGGCACGTTAGCCCCAGGCCCTGGTGATATCATCGCACAAAAATCTCTTACTTAGAATTTGCTGCCGGAAAACCCTCAAAACCGCAGACGGCGTCAGAGGTGAGCAGACGAGAGGATTCATGTGGGAAAAAGAGGACCCCGTGGGTTTGCAAATATGCTAAGGGGAACAAGAATTCTGTAACGGAACTCCACGCTCAACTTCTACTTTGCAAACTCTTCATTTAATTTAATGTATAGTGCTAACGCAAACTGGCGCAAAATACGTTATTTTAGAGGAACGTAAAATATCTTAACTTGAAAATGGGAAGCCTAAATCTCACTCACTATCTAATAATAATTAAGATGAGATAGTAAACATAATTTATAACATTGACATACGAACTGTTTTTATTGTAAGACTATGACCAATATGATACTCAAAAATGGCAAAAGCAGCTTTCATTTTACATCCAGTCTTTTAAAAACAAAAATATACGTTTACTTGGGTAGCAGATTTATAAATGATATTGATTTCGATTTGCTCTTCGCCCATTGACAACTGCGTCCTTCGATCAGATTGAGAATTCGTCACAGACATTAATTATTATATCTTCTGATGTCGGTTATTACCGATTCTTTCTTCACTGTAAGATTAAATTCCTCAATTCCTTTATTGACTGTTTACATTTGAAATCGTTCTTCGTTACAGCAAGGAGTGTTGATTTTTTTAATTCGAAAATAATTATTTCCCTATCCATTGACTGTTATTTCCCCTTCACATCTCGTCGTTGTTGTCACTATAAAATCCACTTTGGGCTAGATATAACAAAAAATGGTAATTCAAAGTTTGGGACACCAGAAGAGGTGATTTATTTAATTTCTTGTCTGTTTGTAAAGAACCTCAATTGTCACATATCTCCAAAACCGAGGGTATGTTATCATTTTCCCGTATCTAAGAAACAAAACCCAAAGTTCCAATCACTTGGATCTAAACATTATTTAGAAAATGAGATCTCAATTCAACACAGTCTCTAGTCGTGCCTTCATTATCTCAGTTGTGTCTCAACTTTAGTGATGAGATGAGCAGACGATTCATGAATCGGAAACCAAGAATTTACACAATGGCGTGATTGGTATGTCTTTCCATAAATCCTGATTTAAGATTTTCCCAGATCACTCAGGAAGAGGTCCTGTTGGTTTTTTTTATCGACAACAGCTAGCAAACCGAGGCTAAAACAGCCAACTCGACCGAATTTGGAATGCGTCATCCATTACAGGTCCTCCACAAGCCGACGAACGAAAGCCGACTTAAATCTTGATGATACTTACCGTACTGAACCAATCATGAACCCATTCGGTCGGTGAACTTGGGAAGATGGAGGAGCAGTGATGATAGTTAATGAGACTTGTGTGTTGGATATTTGGTTTGGTAAGGAGCGTGGATCTGGACAAGGTCATGGCGGTGTCGGCCTTGGGCTGGCGGATGTCTGCAGCTCTGGCCCGCCTACATCAGTCAGCTGTAATGTCACGAAAGAGTTATGTCTGCCTCGCCATCGCAATACAACACTAATGGCAGACCAAACCTACAACCTCCAGCCTATTATCTTCACGCGTTATCTACCGATGCAATAATAACCTTCGTCATGAGGATCACTGTGGAAACTAATTACATGTAATTAACTTAAAATATGTTAATGAAACTATATAACTTAATTTCAATACTAAAATTAACGTCAATAGGAGGAGCATTTAATCTCCTTAACACTTAAATAAAACATTAAGAGCCTATAAAATAACAAATTCGTTTACTACTCTCGTGTTTTTGACTGAAAGATCCAAATAAATTACTTAGTCGATTAAATCACAAATTAAATCATTTCCGACCGATTTTTAGAAACAGTTTTCATTTTTTATTTAAACGACGTTTCGGCGCATATTCGCGCCTTCTTCAGGTTTATAATCAAATTATTGTTAAAATTCAACTATAAAAAACTATAAAATTATTGTAATCGTTAATTTATTTCTACCAAAGTGAGGTTCGAGGCAGCACTAAGAACTTATCTAGTCAACAGTCTGCACAAGACTGTTTAAATAAAAACTGTCTGTAAAAATCAGTCGGAAATTATTTAATTCGTGATTTTAATAGCAGACGTTAATCGATTTAATAATTAGTTGATTAAAATTAATTTCAAAGTCAAATTAAACATAAACAGATTATATTACATTTACTTATTCATGATTAATATTATGTTTAAATTTAATTGTCAATGGTCGTATAATTTATTAATTCATCATTACAGTCAATAAAACAACGACGAAACTCTACAGCATTTCTGAAGACCCCAAAAAAACATTTCTGAAAAAGTCGTATAAGCGGCCTCACCTCGCAGTATTCCTAATCCCAGACGTTCCATTAGCCTCTCCTCCTAAATTTATATTAATAATTGATTATCATCTCTTTTATTTTATTTTTGGTAACCCTGTAGAACACTTTGTCGGAGCTTGCGACTTCTTCGGTACGTTATGACAACGTTCTTTCTTATACCAGACATTTTTCTATTAACTCCTATGATGGTGTTGTGGATTTCAGTCCTAAGACTGGTCTGATGCAGCCCTCCATGCTAACCTATCTTGCGCAAGTCTTTTCATATTCGAGTAACTACCACGTCCCACATCATCCCTAAGCTTCTCGGCGTATTCCATCTTTGACCTCCCTCATCTGTTCTTACTTCTAAATCTAATTTTACAAGGTCTATTAATCTATCCCTTCTGTTGGTCAACGACAATCATATTTTTTGCTCTTCCCCTATTATGTTTAGAACATCCTCGTTAGGGATAGATTAATATAAAAAGTTTTGAGACGTGATATAAACATATACCAATATATGATAGCGAACCAAGAAATCCAAGTAGCTGTCTTCCCACATTTAAAAAACGGAAGTCAATTTACCCATTGACTCAAACTTCATATGAATATAGAGAACAACTAATACGTAGACACATAAACCTCATCCATCAAATACGATCGCCCCGTGGTCATCCAATTCTTTTTTGTGGACAGAAGAGAGAGGCCAAGGATGGAAAGCGCTAAGCAGATTAAGGTGCAAGATAGGTTAGTTTGGAGGGTGGCATCAAGCCAGTCTTATGACTGAATACCACAACAACAACAACAGTATTAAAATTAATGACAGCAGAAACTACACAAAACAATACCCTATTAATGTAATCTCTAAGTTTTTGATCATTATCGATTGAAAACCAAATTTTAAATCGATATATGTATTATACATTATTCATATTTATTCTTAAAAAATATTAAATATATATCAAATTAATCTTTAATGGATTAAATAAAATTTCTCTGTGTTTCTGGCAATAGTTTTAAATCTAGAGAAGTGTTCATAAGTTGAGTACCAGTGGCGTCATGTAATGAGAGCAAAGGATTGCAACATTGTAAAGAGCTTGTTTCAGGCTGTGGTTTGTCCCCACAACATTGTATCCTAGCGTGAACTGGTCTAGTGCGGTTTGAGAACGTGTGGTCTAGCCACTGTTCTGCGACAAATTTCTCAGATACTTGAGCAGAGGTACACCAAGATAAGCACGAGAACGCTTTACAGAGTTTCTCTGCTCCAATCTTCACTCTGTTCTGTGATATCTCACCGCTTCTTTGCGCCCCGTTGCAGATTTTTTGTTTATTATCGCATCCCATCAACTCTGGTTGTCCAGTCGTTCGATTCCACAGTTACCGTCCAGAACTGAACACTTTGTGAATCGCTAATAGAGTTTCTCTGCTGTCATTTTCAGTCGTGTAATAATCCGAAAAGAAGTACAACTCAAATAATAGTATAACATTTCGTAAATGTATGTGTTAAGGTACACTAAACGTTTTATGTAGAATTTTCGTAATTTTGTTTTCTGTATCATTTATGATCCATCTTCAAGGTTATGAATGAAATAATAACAACATTGGCTTCATTCAACTTTTAATGAATTCAAATTTCAATTATATGTTGTTCTGCAAGAAGAAAGATTTTTAATCATTGCTAAAACAACTAGTTAAAATTTTATTATTCATATAATTACGTAGAATCTTAATTTCTTAGGAATTTGTAAACCTGTGAGTAAGTAACATAGGATAACATAAAAGGGTAACCCTGAAAGTTGGAAGGACTCATGATATATAAATCTATTTAAAATAAATTGCCACGTGACAATCGTTTTAGATTAAAATAGGAAAGGAAAAAAGAATTCAAGTTAATTTTTAGGAAGTGAATTTTTAAATTCTTAATAAAAATAACACAAGTGAATTTACACCGTATAATGACCAAGAATTACTTATCCAAGACGTTTCTTCCACATTCCATGGACCTCATGAGATGTGATCTACAAATATACTGAATTCACCGTAGTTTCATTTTTATTTGTAGTGCCCTTGACCTGGAAGAAACATAGTGGCAATATAATAAGCATAAAATTTTCTTTTTAATTAATTAATTCATTCATAACTTAGTTCTTGGTAACTATACGTTGTGTGGAGTAATAACAGAAGAGGGAGACAAAGGACGGAATACGCTAAGCAATTTAGGGAGGATGTGGTAGTGAAGTATAAATGAATAGACCAGCACAGTATAGATTAGCATGAAGGGTTGCAACAGACCAGTCTTAAGACTGAATACCACAACAACAACATCATTGTAGTAAAGGAAACAGGTCATGGGAACTGAATAAGAAGTATAGAATTAATTTCTGTGAAAATGACCTGCAACAAGATCAATATACTGAAGACAAATACCAGATGGAAGGTGTGTCAACTGCTTTCCGTACCTATGAGAGAAAATCACAAGTAAACTACAAGGAAATAATAATACCACAAAGAAAATTTACTGCTTAAACTGACAATAATACGTATGAGAATAAAAATCTCTCCAGAAACATCAAACTACTACGACACTATTGAACGTCCATCAGAAACGTCGCAAGGTATACAACTGAGACAGTGACATGGGCAAGAAAGCGTGGATGCGATTAAAGAAGGAGGAAAGAAGACTCTCGAAAGTAATTAGAAAGACAAAGGCGAGATTCGTTGGTATCTGATGAGGATGGATGTCAACAGACAGAGAATGAGTGGCGAAAGTTATCTAACTGGATATGAAGGAAGGAAGTCGGAGAGGATTAGAAGAGTACTGTCACAATGTATGAAATAGCAGTCGGAATGAGAAATCTCCGTAAAAGTTCACAAATGTACGAACTAAAGTATCCAGATGCTGATCAGGGAAAAGGAAAGACAGAGAGAGGGGAATGTGAGAATGAAGAGGTTTGGAAAGAAAGGTGACATACTGAAAAAGTGACTGAAAATCCTCAGAGGTCATAAGGAACAGAGAAAAAATTCATTTGATAATGACGACCGTACGATAATCAGTAGTTTAAGTTACTTGGATTTGTAGGGATAT
Source organism: Eucriotettix oculatus (assembly GCA_034510155.1). Taxonomy (NCBI): domain Eukaryota; kingdom Metazoa; phylum Arthropoda; class Insecta; order Orthoptera; family Tetrigidae; genus Eucriotettix; species Eucriotettix oculatus. The sequence continues at coordinate 68,203,582 of CM067381.1, read as the reverse complement.
AAATGGGTTCATTTAAAAATGATACCTTTTCTGAAGCGTAGTTTCATGATCTAGTATAATTTCAGTCCATTTCTGTGGGAATACAGGGAAGGATGATTGAGACGAAGTGAAGAGGTTTACATTACTTCACCGCTCTTCAGATTAGACGAAGAACGACAATCTGCAGCCATTACCAATGTCACAGACTGAAGGCTATCAGCTTCATGCGTCTGAACGATGTTGTTCTCTTTGTAGAACCTCTCGGCATGGAATTAAGAATGGTTTCAAGCATTCGCATTACGGCTTCCTGTGGTGTTTATTAAAGCTCGGAGCCTCGTGAGCATGCCAGGGTGCGTCTGTGATTCTCAGAAGGATTGAGCCAATAGACTCGTTCAGTTGCGTCAAAGAACGACTTGTTCTTCCCGGAAAACGCGGCCGCCAGTGTTTATTATGTTGCAATGTGGAATTGCTCACGTACGCTGCCCCGGAGCAAGGCATTCCTCTTCTCCATGACTCATACCGCGGTCTGCCACGGAAAGCTAGCCTCCATCAAGGGCGTGCCCGAGACGCAGACCAGGGCAACCACTATGCCAAAACTGTGGCCTGATATTCCTTCAATACGCTAAGCTCATCACTGAACAAAATATGAAACATTACTCCATTAAAGCTAACAAATAAACACGTAATTATAAAACTTACTGACATTTTAGATGTAGATATCAGAAAATGTAACAATTCTCACCAAAACGCCATAACATAGTCTTCAGTGTTCTAGTTGCTATTATTACGTTGGATCCTTTTTCCAAAATAAAGTATTCAACTTCTAAGGTCATTAGCAACTTTCTACAATTTTGGGATCTCATTTATGTAGGGGTTTCACGGCATGGTAACTGATACACCATTCACGTCCTTACCAAGGTTTGAACCGGAGCCTTTGTCAAGCAAGGCAGCGAAGCTGCACCACAAGAGATCAACCGTACGACGTTGTTGATGAGTTTGTTATGAAAGAGCAATGGCAGGAAAAAATGTGATATTTAAGAGTGAACTGTTACACTTGTCGTCAATCGCTTTCACGATGTTTCCCATTAGTGTTTTTTTATGTTATTTTATTTCACTCAAGAATCTATTTCAGACAATAGTGTGAATCACTGGAGGTATAGGGCTGAAGTTCCCACGCGGCAAACGTCAAAGAAACAGGTGGTTCACTTTACTCTTCCTTAATAACTAGAATGGACGAGAATATTCTCCACCAAAGTCAACCAGAACGTCAATTAAACTAAACTATGCCAGTGACAATTCCCCCATCCACACTCGTAATGTCTACTTGTGTCGTCTATCTCGTTTCGTCCATCCTAGCTATATGTCGAAGCCATCTCACATGCCTTTCTCAATCCTCGACACATCTTCATTCACTCCACAACGACCCCAAAAGCTATCTTAATAAACTTTATTGAAAGGCCGCGAATGAGCTGAAAAGACCATATCATACAGACGAATAAACACATAGGAATGAGAACTGGCTACTGGGAAGATAACTGGAAAAGAATTATTAACTTACAAGATTATCAACAAGTCCATCTGGAATTACAGAGTGTTGTTTTTGGGTTGCGCAAAAACGTCCATCATCCAATGATGTCATTCGACGATGCTAAGGATAGCAGCCAAACGCAATATGGCGTGAATCCAACCACATGCTAGACAAAGACTTCAGAGTGCCTTTCATTACTATGATTATTCATGTCAGGACGTCAAATCACTTCCAAAAGAATAGCCGCACACGGATATCCGAGATCATCAAAATACTAAAACAACGATGGCGCCACTGATAAACTGAATGGTACTATCGAACGGTAGGCAATCTTGAACCCTCCATATTAGCCTATATAATAATAATAATATCGTAGTCTGAGTGCTAATTGTTTAAAATTGGTACAGATCTAAAGAATACATGAGCATCAACAACCAGCAAATATATTTTCATATAATCGTATTTCTTCAAGGCTTTTTCGTTACTCACCTCTTCAATAATACAGAATATTCTTTATATTTCTTTTGGACGCATTTTTGAGGAAAAAGTCAATATCATTTGCCATATTCTTCTTCTTCTTCTAATGGCTCAACAGCCCTCTTGAGGGCCTAGGCCTACCGATGCGGCTGCGGACACATTCCGAATTTGGGGTGACACGTGGTCAGCGTATCGATCCTCCAACAGTCTTAATCCCGGTCCTCGTGACCATGACGACACAAACATCCAAGCCCATGCCAGGATTCGAACCCGGGACCCCTGAGTGAGTTGTGAGGCAGCAACTAGAGGCTAGCCACTACACCACAGGAGGTCGGCCATTTGCCATATTGGTGATGGAACAAGAAGTTCTCGGGGTTTAACCCGGGTTATGTCAATCATTAGATACGACGTTTCGAAGGCTATCTCCGTCATCGTCTTCAGGTAACTGAACTTGTTCAGTCTACCCACCGGGAAAGCCTACATTCTCTAACATATTGGTGATTATAATTTTAAAAAAGAAAGATCATAACGTTTCTTACAAACATTACTTATTTATTGGTACAAACAATAACCACAAAAGATACTTCAGCAAACGAATATCCGCGATATAAGGCAATATTTCCATTCTGAAGCCAATCTCATTTCACGTCCAATCTCTGCTTTAAGGTCTGAGGATCATATTGGGGTTTATCTTTCAATCGTGGTAACTACGTTACATGAACGAATCGAACACAAGAGAAAGTGAGACGTAGGCGTTATAAGGGTGGTTGATGAGGACCTCTAATCGTCAATGGCTTGAAGCATCCGATTCTACTTCAGGCACTCATAGTAAAAGTTGCGTATCATTTTCATATCTTTCCGCCATTAAACCAAGCATGAGCATCCTGTTGGCACAGGTGAGGTGCGAATGTACGAAGGCTGATTGAGGGCGGGAATGTGCGTGGATGAGGAGCACAGGAAACTTGTGAGTGAAGCAGGAAGAGTGCGCGGGATGGTGCAGGTGGGTGACGCCACGGCTGAAGAATGTGCACCGCGTAATCGTCTGACCCTTGGTTAAGTGCAGCTTGCATTACGGGAACCTGCACGCCGTAATTACCAAGGATGCGCTATTACACGATCTAGTACAGCTCAGATAGCCAGAGGCTAGTTTCTAGACGAATTCCTTCGTCCGGTACGACGGCCAAATTACCTTCGAAATTTATTACAAAAGGCTGCTCAGATCCCCGCCCATGTCACCCTGCCGCGGAACCTCGTCCGGTTCGTGGGGTGCACGCTCCTAGGTCAAAGACCTTGGTCACACTTCAGCCTTCCCCATCATCATATTGTCTGCTGTGGAATGCGATTACTGGAAAACATCCACTAATCGACAAGCACGCGACCTAAAACTTCGTTCACATTTCTCCCTATAGAAAAAGTTGCAACAAATTTATATTGCTATTTTAAGCTCTACCACCAATTTATCTCATTCGCTTAATAATATCCAACTCAAGACCAATAAACTTCAGTTATCTCAAGTAAGAATGATAAAAAAATTAGCTTAATACATGACTAGAGGGCAAAGTCGTGCTAACGATTAAATGCAAAAGACTGATAAACACTGGAGAGATAATTCAACTTTGACTGTATTTTTGAGAAAGAAACCAAACGTAGATTCTAACATTTTAAAAAGATAAAAACTTACATTGTAATAGAATACCCTTGTGTTTTAAATCAGTCTCAATTTTTCAACGTGTTAGTAAATAATATTTATTTAAATGAATTTTTTATTTTAATAATGGGGTCACCTTGATGGATTGTTCCGTTGACTATGGTTACACCTTGAATAGTTAAGTGGTTTATCACATACGAAATCGTTATATATATGTAAATATTGTAAAAATAATGGGGAGGTTATTTATTTAATATTAGTTATACAAAATGAACTTGCACTTTAATAATAATAATAATTGTATTTGTATTTTATAAACAATTTAATTATAGGGTCCTACGCACTGTTATAATTATACTATTAAAGGGAATTACTATTTAAATATTAATGAGTTTCTAAGGGTTAATTATTGCAGTAACAACGTACAGCAGAGATTTTATGTTCCTAACGAACCTGTGTCATCTTCTATAGGATTCCGTCCCTGGATGTAAGCATTAGCCGATTCTGGAACTTCCTTATACCTTATTCCCTTCCTCTAGGTCATGTGGATTGAACTTGCCCTCGGTGGACGGAAAAGGCAAGACTCATTTCTCGCCTCCCCTACTTCTTCTTTCCTTCAACCTTGCAAATCTCAATCAACACTGACAAATTTTTCTCCTTCTTCCCTCTCAGTCAAACTCTTATTTTCTCCTTCTCTAAGGGAAAGAGCCACCCCACGTGACGTGACTCCACCAGTCAATTTCTTCTTTTTCCACCTAACGCGCTGACGAAGGGTGTTCTAGGGGCTTTTTTGGGGATCTTATACCTGCCTCGAATAACAACGCTAATACCTTGGACGTGCAGGCAGACACGTTTTCTAGGCGAAATCATGGCGCCTCCCTAATCCAGGGAATCCAACTTCTTGCCTCCCTGTCTTTGAATTTTAATCGTTGGGTCCTATAAACGAAATAATCGGGGAGATGTCTTACTGCGCTACAATATAACATAATACAGTAATGACGTTATGATTGAAATAGGCATATAACGGTAAACTTATCTTTTTTTGTAAATTGTACAAATTTTAATTTTAACAAAACAAGGATCAATTTAGTTACTGCTTCCGATGTTTCATTATCAAACTTCTTGATTCCTGTAGGTTATTAAATCGGTTCAAGTATATCAATGTTTCTTTCTTGCATATGTATAAGTGAAAAGCCGAATTATCATGAATACATAATTGATTATGCAAATAATATTTTCTTTAAAAAGTTGAGGAGGATAGTTTGGAGAAACGGAACGAAAAAAATTAGAAAAGGTATCTTGAAAAATAAATAGATACGGAATATTCATAGCAGTTGAATTTATTCCCTGTGACAAGTATTTTCGCGCAATTAAATATTTTTTCGTTCGTAAGTTTATCACTATTTGTTCAAAAGCGACGTTTCGTCTCCTTTTTGTGACATAATATTACAAGAAATTAAATATGGGTTCCATGTTACAATTTTTAATTTATATATAAATATATTAATATATATGTAGACATATTCAATGTCTCGAATTTATGTATTTTTGAATGATTTTTCGTTTAACTTCTATGCGTGAGGCCCGCACATCGATATTATTGTAGAAGTATTACAAAATCATCAGTTGGAGATTTTTTTCTGGCTTCCATTGTTGTGATGTTCGATGTTGTTTTGGCTGCACACATCCTCTCCCCCGCAAACTTCGCAGAAGTGCGCAGCTGTGGTTCCGTGAATCGCTGCTTTCACTAATTACCCGTCAAATCATCCATATTCATAGCTTCCACGAAGATTCGCGACCGCAATTACGTAAAGTGACAGCTGGCTCGGTGTGACATCGGCAACATGGTCGACCAGACCATCATCAAGTATTTACTCGCCAATTCCACTAACCTTCTAGGTAATTTGTCCCGATGCAATCAGAGTCCCTCGCTGTTTTATGGCTCAAAACCAATTTAAGTATTGCAATATTTCAAGGTACGAATCAACACGGAATTTCTCCCTCACTGTGAGCGAGGTCGATAGCCTTTATCCTCAGGTGTCACTATGTCCAATTACTCGGCATCATGACTGAACTGATAAATACAAAATACCATCTACCCCAGTAGCTGTTACAGGCAATTGCAAACAAACCTAATAGTT